>JAOXYL010000045.1:3160545-3171309 GCA_028564955.1 Terapon puta
CTTTTTAAGTAATCGAATAAATGTGGTGCAATAAAATCTGTAATATTTCCCTCAGAAGCGTAAAGAGATATATAAGTGCAGTTTCTTGGATGTTGCATTGATTTACTCTTCACAGACGCAGCGTGGCCAGCAGACACCATCAATCTGAGTGTCAAATCTTTGAAACAATAATAACTATAAAGTGTTATTATTATACAATAATAATGGCTGGTTTTATTTTTGCTTTCTCTACATGAATCTGTTAAAATGACTATTTAAAAAGTAAATATACTTGTGATATGATCTGAAAAGTGGACAGTTTAAAGTAAATCATTCTGAAGCTTTATTAACACGTCTCAGGGTTATTTCTGATTCTTTATTCGAAGAATCACGACGATGTTCCTGTACATTTTCTGCAGTGTCTGACTCTCCTCCTGCTTGTTTTTTCTGCCTCTTACAGCTGCTATCACTGTAACCACGGCGTCGTCATGATGCGACGTTCAGCAGCTGGCTATTTACACGACGTGTTCTGGCAAAGAGAGTTTCACAATTTCTGCATAGCATGAAGCAACAGAGGGGGGTGTGTGTGTGTGAGCAGCCCTTCCCCTCAGGGGTCTCTGACTTCAAAGAATCTCTCTTTTAAACACACACACACACACATATGTACACACACACACCGGATGTGTCTTCCAGCTGTGGAGGGAGGCCTCACAAACTCTCCCGAGGGAGTGTTGAGGGGAGGAAAGGGGGTGAGAGACACACAGGGATGGAGGTTTCCTTATCTGGTCATGCTGCTTTGTAAAATAGTAAAACACAGTTAATCGACCAATTAATGCACACACACACACACACACACACCCATACACAGACAGACGCTGGGTGACTCAGCCTTTGTCTGACTCATCTCGATGTGCACAAACACACAAAAAACCCACAACACAGCACTGACGTTACTCTGATCTGGAGGTGAATGAAAGAGAAAGAGTGAGAGAGACGATCTTCAACAAGTGGTGGAGAACAAAGAACAAGAGAATAAGTTCCCCTGCAGCTGTTTTAAAGAGAGAGAGAGAGAGAGAGAGAGAGAGAGAGGGGGAGAGACGGAGAGGGAGGGTGTGAGGGAGGAGAAGGAGGGAGGGGAAAAAAAAAAAAGCCAACTCATCTGACACAAACAGTGGGCCAAAGAAAAGGGGGGAGAGCGGGAGAGCAGCGCTGTCCGGAGCGGGTGGAAAAATCAAAGTTGGAGAAAGCGAGGAGAAGTGTAAAGCGAAGAAGACAAGGCGGAGGAGGGGAGGGGAAAAAAGAAAGTCTGCACGGAGACTGAACTGGAGAAACAAACAAAACAAAACAAAAAACTTTGAACTGCCAAACAAAAGAAGAGGAAAAAAGTGGGGCCGAAGCAGAGAGGGCCCCCCCCCGACTTTCAAAGAGGTAAGATCTCCTGGTTGCATTGCAGAGGGGTCCGATGGAGTGATCGAGCTCCTATTTCTGCTCCGTGTGTTCATTCGTTGCTATATATTTCCTCTGTGCAACGTGTGTGTGAGCTATGTGTGACAGATGAAACGGGGACAGGGGGAGGAGTGAGCGAGGGAGCGAGCGAGGGAGGGTGCAGGATTCAGGGGTGAAAGAGTTGGTCCTGAAAACTCAAAGAGAGCCTCGGTTTGAGTTACTTCGCTCAAGTTTTCTTGTAAAGTTGGAGTTTTCTCAGTTGACGCGCATCACTACGGGACTTTCTGAAAAGTGGGGGAGCAAATTTCCTGTCTGACCTTGCAGGAGATTATTAAAAAAAAAAGAAAAAAAGTCTGGAGGACCCATGGTGGATTTAGATCTGTGCTGGTAGGTGGTAAGTTAAACAGACTGATTATGCAAATGCACGACACATATTTTAACTCAGCTCAGAGAGTTAAGAATATGGAGACGTGACAGATCACATTTTTCAACTACAGCTGACTCCACGTTGTATTTTTTCTTTAAAGACTTTGAGGCTCGAGGCCGTTTTAGAGGCTGTTTAAGTTGATCACAAACTCGAGGAAATCTCATTTAAAAAGGCCTCAGACTCATCCCGAAGGACGTGGAGCTGCGCCGCATACTTTCTGGTGCACATACAGAGGAGCGCGGTGCTTTTAAAGAGCGTGAAATGGTATTGGAGAGGCCTGCGAGTAGATCACAGTTTGCACTTTTTGTTGTGTGCTGGCAAGGTAAATCTTCCTCCGTCTAGTTTCGCCGGTGTCAAAAGGTTGGAGGCTTCTTGCAGGAATGCGCCAATTTATGTGATATTCAGACGGCAGAGCTCCCCCACCCCCACGTCTCCCTGTAAACCGGGACCCCGAGGAGAGGCGGCCGGCCGAGGGGACAGGAAGTGCAGGTCAGAGGTTAACAGGGAGGCGATTCATTATTTTTCTCTCCTCTCGCAGATCTCATATTTGTTGTGTAATGCGAGAGAGAGACACAGAGAGAGGGGGCGACGGGGGAGTTTCAGGCGGGCGTTATGCTCCTTGTGGAGCATGTGATGCCCCGTGAACAGCAGAATGTGGAGGAAAATCATTGAATCTAATTGTGAGCCGTGGGGAGGGATGGCTGCGGGGAGGAGGGGGGGGGGAGAAAAAAGCAAAGCAAGGCACGAAGGCTGCGTCTGGGTGGAGTTCAGCTCCGAGTGCACGCAGGGTTTGAAACACCAGAAGGCAAAAAAACGGCTTAAATATTTAAGTGGAAAAGTTTCTTTTTTGGAAGTGGAGCCACGAGAGCATAAAGCAGCATTCAGAGATCACAAACAGTATTTGTGGATCACAAAGTTTTCAGTCTTTTGATGTTTTTTTTCTTCTCACCTCTTGCTGTGTGAGCCTTCTGCCTGTTGTTGGTTAAAGAAGTGTGTCCAGTGTTTTATCTCACAATAATAATAATAAAAAAAAACACAGATAAGGCCACCAGCACAGGACAGAGAGTGCGAATGATATGATGTGTTGACCTTTAGCCCCGGTTTATTTTAGGATATCTCATGTTTCAAAGCTGGGAATGCTGGGAGAGGATACGCGAGAGACGCTCCCTCGATTTACTGTACAACCCCTGGATCAGATTTACTGTATGAATCAAAACCCGACAACGATCTCACGCAGCCTCGATCGCATAATACACCTGCTTTACATCGTCAAAAGTGAGAAAGCCTTGAATAAAAACGCATCGGAGCAGGGGGGATGATCGTTCAACTCAACTAATTTGTTAAAAATGACAATTTGTTAGGAAATATCTCTGCATGTTTAGTCATTTTCAACACCTCAACAATACAAGGTGCACTCAGGGTTTGATGGATCTGGTGGATGAATGTCTGACAACATTATTGTAGAAGTCCAAATGCAATCTTCACTTAACTAAATGGAAGAATTCACAGTTTAATTGTGTGAATAACAGCCACTATTATACCCACTGCTTATTAAATGTACATTATATGATAATCCAACACCATTGTGCATCACTGAGAGAAGTTTCTGCTGGATCTGAGGGTCTTCACCGACTCTAACGTGGAGGGATTTCTGCTGGTGGGCTGAATTTTAAAGCTGTCCCCACTGTGGGTGGCGAGATAATAAATCCATAATTAATTGAAGACACATGAAGTCCCTAATTGAGACGGCTGCACTGTAACGTCGTGCTCCCTCCTCCCTCAGACTCAGATAGCGCTTCGTTCTTTGCGACGACAAAGCCCCGAAGCCTTCATTACACATACGTGGAAGTCGATTACAGAAAGGTCAGCGTGCAGATTAAAAGGCGGGGATGGTGCCGAGCTCTGAGCTAATCATTCGCTCTTTACCCTCCTCAGAACAGTATGTCGACGCTGCCGCCAGAAAACGGCCCCGAAGATGCCAACAATCGCAGCTTCTGGATGGTAAGACTGTGTGTGTGTGTGTGTGTGTGTGTGTGCGGTCTCATAACATATCTTCTGCCTCGCTCCGTCGAGTCTCGGTGACCTTCCAGTCGAAGCAGCCTAAACTGTTTTGTCATCCCGGCTCCGTATCAGCGCGAACAAGGCCGCGCTTTCATTTCCAAACGTGAATGGGATCCGTTGTGCTCCGGATCGCCCTGCTCGAGTTAACTGGAAAGGTTCTTCCTGTGATGGCGCTCAGCTCATTAGGTGTCTGATTGCCTGTGTTTTGCTCGACAAAGTAGACTGTGTGGCTCAGGGGTCACGTCTCTGGGGGATTTTTTTCAGCGTCGTTGTTCTGCCTCGGCGCTTGCGCGTTCGGTTTTATTTGTCGCGGCTGGAAAAAGGAAGAAAGTTTCAGTGTGAACTAATGGTCGGCTCCCTCGCAGATCTCATTTGTTCGTATAGTGTTCATATAGATTTTCTTACCTTCACATAGAGCCACATTAGCTGCTGTTTTCAGGTGGTGCAGAGCAGAGCTGACTGGCTGCAGGTGCTTATTTATTGCACAAACATGAAAATTATCTTGATCATCGCATCCAACTCTTGCAAGAAAGCAAATTATAAGTTTAAACTATCCTTTCAGAGTAAGATTTTTACCCAAATGTTGCACAAAGCAAACAAAAAAACAAGGGATTTAAGACAAATCGGATGAACTTCGCTTGCAAACAAACATTTCAAAGTGGAAAATCAGAGAATCGAGTTCAGACTGGGTGCAGGGTTTTGCTGATGGGATACTAATACAAGAGGCCGTGGCTTTCACGCAGATTAAACAAAAGAGATGGAAAAGAAACAAAAAAAAAGAGCAGATATCAAACAATAATACAGCGCATGCATGTATCGCCTTTCTCAAAAAGCAAAATCCCAGCGAGGCTTCAGAAAGTTATGAACACCATCCCACTCAAAGCATCTGACAGGACGTAATAATCCACGATGAACGACTTGTTTACGGTTTCGTTCTAGAGTAAATTGTCAGAAACGTGTGTTGCTTTTATCTAATTGCGAATGGCTCTTACAGTTGTAAATTACCCAAATCTTCTTCGCTGTAATTCAGCGGCAGTAACAAACATAATCCCGCTCCACTCCGCCGCTGTGTAAACTGCCCCGCGCTCAGTTTACGAGACGGAGGTCTGGTGCGCCGCCGTGTTTTGAAGCCGTAAACACTTCCCGGCAATCAAAGCGCCCGCCTGTCTAATTTGAGTGCGCTGCCGCTTTAATATCGGCTTTTGTGTCCCGTTGGCCTCGATGCGCTGCCCCACTTTCATCTCTCCCCCTCCTGTAATTTTGGCAGCCTCCTGTTGCGTTGGACGTGTTTCCAGGCCACTTCCTGTCTGTGTCGCCCCGCCGCCACCTTCAGGGGGGGGGGGGGAGGTGTCTGTCCTTATCCCGCAAACTCTTCTTTTACGTGTTTACGCCGCCCCGAGAGGTTTGCGAAGTACTCGAACGCACCGTTTTTGTGTCCTCATTTGTGTCCTCCAAACACCGTTTTCCACCTTGAAGCAAAAGATAGTCGTGTTTTTAAAAAACCTGCCACAGACTGCAAACGTTTGGCCGGACTGATGAGCCTCTTTATTTTCTGAAGGCAAACACTTCTGTCCTCGTGATCTGCTCTTTAGTGCCGCGCCGTCTCTCGCACGTTTTGAGCTATATTTGGTTTGAGAGCACTTTGGAGGGACGTAAATAATAAAAAAAAAAGCTGGCACAGACGTGGTTTACTTCTTCTGTTTCTGCCTCCATTAAGGCCGGAAACTGCTGCTGCGACGTTTACTATCACTGTTATATCACTGCGAGTATTTTGACTTTACGCAGTGTTAGCTCCACTTTCCCTGGTGCCGCTCTGCTCGCGGTCCCTTCTCCGGAGGCTGGATGGGATCGGTTACGTCCGTGAAATATGATTTTTCAATGGAGGAGCGTGGCCGTTTTCTTAAGCCGCGTTTTGTCGCCCGGACAGATTCTCTCGTAGCGGATTTGCATCTGCCGCAGAGATCGGCCAACTGGGTCTCTGCAGCGCTGCCGCTGGCCTCAAACTGGATTCCTCAGCTGTTTCTGTTTAATTCTCAGACGAGCGAGGAGAGTCGGTGCAAAACCACAACAGAGGCGAAAAGAGTGAGAGAGAGAGAGAAACTGAGGAAGGAGAATGAAACAGGAAGGAGGGGGGGCACTGATGGGAAGGAGCCCAATTGATTTTGATTAAGATTGAGGAAACTGCAGTTTTTCATTAAAGGGCGCGCTGGGGGCTTTGATTGCTCACTTTGAAGGCTGTTCATATGAAAATAAGTCACCTTTTACAGCCCGGGTGCACACTTTCATTTCACATGCCGTAATCCAACTCCTAACCTCGGTTAATAGCGTGACGACGAAGTAAAGCCTATAAAAAGCAAAAATAAACGCCCTTAAAAGTCAAAATCAAAATCATTTTTACAGAAAATGCACATATAAAGAGCCTTAAAAATAGATATATAAAGTAAAAAATGGCTAAAATGTGAAAATATGAATGCAATATTCAAATAATGAGTAAAAAACTAACCTAAATAAAGACACCTGTAGCAGAAAACACACGGCGTGTTTGTCTCACAGCACCGCCGCCGTGTTTCGACAGATCTAAGTGCTTGACCTTTCCGATGCACCTGCACTTAATTACCCACTAATTAAGAGTCCCATTAGGATCGGAGACCTTGTCAATTACTTAACAAAGATTAAGGTCGTCGGCATGCGCTCTGGGAAGCGACGGCTCGCTCGCTCGCTGCTGAGAGGGAGCCGTTGTTGTGTCTCCGGAGACTGAAATATCATCTTACAGAGGACCTGCCAAAGAAAAGACACGAGTAAAGTGAGAGCGATGCGGCGCTGTGCGTAATGCATTTAGTGGATATATATAAAAGAAAACAGTGTTAGCATCACTTATAAGACAGATACCCCAATAAAACACGTCTGCCTGACTTTAATATGAACAAAACTGCAGATACGTAACTTACACGTGTATCTAATAACTTTAATAACGCGCCTCTGTTAAGCCGCGATAATGAGCCGCCGGCTCCGTAATTGCCGCCGTTAGTTACACCTGACAAGCGCGAATGTCAGCCGTGAGAAAGCTCGGCTCGCTTTTCTTTTTTATAATGATATATCTAAATATGTTATTTACCCAAAGTGCCTCGGATGATTTAACGCAGCGTAAAAAAAAAAAAAAAAACGTATACGGCGGCCAGGAGCTCTCAACCGGCCGTCTGAATGTGTCGGTGACTAACAGATAGAGAGTGAAAAAGAGAGAGTAGGAGGGAGTGCTGAGTAGGAGCTGACGGCGGCTGCCAGGAAAATTGCAGAGAGATTTCCAAATACCACATCTACAAACAACACATTTGCTCTAGATATGTTATTACACTCAAAGCCTCGCCTCTGCTGCCCTCATATCCTCTCTCTCTCTCTCTCTCTCTCTCACTCTCTCTCTCGCTTTCTGTCGGGCTTTTTACGACCGGTCCTTGTCCTCAAGTCCACCTACCACACCCCGCGCTGCAGCCGGCGTTCGACTTCACCACAGGAAACTCGATGCCGGTAAAGTGTCGCTCGCGGCACGTGGGGGGTCGACCTCAGGCGACTCTGAAAAGGGGGACGAGGAAACGAGGGTGCTGCAGGCCGACGGAGTTACAGAGCAGCAGCCTTTAGACGTTTAACATGGTGGAAACGCAGGTGTAGCCAATAAATTAATAACGCCCCGCTCTGTTTGGCCGTGACAGTTCCAGCTCGAGGATTTCGTGCGTTAGCTGGCACCAAAAAAATACTGGGACACCGAAATGGAGCAGAGCGGCCGCTGAAGGGAGAGTTGGACATTTTGTTAGATGAGAAGATTAGGATCGCTTTCACAACCGAACAGGAAATACTTGACCAGAGCCAGCAGCACCGACAGTACTAGTGATGCAAAGAAGCAGAAAGTAAAGAGTCGCAGGAGGACTCCCGCAGCTGTTAGTTGTATATAAATAGCATAAATACTAGTAGTGGTGGTGGTAATGGGCAGATTTTTTAGTGTTCATCTAAATCAGTTTATGGTCTACACGCTGTCGCCGCTCTGCCAGGAACAAACTGTGAGCAGATGAACGAGTTTCTCTGGCGTTGAAGCGGCGAAACTCAAAACGAAAAAGAAAATAAAAGACTTTATTGAGCGCTGGCAAAGATATCAGCCGCTTCTGTTTCCCTTCCAAGAGAAACGGTCGCCTGTTTGTCTCACGCCGGCAGTAGATCTCCGTCTCTCTTTGTGTCCCGGCAGCCGGGGAACTATCAGCGCACCGTGAAGCGGACTGAAGACGCCTTCCAGGCCTGCAATGACATCGTGGCGTGTTTCCAGGAGAGAGCCCGCGTGGAGAGGCAGTACGCCCAGCAGCTCAGCGAGTGGAGCAACAAGTGGAAACCGGTGGTGGACTCGAGTGAGAACTACCTGCATCTGCAACATTAAAACTGTCATTGTAAAAATATCTGTGGTGCACGTCTGTTAGTTTTTCTAAAGTGCAGAGAAAGTTTCCTGAGTTCGTCCTCTCCCCTCAGGTCCTCTGTACGGATCTCTCCTGAAGGCCTGGCAGTGTTTTCTGTCCTCCGCTGACCGGCTGGCCTCCTTACACGCCTCCATCTGCCGCTCCCTGGTGTCGGAGGATGGGGAGCGGGTCAGGACCTGGCAGAAGGACACCTTCCACAAGAAGCTATTCGGAGGCTTCAAGGAGTCCCAGGACATCGAGACGGGCTTTATACGCGCCCAGAAGCCGTGGGCCAAACGACTTAAAAAGGTCTTTTTAACTTCTTCCTACGATCGTTCAAAGCTCGAGCCTGAAAGATTTCACCTGATGTACAAACACGAACATGCAGCCTGTTGAACTTTCACATTAAAAGCATCAGTTCGCAGAGGAGAAAGTTCATTAGCCGCAGCACATTTAACAGGATGTAAACACACGTGCAAATGTTTGCAATGGGCCAGTTGTAATTGATTAAATGAAGCTATTTCTAACCTTCATCATTAATGCAGTAGCGGTGATCCCTGTTTTGTGCACAGACCTAAGTCTTGTCCCTGAATCTGGTCTCTGGGCCCTCAAACGATGTCTTGTTTGTTCAAGTTTAGTGAAGATTAAACTGGATGTCACCTGAAATAGGGTACCAAATCCCCCCTCTGGCTTTTATTTAGACCCGTGTTTGTGAAGTGGTTTTAAAATTCAGGAGACCTTCATAGGCAAGAAACCTACTTCCAACATTTCTCTTAGCATTCACAAAGAATGAATCACTTGAATATGTGCTTTTTTTCTATTTGAGAGCACCTGGAGATGAGAGGACATCCATCAAAAAGTACAATTACATATTTGAATAAAAAATAAATACAAGCTCTTACAAAAATCAATACTTCAAACATGCTAGAGCTGATTGCAGCATCGCAGATGGACACTCATTAAGTAAATGGCCTCAGCTCAAAGTCTATATTTAGAGACTTAATGCACCACTATTGTGTTCGGGGTATCAGAAAGATGCTTTTCAAAGTCAGGTGAATCTCTTGCTTTTGAGCAGATGAGATGGATGTGGGTGTCATCCATTTTTTAAGAGAGATTTAAGAGATTTTCCATCATAACGAGGCCCGTTGTGGTTTCGCCCGCAGCTGGATAAAGCCAGGACCGCGTACCACAAAGTGAGCCGCAAGGAGCAGGCGGCCCGGGAGCGAGAGGCGCACGCTCAGGGAAACCCGGACGTCGCCATCGACAAGCAGAAGAAGATCCAGGAGGAGAGAGAGCTGGCACAGCAGGAGGCCGAGAAGGTGAGCAGCACGTCTTACATCATCACATCANNNATACATTAGATAAATACAATAGGTTAAAGGTTATAAACACTAAGAACTGGGATGCTAAAACTATAGAATAAGATAAATTTAAGATTGATGCTCTTAAGATCATGGTTAAAGGAGTTAAAAGGAATTGACAAAGGCTTCAAAACATTTTTACTGATGGTGTTTGGTCTGATTTTTTTTCGGCCATTTCACATTGTGCCACCAAGCCACTTTTCAACGTGAACAAAAGGGAGAATTTGAGTCAGTTTAACTTTAACCATGTAGAGTCTGAATTGTGGTGGAGGTAAGGATGATGCAGAGTGACCTATTACGTCTTTGCGAGTGTGTATGAACCTGTAAACCCGACGCGCCGCAGGTCCGCGCCCGCTACGAGAAAGTCCTGGAGGAGGTGAACCGCTACGCGCCGCGCTACATGGAGGAGATGGAGTCCATCTTCGACCAGTCGCAGGACGAGGAGCGCAAGAGGATCGTCTTCCTCAAACAGGCCTTCCTCTCCATCCACAAGCACCTGGACATCACCAACAACGAGAGGTGAGCTTCGCAGACAGGCACTTAGAGTGTTTAAATCAATAATCCGACTTACTTGAGCCTTAATTAAACGCTGTTCCACCGCACACGGCACATCAGCGGCTCACTTCTACTCTAATAAAGGAAATAATAGCAAAGACAGCAACTTAATTACTTTACAAAATCGTCAGGGGCCACCGGGGGATCTGGGGTAGATGAGAGAAATTATATACTCTATTAAATGCTCTGCGTGGCAGTGTAAGCAGATTATGTGGCAATTAGAAATTTAAATAAACTTTAGTTCCACTATAACCTCGAGAGAAACATCGGCAGGTTAAAGCGAATAGCGTGCCATTAATCATACGGCCGCCCCGTAAAGTATCCAACCTCCCGCTCGATGTGTTTATTATTTAACGCTCAGATTACGACGCGCTGTTAATGAAATTACGAGCGTCACTTCAAAAAATGTCGCCACTTTTTTAAAGCGAAGGCTGATATTTTAATATAGAAAACTAAAAAGCTGACGATGAAAATGTTTAAACTGGAAGCAGAAGTGTGAAGA
>JAOXYL010000045.1:3185087-3197212 GCA_028564955.1 Terapon puta
AAAAGAAAAGCAAGTGATATGTTAACTGTGGTGATTGTGCAGATATATAAACTGCTCAGGTATACACAGCAGCAATAATTATAATAAATACACAATGATGTAAATGAGTAGTCACTGGTGAGTAATAAGTGATAAAAATAAGTTTAGATTGTGGTTTGCAACAATGCATTGCAGAGAGACAAACTAGAGTCAAGCTACCTTTCCATCAAATGTTCTGATAAACACTATGAATATTCATGGAAAAAATAACTATAATCTATATAACAAGATTTAGAAAAAAACCCCCACACATTTAAAAAGTTCCCTTCGAAATGAGTCACTTTCCACTTCTATTAACGCAGAGCTTCCTTAATATCTTAATGTCGGAGTCTGTCGCCTGGAAAAACACGTCCAGCAGCTCTGCTCACAATGACTAAAGACACATCAGATAATGAAGAGGACACAGTCCAAGGCCATTATAATTATTAGACAATAAAAGTCATTTTCAATAATCAACTGACTGAATTATGCCCATTGAACCGTTTTTTTCCCTCCAGACCAAATCACATAACCGTCGGTCTGGTCAGTATAGAAGGTGTATTTTCTACAGATTGAAGGAGCAAACAGACACACATTTCATTATGATTACACTCAGTATGATTATATGTGACAAATAAACTAAATATCTCGCAGGTCGCAGCGTTACGAGAGACTCTCCAGTGGAAATATTATCCTGAAGTGACAGCAAGCCTGAGGAGGAGCGACGAACTCATCCCTCGATATCGTTCCTTAATTCACGATGCTCGTGGAGGGGAGTGAAATGTCTCGAGAAGAACATCTTCAGCATCTTCTTTTTGGAAAAAAAATATAATTTTTTCTAAAAAGAAAAAAAAATTCTGAGTAAATTTTAAGAGCTAAATGACTAAAGGCTCTTGAACATATATTATGATGGAGTCAACATGATGCATTTGTCTGTGCAAAGCTTGGCAGAAACTCTGCAGAGTATTAGCTTCCTTTAGCACAGTCTTTCTTTTTTGCAAATGAGCATCTAATAAATTTTGTAGGTTTGCTCTTAATGTTATTCTTAAAACCACGAGCACACACATTTGGACTCGTTTCGCCTCCTCTCCCTTTGGCCTACTTTCTTTGATATATCTGCACGTGTGTGACGTTTAGATGCACGAACACTAAATAATCGTAGCGGACGTGTGAGAGCAAGTGCCTGTGTGTGTGTTTTGTGTTTAATTTCCCCTGTGTTGTGGCGATATTGTCACGCCGGCGCCTGTTTTAGAGGAAACAAGGTCTCCGAGTCTGACAGTGGCTGCCGCCGCCGGCCCGGCTTTTAGTTCGCCTCTCGTCTCTCAGTGCCATTTGTTTAACTTCCCCTTTCTCCTCTCCTCCTCTCTCCTCTCTCGCTGTATCCTGATTCCCTCACTATGCGTCCCTGTCCTCTTCTGTTGTGCGTCTCAGCCTCGCGCGGTGCTCCGCTGTGACAGATAACAGAGGTCACTGTTTACTCTCATTTATCAGTCAATCATCGCCCTCTGCGGGGTTCCAAACACAGCTATTTTTCCATCCTCCGTCCCTCTTTCAGCGTCACTGTTTCCAGAAGGATGATGAAGACAATGACATCTAATTATGGGGTGTTAATCCGTTAAACGCTGGACGTGTCTTCTATTAAATATCATTTCCTGCCGGTCCTTTCCCACTCGTTTTCTGAGGGAAATGCGCGATGACTGACAAGATATTATTATTTTTGTCAGTGTGACAAGTTATTAGTAATGGGGCCGGGAATACATTATTATGTGGTCAGTGTAATAAATCATTATACAAAGGGACTCACGAGATATTACTTTGTCCATTCGGTTAAATTGTTGGATATAAGGAGTGACAAGATTTTATTATTCTGTCAGAGTGATAAAATCTTTGATGGAGATCACTAAATGCTCAGCGGGAGCATTAGTCTTGAACGCTCCCTTAATGTGACCACTTTCAGCCGTGGGGTCCAAATGTTTTTTCAAAATCTTTGTCTCGATCTTTGCTCGCCATTATCATAATAAAAAGCGCAGGATCAAATTTGGATTCACTTAAGCTAAGGTGAATCAAGTGCACCCCCGCCCCTCCTTCGCCAAACCCATCTGATGTCTGTAATTAGCATCTTCATGAATAAATAACAGTGTGATCAGAGCTATTTTACAAAAAAATGATGTTTTTTGAGCCAAATACATGTAGAATTTACACACCAAAGTTTATAATAAGACGGATGTTCTCTGTGCTGTGCGGCCCATTAGGTGTTGTTTGGGCTCAGACTGGGGAGAATGATTAATTCATCAGTGTGCTGCCTTTAAATATGAAGGTGCCTCCATCTTGGCAGCAGAGCTCACAGCAGAGGGGCTCTACTCTTTTTTTTTTTTTGACGAAAAAAGAGTTAATGCACCAGCTCCCTGCTTAACCCCGCGACCTCTGATGAATCTGTCAAACTCCAGGACGCGTTGTCGTTTGAGGGAGAAACGTCTGTCGCGGCGGGAGAAGTGGGAGAACGACATCGACGACTGGCATCCATACGAGAATCTTAAAAAAAAAAAAAAAGCGCACTCACCATGTTCGCTGTGTTAATTTATTATGGCAGCAGGCCCATATGCAATGAACATCTTGAGGGGCAGAGGGATGACTCGCCTTACATAACCACTAAAGTTGGCAACGGTCTCAGCAGCGAGCGGAGTAGAAACCCTAATGCAGCGGTTTACACGTTCCCAACACATAAACTCGACTATAACACCCCTGTTAGGAGATTTCAGTGGATTTGGAATGAATTGGACATCAAATCGACGTTCTTATTACAGCATGTTTGAGGTAGAAACTGAATTAGTTTTCTTGGTTCGGTCGGGCGACTCCCCTCTGGGGAATGAGCCGAGGACCCAACAGGGCGCCCTGAGGAGCGCCGCTCTGAAAGCAGCCGCTTTGACAGGATGCCTCAACCTATTCCCGACCGACCGCGGAGGCTCCTCATTATCCTGCCGGTGATGTTACCATAAAACAGAGAAAACATTTTTATATACCCCCCCCCCCGTCACGCTGCCCATATATGAGGCCTGCAGGAATATCGTAATCTAATCAGGACTCCAATAAGACCGTGTCTCATTCTAACTAGATCACGGCCTCTGTATACCTCAGCTGCTGTTCTCGTTGAGGTTTCCATGGTGCACACACACACACACACACACACACACACACACACACACCATCACACACACACACGCAGTCTTTATTTTTTTGGCTCAGAGCCGAACAACGCCGGCCCTCCGCTCCATCTCTGCTCTCCGCCACCTGACATCCAAGCAACACTTCCTCCTCGCACTCCCCCATCCCCACACCGCCGCCTCCCTCCCTCCTCCTCGTCCTCTCATCCCGGAGATGTTACCATAAAAAAGAGAAACATTTTATGTTCCCACCCCCCCCACCCTCACCCCCTACCTACACACAATCCAACCTACCACCACCACCACCACCACCGCCACCACCTCCTCCTCTCCAGGGGCATCTGCAGAAGTATTATTATCTAATCACGGCTCTAATAAGACCAAACAAGATCCCGGGCCCTTCTAACCCACCCCTGTACCCCTCCAGGCTCAGAGAGGCCATTACCCTCCTCCCCCCCTCCCTCCGCCCTCCCCTCCTCTGATTCCCACAAACACACACACACACACCTCCTCTTCCTCTCTCAGCATCTCTACACGCCCCACATACATCAGTATGTCTTTAGCACTGGCCGGGCTGTACAGGCAGTGAGAGGAGAGACAGAGTATTAGTATTCAGAGCACAGGGAGGAGGGGGGGAAAAAAAGAAGAAGAAGAAGAAGAAGGAGAAGAAGGAGAGGGAGAGGGAGCGAGCACAAACCGAGTGAGTGAGAGGGAGGGGATAGTGAAACAGAGAGAGGAGGGGAAAAAAACACAAGGAGGGAGGAAAAAAAATATAAGAGAAGAAGGCAGGAAACGGGAGAGAGAGAGAGAGAGAGAGAAGAGGGGAGGGAGAGAGAGGCATCACCGACAGTGGTCATTTCTCCCTCTCGGTCTGCCATCCGGAGGCTGCAGGGCTTCTCACTGCTCGGAGAGAGAGACGAAGAAGAAGAAGAAGAAGGAGGAGGAGAGAGAGAGAGGGAGGAGGAGGAGGGGGTGGACAGGACCAAAGAGGGCGGAATGCCCCTTTACAAGCGTCGCATCTGATTGAAGAAAAAAAAAAGCGGAGGAGAGGCTCGTAAAAGAAAGAATTTAAGGGGGAGACTGTGGCTTCTGCGACGCCGGCCGAAGGTAGGAAGAGACGCTCCCTTTTCCTGCTCCCTCCTGCGTCCGAGCGCGCAGCATCATCCGCGCTGCTGTGCGCCTCTTTCGCGTCGCATCTCTCCATCCTTTGATCCCGCATCCCGCTCAACGTGCACCCCGTCCCTGCACGAAAAAAAAAAAAGAGAAAAAAAATATTGCACAGCATGCGTGTGTTTGCAGTAAATATTTAATGGGGGGTGTTATTCGTGCATCATATTGCCACAGTGGGATGCGTGTTGTGCGTGGAGGCAGACCGTGCAGGGACTATATGGATGCTGCGCGCCCCCCCCCTCTCCCTCTCCCTATACCACCACCTCCACCTCCCTCTCCATCATCATGTAAACGGGCTCGGATCCAGTGGAAAGGGTGGGGGGTGAGGGGTGGTGATTTTGAACTTTTTCTTTTCCGTTCCCGTGCAAAAAAAATTTTAAAAAAGAGAGAAAGAAAAGGAGATGAGGTGCGAGGAGAGCAGACAGCGATGTTGTTGGGTGGCGCGCAGGAAACACACACACACACACAGACACGCGCGCGCACACACACGCACAGAAGACAGGTTGACGTGCGTAAGACGTGCGTAATCCCCCCCCCCCCAACCCATCCACCCACACCCACAACCCCCACCCTTACCTATTCCATCCTCCCCATCCTCACCCCCCCTCCACCCCACCCCCTTTCTCTTTTACCATCAAAGGCACAGTTGCTCTGGCTTGCCACCACAGAGAAACCATATTTATGCAAATGGCCAGAAAACCCTCAACCACTGAGACACACTGACTCACCGCCTCTGACATAGCGGTAGGTGAAAAGAGAAAAAAAATGAAGTGAGGGCGGCCGGTTGTCTGTGTGTGTGTGTGTGTGATTACACTCCCTGTCTGTAAATAGGTCCCGCTCTCTGCAGCTCCACTGGCTGTGCAGGAGGCAGGAAGAGCAGCACCAAATATCCCAGGGTTCCTGGCCGGCCACTCGCTCTCCATTTCCTGTCCCACGTTATAGATAATTCAGACGCTCGCAGCTCCGGCAGGCCCCGAGTGCTGAAAAGCTGCGAAAGCCTGAACAGCAACCTTTGAAATGTGTGAATGTGGGATGGAAATAGGTGGAGATAAAAGGAGACAGTGTCTGCCTGGGTGTTTGATTGCATGTTTATAGAGATATATGGTCTTAAGCAGATATAAAGGCCCGCTCTCTCCCACCTCGCGTTATTTATTTGCTGAAAGGGTGTCCGGGAGCTATTATAGGACAGGCTAAATTGGAACAACCTCGAGGCTGAGGCTCAGCAAAGCTATTACCTCTAGTCAATAGACATTAATATCCCCACGCTTAATCTTGGCCCCATACGGCGCCGCCTCCGTCCCGGCGAAAACGCAGCACCGCTCCACTGGAGTAACCGAAAAGATGTGTTGTAGTAGCCGCTATCTGTTTACCCCTGTGCATCAATCCGTCACGGCCCAGCGAGCAGAGAGGAGCGATGATAGCATTGTCTCGGGCAGACATCGCAGCGGCCTCGAAAGGGAAGTGGTGCAAAACAAAAAAAAAAAAAAAGGAGGATGTGCCAGCGCCGGTGGAGAGAGGTCGCGACCTCTATGAATCAGGGAGAGTCCCGGCGAGTGATGGATGATCTAAGGGTACACGAGTACATCGATTCGAGGTGGTACACAACATGATACGGCCCAGCAGGGTACGGCCGAGCAGACAGCATCAAAGTCTGGAGCGGAGAGGAGCAGGTCACGGGGCCAAGACGCCGGTCTGCAGGGTACGACACGCCGGAAATCTGGAAATGACACCTTTTTTTTTTTTGGTTCATGCAAAAAATGGCCATAAAACCGCAGACGTGAGCGGTGTGTAATTTGCTTAAACACTTAAGCAAATTTGCAGACTTTAAAACAAACATAAAAAAAAAGCAACAAAAGCATTTGAGGATGAGAGGCTCAATTAAAGATGACTTGCAGGTACAGATGAAAACAAAAGAAAGAGCGTGGCGGCAGATAGGACGACTTGAAAGCAGGTTCAATGAGATCCGAGTGAAACATCCCATTAGGTATATCCAATGGATTAGTCTCCTTTGTCTATAGAAGTGTTCTCTCACAAAAAGAGGTCTGACAGTTCCCGGCTCACTTTCTCCCTGTGAAAATAGACGTTTTAGCAATAAACAGTGATTCCTATTATTCATTAATTAATAAAGAGAGGAGCTGAATCGGCGTTTTCTGAAATGTGAGTCGAGGTAAGAGATGAACTCTGAAATTAAACTGAACCTCAAGGTAGTTTTACCACCACCACTGTACCGTTGCAACTAATAATATCGATGCAGGTGCCTCTGAACTGGAAGAGATAAAACTGCAGCGGGCGTTGATGTATTTTACTCAATATAAAGGCAAATACATAATTTGACTGGAAGACGAAATGCCAGGTGATGATGCGGGGTTGCAACGGATCACAGGTTTGTGGTGGAGCGTCTGAATGTCTTTCACTTCTCATTCGGCAGACAGCGGCGTTTCAAATGCCTTATCGCCGTAATTCCCCCCAACCCAGCTGAGGTGTGTGATTCATCCCTCGGAGACAGATTGCACACACAGATTTGAGATTTCAGTCGCACTCTCTAACATGATCCTCATTGCTGAAAAGCCCCCCTCCCCTACCTGGGTTTTTTTTTTAATCAAATTCACATTCGGCCCCGCTCGAGGATTTTTTTGTTTGTTTGTGGCTCTTTTCGGAGGAATTTCTCAGCGAGGGAGAGGAATCGCCGGAATTCTTCAGCGAGCGCCGAGCCAAAAAAATAAGAAATCCGATACGACTACTCCCAAAAAAAAAAAAAAAGAGAGAGAGAGAGAGGGAGGGAGTGCATTCGATATTAGATAAATATTTATTGGTGTGTGCCCCAGTAATAAGCAATGGGAGCACCGTGTCGAGTGGTGTCTCCCCTTTCACGATTTCGATGTGCTTCCTCGGTCTAATTCGTATTGGATTCTTGTTTCTCAGCTCTCCGTGCACCTGGAGAGGGGGGTGGGGGGGGGCCAAATCTGTCTGCTCTGTGCAAATACAAGAGTGATCCCTTCATTATGAGGGGATACAAATATAAACGCCTCATCTGCTCCGTCGCCTGTAAGCTAGATTGAGGATGTAACGGCCGGACTGAGCCGTTAAAAATGAGCCATTTAGCTGATGCTCTTATCCTCGGTGATTAGCGGGAGGGGCCGGGCCGCTATGGAGGAGGGGGGGGCGTCGTTTTTGCTCACCGACACCTGCGTGTTGGTTGAACTCGGAGGCCTCTTTCTGCCCTTGAATTTGAGTTTGTATCTATCAAATCTCCTCCGCTTTCCCGCCTGACTTATCTCCCGATCTGATTGGCCGTCTCGCTCTCCCGTGACGTGATTGGTCGGGGACCCGCCGCTGCGTCCCGATTTCTCCCGCCCTCTGTGGCGTGATTAGACCGTGACCTTGCACGCCGCCCCGTCTCCTCCTTCCGCCCAATCGGGCGGTGACCTCACTGGTCGGCCGGTCTGTGTTGTGGTATATTCGCTCCCTGGGAGTATTGATCCCGGGCAGTCAATGGAGCGTCTGTGGGAGGTTTAGTGTTGCCCCGTACGCTACGGTGGGAACGGAGTGATTCGTCGACATGTTTTCTGAAGGCGCATTTATCTGTGAATAACCAGCCTCTGTAAATATTTTCCTTCTAGTAAATTGCATCCCCAAAACCCTTGATTACCATTGTTGCTGTGTCACCCTCGCCGCCAGCTTCCTATGTTTTTTTTTTGTTTTTTTTTTACTGCCCTTCTCTGCTCCAATTTTTTCTCCCCTCCCTCTTTATCTGTCTCGCCTCCAATTTAATGTCAGCCTCTCTTTTATCCCCCCTCCTCTCTCTCTCTCCGTCTCTCTCTTCCTCCGTCTCTTGCCACACAATCCTTCTTTCTGTCTGTCTATCTGTCTGTCTCCTCCATTTCTTCCTCTCGCCTCTCCCCCTCCCTCCCGATGCTCTCGCTGGCATTTGAGGCGGCCAGTTTTGTGCCAGACAGCCATTCCTCAGATTGAGATATCCTGGGTTTTAAAGTCACTCAGACAGATTTACTATCTTAATGGGCGAGAGTGGTTGGTGGTGGTGGTGGTAGGGGGGGTTGCAAAAGGAGGGCGGGCGTAGGATGCCGGGTCCGGATGGCGTTTTGATTCGCTAATTTCGGTTTCATTTCTGCAAAAGGGCCGGGGCGGAGATGGACAGATAAATAGACTCTGCTTTATCTGAGTTTCCCTGAGACTGACAGACGATCCTAATGTGACAATCAGCTCCTCAAAAAAAAAGAGAGACACAGACAAGGGACGGGCGAACAAGAAGAGAAAAGTGTGTTTCTGTCTCCAGGAGGGGAAAACCAGAAAGGGGGAGCGGGAGCAAATTCTTGTTTCGGATCTTGTTCAGAGTGAAATATGTCTTTGCCTAATGCTCCGATTGATTGATGGGCGGGAGACAGATGGACACATAAGGAGCACTTTGCTGGGGAGGTGCCACTCAATACACAGAGACTGACGCTGACATCTCGCAGAGCAACATACATCAAGTGATCAATAGTCCTTCCTCTGTCCGACGAGGCACCTTGTTTGAGAAATAGGTCCGCCGCTCCGCAAGGACAAAGCAGCTGGGCGGAAAAAAGTGAGCCGACCTCTCGCCGCGAACATTGTTTCGCCGGGTGATTTATTTTCGGACCACACCGCGGCTCGCACAAGATTCAATAGCAGGGTTTCGGCAACAGATCTGTATTATTAGACACAACTTTGCATATGTTCTCCTCAGTAAAGCCCCCCCCGGAGACTCGCAGACTGTGAGAAACCGGAGTTTGGGCATTGACCTGCTTTTATTTAGACAGAATGAGTTCAAAAATAAAGACGGTATGCTAAGGAAGTCTAGTTTCGCTCGGATGAAAGGACAAGGAGCACGCACACGAGGCAGCCAGACTTAATACATCTAATTATACCTCCGTCTGATGTTTTAGGAGGTTTTGCAGTCGTCCGAACCTCTGCGCGGTTCTTCGCTTTTCATTCGTGTCTGTTCATTCTTCTCCTGTCTCTTATTGATCGATCGGTTCTGGTTGTGTTTCAGGGGATGTCGGAGAGCTTCGAAAGAGTCTCCACCGGCCCGATAGCGACTCTCGATCCACGCCGATGTGTTGGAGAGGCCTCGGAAACAGACGCGCCCCACCATTCACCGTCGGAGCTCTTAGATGACTAAGAGCTCGACTCTGATACCAACTTGCAGCGGAGAAAAAAAAAAGAAAAAAAAAAGCCATTTGTCTGCAGGCTCCCGTTTCTGGTCTTGGAAACATTAGGAAAATAACAAGCTAAAGGTTATGTATGCACTGCAGGCATAACTCTGCATTCCTCAGCCAAATCTATTTGTAAAGAAAATTTTACATGGGGAGTGTCTCCGCTCTGGCTTGCAAATTCACCATGGCCCAGCACCTCGAGAGGCGAGTTCAATAAAGGTAAAACACACAAACCATGGCTTTATGACATTATTAAAGCTAATGAAATGCTTTAATTTGGACTGTATTCCTTCAGCACAATGGATCTGTGTAAAAAATGTGAAGATAAATCTGGAACGGCTGGTGGTTCTCCCAGGCAGTACACCGAACACGCTGAATTATTTGACAGAGACGTACCTTTTCGAATAAAAGATAAACCATCGCTCAGCATCCTTCACTCTCACCGTGTTTGTAGTTCCTCTTTATGTTTTAGGGACTCGAAACAAGAGAGTGCATAATTATCTAAATTGCTGTGTAATTACAGTGCTTTGTTGTAAGAGTGTTTTGCTTGGAAATATTACATTAAGATTCAGCAGGATTGACCCGTTGGTCAGTTTTAGACACCGAAGTCATCACTGTATCACCAGGAGATCGTTGACAGAGGGGCTCCCTGCAATTAAGCGTGCACCACATTGAGCGAGTACTGAAGCATTCGGCATTATTCAAAAAAAGAAATTTGACATTTAAGTAATAAAAATGGAAATTTAGACTTTAACTTTGCACAAACTGTAGTTAATTTTTTTTTAGATAAAATATTAACCACAGGAAGTTTTGATTTGCAATGCATTGTACACATTTTAGTGCAGTTACCCATCATTTGCTTCCTTCACTTTGCAAAGTAGGAGGTAAATGTGCAATGCGCTGCTTTGCAATTCAAAACTTGGTAAATTTTATGGCATATTTAAACTTGCATTAAGTGAAACTTTGGATATTAACATGAAATTAAATTTAATGTAATATGAAATGATGGCTCCTGGTGCCAAACTCAGATTCCACCCCCAACTCTGCAGCGGAGTCCACAACGCCGCCTAATTCGATTCAAAATGCTTTATTCGCACCTCAAGGGGTTTGCGCAGCTTCATCAATGAATCGGCGCCGTTCTTGTGGCCACACATTGCTCCCATGGTGATTTATGGTGATTTCACATGCCCAGGAGCCTTGTGCTGCCAGCCCTTTAACAATGGAGGTCCTCAAAGCATCGGAAATTTAACGTCTGAAAAATGCAACAGCAATGTTCTTCGCCAGAAATCACCCCCCCGGTAAATGAAGATAATCTACAGATCTCGCTGCCAACCATTTTTATTTCTACCGAACATAAAAAAAAGTGAAATCGCCAACAGTAAAGTAGCTTTTGTTGGCAGCAGAAGTTTCACCAATGTGGTTGTTAGCTGCTGTTTTAGCATTTAGCTTTACTTACACCAAGACCAACTTTTACATCTTCCTAACTGATCCCGAGTTGTATCGCTCTTCCTAGTCTGTGATATTATGGAGCACCGGAGCCAATGATCTATCAGGGACACACTGATAGTTTTGGCATCGCCGTTCCCCTTTAATGGTTAAGGTGACCAACCTGCCAAAAACTTGATTTGTGCACTTTTATGTCCTGACGCTCGCGTTGCCAGTTCCTTCTCCTTTTATCTCTTCCAGGGAAAACGAGAGGGGCGGGTGTCGTTCGGTCACACGTCAGTCCGGTTCTCTGTGATCCGGACCAAGACACCCCCACGGAGCCCCTCCTGTTGTCCCTCCGCCGCCGCTGACCCCCCTCACCCCCCCATCCCCGGCTTCCTCGGCCTCCTCTCCCCCGGTTCACTGTAAAAGGTGGACGGGCCAGCACTCTGCTTCCCCGAGCGCCGTCCGGTAGGTGAGGGCGGCGAGGGCTGCGCTGTCATTGGCTGACTGCTGGTGAGAGTGCGATGCGGATTGGAGGATGTCGGGGGACTGGGATGAAGACCTGTGTAAGAAGGCGCTGGTGCTGGTGGAGGAGCTGTGCTTCAACTCCCCGAGAGGCAGCCAGAGCGAGCACTGCCAGGAGTTCAGCTACCTGCTGAGAGGCCGCAACAGACAGCTGGACACAGGTAAACCCACACACCTGGACCTCTTTTTTGCACAGTTCATCTCGGGGCGTAGGCGGGGATTTCTAGAGTTTAATAGACAGGCCAACATGCTGCTAGCGTGACTGAAAAACTGCAGCCTTCAAGTCTTCAAGCAAAACTCCACCTTAAGGTTCCCTTGTAGTATCAAAGGCTCGCCCCCCGTAGATTTGAAGATTTGAAAGGTGGCGTGTACAAGTGGGTAGAACAGGGCGAGCTTGATTCATGTCAGTTCAGATGTACTCCAGTGATAACAAGCGTTTACACGGGAGAAGCATCTGCGGAGTGAACCAGCCATAAACTCGCCGTTCTGCATCCTTGGGAAAAAAAAAAAACGCCATGCTTTTCTAAGATTTTACATTGAAGGTATCCAAGGAGACCACAGCTGCAAAGGAGGAAATTGTGAACCTTTTCCAGCCTTTGTGAGATTTAGGGAATTGCTTTAAGGAGGCGAT
>JAOXYL010000045.1:3330862-3341546 GCA_028564955.1 Terapon puta
TGTGTGTGTGTGTGTGTGTGTGTGTGTGTGTGTGTGGCATCATGCATGTCCACGCTCAGTCCCATCACCACAGAAGTTCACTGCTTCTGTGTTTCCTTTCATCCGCGAGTCTTACCCTCCTCCTCTGCTGGCTTCTCTGAATGAGGAGAAAGACACACAGTGTTTTGTGGATGATGATGAAGGATGAAGATGATGATGATGGAAATGATGATGAAGATGAGGAAGATGATGATGATCTATAGACAGTTACATCTATGGGACACACACACACAAAAAAACAAACAGAGCGCAGTGTGTTTTTCTTACCCTTGTCTGAAAAGGAGAGAAAGATGAATATATTAGAAAATTAAACAATCTTCATGAGAGGCTTTCATTAAAATATTAGTTTTTCAGTAGTTATTGTAGTTTAAATGTATAATAGCTGATTACTGTATCATAATTCAAAAATAAATTGGATTTCCAGAGCGCAGCTTGTGGGCTCAGATTAGATGTCATGAAGGCACTTACCAGCAGGGGCTGCTGCAGCCTTATCGCCCTTGGCTTCTGCAATTAAACAACAATTATGTAAATTAATTTGTACATCCTCATTATTTCATATCGTACAGCACCAGCAGCGCAGCGTTTGGGTAGTCGCAGCTTCCAGAGGTGAGACTCAGTAAACTGTTTAAAGAGCTGCGTCTCCTGTGATCTGGATCCTCAGGAGACAATAACTTATAATCATCATATAATCATTTCTGCCCATCGCTGGGGGACCTCCGCCGGCCTATTTATCAATATATACGTATAATATTCATATAATTGGGATGCCTTTATGTCTGCGACTCACTCTGAGGAAGCACTCAGCAGATAAACACTCAAACGGGGATCAGACATCTTTATAAATATACAAAACTGCACAAAATATACACTTTTAAATAAACACTTTCATTTTAATAGCATAAACACACATTCACAAGTACCCGCTCAGGGAAACTACATTCAGACAACCTTGCTTCGTGCACCTCTTCTTGATTTCTGTAGGGTTTGCCGCTGGCAAGAGAGAGAATATTGGATTTCAACATGGGAATAGCGCACGATTCAAATGAGGCACGGTTTACAGAAACAGTCAGCCCGAGATAAATATAAGTAAGTTTTTTCAGAGATCATGAGGAATAATTGGGCTTAAAAAATTCTGAAAGGGGCGGCCTCAAGACAAAAATGCTTTTGATAGGATAAGTACATCAAAGTTCCAGGATCCCAGATCTAGGTTAGTCTAGAAGCTCAAGGGTGTCTAATGAGATGGCAGATTAGGCGGGAGCTTCTGCCTGCCAGACAAACTAAAGCACGCGGCAATAAATCAACTCTGGCAGCATTCACATCTTAACCATCTATTTAATAATTTCGCAGGTCTGTCGCCCTCATTAAGGCCCCTGTTTAAATGTAAAAAAAGGTTTGGGCGGCGGGCTCTGCCAGCGGAGGCAGCGCGGGGCATTAAAGGGCCGCGGGAATGAATGAGGACATCATCCTGACAGCTATCAGCTCTCCGGAGCACCAACAACAAGCCACAACTGGCACTTCAGGGCGAGCGTCCCATGAGCCTACTTAACAGTGGGTCTAAGATATCAAGGCTCGGCCTTGGCACTCGGCTGGCGCTCGAGGCTGGCACACTATGTCTGGCACAGCGGTGGTGGGTGGTGGTGCTGGGGGAGGGCGAGGGAGGGGGGCAACACTTCTATTTTGGATAAGGTTTGTTTTTCAGGCAGCAATCTGTTAATGCCTCTCTCAGCACTTCGATCCAACAGGGGATCCGTGACGCACCAGGCAGTAAAAACTCCTTTAGGTCCCTGCTGAAACATCTTTCCCGCCCCCCCCTCTCACCCGACCACCCCCCCCACCCCACCGCCGCTGTAAATCAGAAAGAAGTCGGTCACTGAATCCCCGATTCCTTCAGCTCTTTTCACGTCTGTTTCACCTTGATGTCGCAGCGTTTATTAGCAGGATTTGATCTCTGACTCGTGGTGACAGGGCAGGAGACGGGAGGAGGGTTTGTTTTCAAGACACAGTCCCTCCCCCCTCCCCCTCCTGAGGGACAACTGGGGCGCTGAATAAATGTCATAAAGCGGTTATATAAAGCGTGTTTAGAAGTTAAAGTCCCAATTGTCATTGTACAAATACCCAGTCAGAGCCTGGTTTATTGCCAGTGGAGCGGCTGCACATCAATAAAAGAGCTCAAATGAGAGTTTTTGGTTTCGCCTTTCGAGAGAAACTCAGAAGCTCTTCAACCTGAGGAGCGGTGCATATGGTGTGATTAAAGCTGATTAAAGTCTGTGGCTGCCAACACAATATATGAATAAAACAAACATTTTTGGTCACACCGTTAAAAAGAGGAAGGGATCAGACTTTCTGATTTCTGATTTAAGAGAAAAAGTATATTTCAATTGACGGCCTTTTTCTTTACATCGTAACTTTAAATAAAATATGACAACAAAACTACATAGAGTAACTATAACAAACAAAGATTTAAGATCTTTTTAGCCTGCGGCAGGAGAGATGGTGAGATCTTCAGCAATCACTGCGTATTTTTCTTCTATTACATCCAGAAATGTTTCACTGTGCTGTAAATAGAGTTTCCAGAAAAGCGTTTTTTTTCGGCGATTATATGGGGATTTTATATGTTTTCTGGTTCTCTAAATACTTTACAACTGGACGTTAGGTGTCCCACAAACGCTTTCAAATTTCCTGCAGGTAAAAGATTTTATGCAGGTTAAAAGAATAAAGAATATCACATGGAGAGGTAAATGTAGAAATATAAATAATAAGGGTGAGGCTGTGTGATAAAAAAAAAAAAAAACACTTCCTCGTTATAATGTTGAAAATGTCACATTTTGGACGCTTTTTGTGTTCAAATCTCAGAGAGTTTAAAATGATGCTCAGACATTAATGCATCAGTGGATGTAATAAATCAATATAATGAAGTGTGTTATTCTAAAATGAGCCAGTTCTGCTTATTAAATACTTTTATTTTTGGTGTTATTTCATTTAATCAAGATGTGTGATGTGTGATATTACTACTTTTAGATACTAGTTTTCTTCATCATCTGGGAACTTTACATTACAATGAAAATTTGATCCTCTGATGGTGCTGGAGGAAATATAAGAGGATCACCAAGGTCATTAACATTGAGCTCCTCGGTTTCTCCTCAAATTTCCATGGCAACCTGCCCAATATTTGTGAAGATCCTGAAGTCTAATCAACAGCCCGGATGGTAAAAAATGACAGGACGCTACGTTCAGGGTCAAAGAAAGTCGAAGGTTTCATCAGTTTTTTCAGTCGTGTTTAATTACAGGTCAAATTTACAGCTGTTAGTGAAGGTGTGACGGGTGCCCCCCCCCCCCCAATCACCCGTCAGTGATGGTCTGTTCGCCGTCAGAGGAAATCTGTCAGCTAAACCTCCGTCAGGACGAGCGCCACCCTCGAACCGTCGGATCCGTCTCGGCTCTCATTACCGTCCACGTCTCTGGCCTAGATAATCTGCCCCCCCCCCCTCCCTCGCCCCTCCCTGTCTTTCAGGTATCTGTTAAATGGATAATGTCTCTCGCGGTCTTCCCTTTCACTTAATGCAAATCCCCACTCTCAGCACTTTTCGGTCCCGCCGTTTCTTTTGTCCTACTTTAATCTAATTTCCTCGGAATAAAAAAAAAAAGAAGAAGAAGAAGAAGAAGAGAGTTGAGATGGAGAGAGGCGGAAACTAAAAACGGGGGGGGGGGGAGAAGAAGAATGATCCGGACCGGCGGAGGGTCGAGGATGGCGTGAAGTTCAGAGCCGGAGGATTGGGTGATGAGCGCCGTTTATATTTATCAAATATCATGTGAGGCGCTTGTTGAAAGGAGGATTTTATTTACTCGGTTTTCGCTGACCCTCGCTCTCGATCCTTCCCTTTAAATACACCTGATGCTCCGGGCGTCATAATTATAGGCCACTTTTATTTCCCAAAGCTTAACGCTGATATCATTTGTAACTTTGAGACGGTACGATGCGACTCCGGCCATCGGGGGGGGGTTTGTGTGAGAATAAGTGTGTGTTGGTGGAGGAACATACACAGATACTTTGATCACAGATACTAAAAAATGAACGTTTTCTCAATGGGAGCGACTATAAAACGACAGGAAATGTTCGATGGAAACTGCAAAATCATAAAAACTTCTTTACAATTTTGAAGAAGTTGCTGTAAACTTGAATACAGATTTTTTTGGGGGGTCACCTGGAGGCAGAAAACTCCGACATCTTATCACCCTTTGAGAAACTTGTGAGCATTGCCGTTCATTTGGAGTCGTGCTCGTGACAACTTGATGAATGAAAATCAATATTCGCTCACTTTTAGCTTTTTTGTAGCCGACTCCAGAGGGAAATATCTTTGTCTCTTTATATCTCACGAGTTCAGAAGTTACGACATCGAGCCGAAGCAGTGAAGTTTGGAGGATAAAAACCGAAACAGCTCGCTAAAAGGCTAAAAAACTCTCTTCGGGTGGCCCCCGTTCACACGCAGCAAGACACATAATCCATTGTTAATATTTGGGAACAACAGATCGTCCATTATTTACGACATCTTCAACGTTATAATGGTGTTTGACAGGACGCGGTTTTCATGAAAAGTGCATGAATCAGAGATTCCCTCTGAAGTGTCACCTCGAATCAAATCATCTGAAGAAAAAAACTGAGGGCTGGATTCATCAAAACGTGGACATATACAGAATTTAACGACAAAAACGCCCCAAAATGAATATACTTGGCGTCAGTTTCCATCCTTCTTCTTCTTTTTCCAAACAAAAGCTTCATTTTAATCATATAATTTACTGTACAGCAGGACGGGTGTGTATTCACGAATTAAGATTATTTCACAAAGAGCGACCTGAGCGGGAAAAAAAGAACAAATATCGACGTCAGTTTTCTAATAGAGGAGAACAGCGAGTAGATTTACGTTGCTGTGCTCAACCTCTGCACCCCCCTCCCTCCCTCTCTCTCTCTCTCTCTCTCTCTCCCCCCTCTCTCCCCCTTCTCGCTCGCTCTCCCCGTTTTGCTTTTGAAGGGTAACCTCTGTGGAATGCGCTTCGTTAATCTCTCTTGACATTTCCCTGTCTTCCTTTGCCGCGCGCGTCTCCCGCTTGTTCAGTCGGTTAAGCCAAAGGAGTCAGGCCAAGCCAAACATTTGAATCTTGAGATCTTTTTTCTCTCTCTCTCTCTCTCTCTCTTTTTTTTTCTCGCCTCAGCAGAGACAAAAAAAAAAAAAAAAAGAGGCACAAATTCCTCGGATGCATTTGTTTTGAACGTGCTTTTTTTTTTCATCCGAGGGGTCGCTCCTCTCACGCAGGCCTGTTTTCGATGCCGCGGGACCCGGCGAATGCATTAAGTCACTTAAGCGCGTCTACGACCGTGAGCTATGGCAGCGGCAGACGTGTTAACTAGAGTGCGGCCTCCTCTCCGGCTGAGCACAACGCCAATTGGTGGTAACATATTCCCTCTGCTCATGCTCCGCTAATGCAGCCCGCTGCCCTTTTGCACAAGCGTGTCGGCCGCGGGGTGAAACCGTAAGCTTGTGTTTCCTCGTGCGAGCGGCTCCGCGCAGGTGGCAGTTTCAAGTAACTTCCTGGAGTCGGGCCTTTTTTTTTTTTTTTTTTTTTTCTTTTTTCGTAATGCATCCACGTATGACTCATGAGTGTTTCCGTTAGATGGTAAAAGTGTATTTGTCAGCAGATGGAGACTCGGGAGAGCAGAAGAATCGAAGCCCAGAGGTATATCGCAAAAAAAAACAAAAAAAACATTAACATCTGTGCGTATTAACCGATCGCGCGACATCAAGGCGACGTCCGCTCGAATTCGCATAAAAGTTTGCCCCTTCCGAAATAACTCCACCACAATCGGCTGGTGGAGAAGCAGACTTGATATCCGGCTTCTCCTTTTTCCCGTAACGTGAAGCCCAGTGAAGAAGAAAAAAATCAGAGGGGGGATTATTTTTGAAGTCGCACTCCGCCGATTCTACATGAAGATAAGCGGCGAGTACAAGTCAGCATGTAAAAATGGCCGTAAACATCTTCGGTGGCGTCTCTGGCTCACACTTAGGGACAGAATATCTTGAATAGAAAGCCGCGGGCGTGGACTTAAGGGTTTAATGAGCGGCGCTATCGAGTTGCACTATGGGAAATGGAGGATCCAACATAACCCTGAGATGGTTTGATCGTTCTTTCTTTCACGTCTCTTACGCTAAGGAAGTATAAGATCTACTTTCTGCCGATTCAACAATGAACCTCAGAGCTGAAAACGGCCCCCGCGCGCCGTATATCGAACTCAACCAATCAGATTACTCCGGCTTTGAGAGCGGCTCCTCTTCTGAGTGACGTTTTTAGAAATTAAAACTCCAATCCCCTCCAATTTACACACGCATTTGCCAGCGCGGTTCAGCGGAGAATCCCTCTTTGCCTTTTTAAAAAAGCACCTTAATCCCACTTTAAAAGCAACTCATCGCGTTGTGCCCCGCTGTCGCACGTGGCCGCGCCGCTGCTGCCGCACAACAAAGCCCGCGATGATGCCACTGTGCAGATATTATTCAAATATACGTCCAAATGGGGGATGCTGGCACCGAACAATAAAGAGGAGATTAATATGCAAACAATCTATTTATATTCCCCCGCAGTGTGTGGATGAGTATCAGTGGTATTATTGGCGCTTGGCTCGCATCCACGCCGGGGGCAGAGCGCGACTGATGGAGTTTCGCCTTTTTTTTTTTTTTTTTACGACGAGTGCAGCCGCTGTCGGCAGAAAATCAGGGTACACCTAAGCCTCTGCCCTCCCCGCCAACGTGCCAAGTTCGCTTGATCCGACTCGCGGCCGCACCCCCCGTGGGAGGGGAGGGCGAGGGGATCAATCCGGAGTAACGATTAAACACGCAGATTAGCGGCGGTGTTGTAAAAACCAGCGTCAGAGGACGGATATTCCGGTAATGTCACGTCAAATGACACGATAACCATGGGGGGGGGGCATCGAAACACGTCACCTTTTCGTTTCTCTGATTAGTTTACCAGCTTTATAAGAAGTTTCTTTGCTCATCAAATATCAAACTGACTCGCAAGACGAGATTTCATTCGAACGTGAAAGCTGGAGAGAAAAAAAAAAAGTCCTTTTCTCCACAAATCAGATCGCTGCAGGATTTTATCCTCCAACAGCGGCTGATTTAAATTGACCAAATGTCCGTTTTCCATCTCGCCTCTGGCCGAAAGGGTCGGGGAGCCGGTTTGTTCGTCGCCATCAGAGCTCGCCGCTTTTTAAATACTGAGACCAGGAAGGGAACGGGAGAGGTGTTTGAATATTTGGATGACCTAGTTTTTGTTTTTGGCTGCCGAGCTCCAGCTAGAAAGAGGAGGAAAAGAGGGAATATTTTTAATATTTTAAAGGATTTCCCTCCATGAAATGTGTTCATGGTGTTTTCAGTAAGTTTTTCAGAAGATGGTGTGACATTTACATCCTGCTTCTCCATCTTATCATGTGCAAATTGATAACAGATCAATGGTATAATACAAAATCAAAAAATACAAAAAAAGAAGGTAGGTTCATTAAAAAGCTGCAGTGATTGGTCACATTTGTCGTTCATGTTTTTATTGAGTTAAGGTGAAAATTGTGAGGATTCATCATCGTATCATAAATGCTTTTTGTTCAGGGCAGAAAACTGAAGCTGAAACAGTTTGACAGCGAATCAACAGATCGAATCACCGACCATTTTGAGAATCGATGAATTGTTTAAATAACTTTTTTTTTATTCAGCAGAATAATTGGTAACAAGAATCTCTGATATCGAAGCTTTGACTGCAGGTCGAGTCTCCAGACGATCGCTCTGCTATCTGTTATCTTGCTTTGATAAAAAAAAAAATCTATATTTAATAGCGATTTTGTGCTTGTTTTACTCTCGCAAAAGGGATGAAATCCGACATTCACGCGACGCTGTAATATTCTTTTCATCTTGGTACCGCGAGGAGCTCCGCCGAGACCTTTTCTGCAAAGAAAAAGGTCACTAATAATGTTTCTCCCACTGAGACAAGTTGATAAACCTTTAAAGGTGCTGACATTCCTGCGTTATTTAGTCCGGATGCGGCGCCGTGACGGTCACGCGTTAAGTCTGCGGCGGACCGACGGATTAGACACGCAGGCCCGTGGAGGGAATGTGAGGGACGGGACCGGCTGTATATAACGCCGCTTTATAGAGACGATGATAAGAATTACGGCTTGTTTGGATTCCACCGGTGATGTCTCTCTCCTCCACCCCTCCCTCCCTCCGCCACACGTGAGGATGGAGATTTATGGGGGAACAAGGGAGGAGAAAGGGAAGGAATTGGTAATAGGGTTGGAAGAGGAATAAAAGGGGCGCGCGAGTGGAGATTAGATTTTACGGCGCGGCTGTAAACTTTCCCGACGATTTGAATGAATTGTTATTATGCGAATGAAGCGGCCTCGGCGTCAGGAAACAATCGCTAAATGCAACTCTAATTTAGGGATGAGGAATCGGCGGTGTTCGGTAAACAAAGCCCGGCTTTAGATGCCGTATTAAGCCGTCATCCACTTCAGCTTTCCATTCATTTCCTTTTGTCTCTCGGCTCGCTCCAAATAGGCCGAGGCCTCTCACGAATGGCGGCGGGAGGAGGGGGGGTGTTGTAGGATAAATTCTGTGAGCGTGTCTACGAGGAGGCACAATGCTGTTTAGGGAGTCTTTGTTAATGATATATCAGGGCTCGGGCGACTTCTCACACTCTCTTCGCGGGACCTCGCGCCGCTCCACGCCGCCTGACTCTGCATCTGTCTGTAATCCATCAGGCGGCGGGCGCATACCTGCGGGGACTCGATGACGGCCGCGGTATGAGGTAACGCTACACTGGACCAGTTGTGAGACCTGCGGTTTGGAGGTGGAGGGGGGGGGGGGGGGGGGGGGGGGGGGGGGGGGGGGGGGGGGGTCGAGGGCGCGAGTCAGGCCCGAGGAGCGACAGGGTCTTAGCCGGGTGACGGCAGGTTTAACCTTCCACCAAACAACTGCTCCTCTCGGAAAACAAGACGATGGACGAGGCTCGGTTTCAGAGACATATTTAAGGAAGTGGTGTCAGAGCGGGCGGTCGATTTCACCCAGACTCAGACCGGGCACCCGAATGTCTCACGTGGGATTAATTTGCCATAAAAACGGTAAACGATGCCACTTTTTGAAACGAAAAAAGCATCACGCACAGCTCGGCTCTGTCCACTCAGCAGAAAACTTTTTTTATTTATTTATTTTTTTACCAGGACGCACTTTTACTTTTTGTTTTCTCAGATCAGGTCGAATGAAAGTTTGAGACTTTCACAAACACACACCCTCTCACTTATCTTAAGCCTCGGCCGCCTCACCTTCGGGCTAAGTCAGAAGCCGGGTTCCCATGGTAACAATCAGCCATACCTGCTGACCGGTGTTTCCATGGTAACAATCAGTTAACACCAAAAAAACAACCAAAAAAAGAGGAAAACATTGCTCATAACTTGCTGTGTTTGTTTAATGTTGTAAAGAGTTTTTAGAAACCCCAGCAACAGTGAAGACAAATGTTGAGTTCACAGAAACATTAAGAAAACTCAGCTCCACCTTTTAAGCTTTTTTTTTTTTTACTATTACGATCTTCAATGAACAATAAAATGTCAAAAATTCGGAAAAAAATCATATAAAATGACTCCTAGTTTAGCTGTAAGATACGAAGTTTGATTTCTCGTCTGTCTTTGTGAAACCGGCCCCTGCCCTCCCCCGTCCTTGGAGGAGCGATGGGGCGGGCGAGAGGGGTGTTTGGGTAGAGACGATGGCCTCTGGCAGCGTTACCAGTAATTAAAAATTGGGTTTTTTTTATTTCTGCACATGCTCAGCAGTGGATCGGCGCCAGCGAACCGCCACCCTGGCACCCTGCAACTATCGGCATCAACGCCGGCACAAGGTCTAATTATTCTGTAACGGGGGCCTCTGGTTCATCAGACAAAACAAGGCCAGAATGCATTTCTGCTGTGAAAAATAATCACCCTTTATTTTTTTTTTCCTCCCTTTTTTATTTATTAATTTTTCTAATGGGTCAATTAGGGGCTAAGCAAGCAGGCACGCCCCCCCCCCTCCATTCTCGGAGGCGTCCTTCCCCTCGCGGAGCCACAGTCGGACTATTCCTGTGGCTGTTTATTGGGATGCGTGCTTCTTCTAGATCCCCGCGGCCTCTTGAGTCCACGGGCGGCCCGAGCCGTGGGGAGTCGGGGGTGGGTGGTGGTGGGGGGAGGGAGCTGAGAAAGCGCGATGAAGTTCAAGAGAGGGGCAGCAATGTGGGCCGGGTGGAAACGCAAGAACAAGAGGAGCCCGGGCGGAGGCAGTAATGTGGTGACGGGAACGTGATACGCGTGATGTCAGGACCTCGGACCGGCGGCGCGTTGGCGAGGCGTAACGAAATGTGGGGATGGAATTACTGCCTAATGGAGGATCAAAAAAGGGGGGACGGGCGTAAGTGAAGGGATCGGCGAAAGTGACGTCGGCGGTATAAATATCGGCAAAAAAACTCAAAACGGCAATGTTAAAATCAGCTATGTGACTTTGTGGCACAGCTGATTTGGCAGAAATTGGGTTCACCGGGTTCATTTTGCATCGAATTCATGACACAAAAACAAAAGGAATCA
>JAOXYL010000045.1:3463893-3473994 GCA_028564955.1 Terapon puta
GCCGCAAATTGGAGGAGCCTTTGTGAGGAGCTGCTCTGCCCTTTGTTGTCTCCTCCCTCCTCTCCTCAAAGCGCTGGCATGCAGATGTCTCCTCTCGTTCCTTCACGTGTAATTACAAAGCCGGGAGAGCGCCTGATTCTCCCCGCGAGGCCTCGCTCTGCAGGCGTGTTCATTTTTTTTTTTTTTTTTTTTTAAACTTCGCCAGGAGGATTTTAACACCTCGCTCCGCCGCCGTGCTCCTCGACGTGGCGCTTCTCGACGCGGTAATGCTGTTGGAAAACAATCAATGCGACCCCCCACTCCGGCTCCGGGCCCCCCCCCCCTCCCCGCTCTGCCCGGGCGCCGAGGGGCCGAGCAGATAAGGATTCTTATCAGACGCCACGCAGGTGTTGGGAGGAGCGAGGCCGTAACGGGATTCCTAAGTTACTATTGGCCAGGAGGATTTCACCCGACGTGGAGAGAGTGAGAAAAGAAGCAGAAGCTGGTAAGATGGAAGTTGTGTGTGTGTGTGTGTGTGTGTGTGTGTGTGTGATGGGTGAGCCAGTGGCCGGGGTGTTATAATTGTGAATCCCCCCTCAGAGTGCCACAGTACAGCGCGTCTCAGACACCTGCTGCTGCGGCGATAAGGACTGAAAAGCAATCACTCCGGCTGCCCGGCAGCCCCGCGCTGGCATCTCGCCGCCTCTCAACCTGCTACTCGGGTATTTCTCTCAAACATAAGCGGCTCTCTGCTATAGGTCAGCTCGCTCTGCCGGCTGTTGCCTTGGGGAGGACAAACAAGACGGGAGAGAGAGGAGGAGAGGTAAGGAAGGAAAGGAAGGAAAGGAAAGGAAAGGTGGAGAGAGAAAGGAAAGGAAATGAGATTAAAGAAAAGGAAAGTAGATGAGAAGAAAGGGGAAACAAAGGAAAGGAAAGGAACCGAACCAAGTATGGGAGGAGAAGATGGGAAACAAGAGGAAAGGAAAGGAGATATGAAGTAGGAAAGGAAAAGAAAAGAAAGGAAAAGAGAGGAGGAGAGAGAAAAGAAAGGAAAGGAACCAAACCGAAGGATGGGAGACAAGAGGAAAGGAAAGGATAGGAGATATGAAGTAGGAAAGTAAAGGAAAGGAAAAGAAAAGAGAGGAAATGAAAGGTAAGGATAAGAGAAAAAACTGAACGCAAAGGAAAGGAAATTAGATTAAAGAAAAGGAAAGTAGAAAGATGAGAAGAAACTACAAAGGCAAACAAGAGGAAAGGAAAGGAGATATGAAGTAGGAAAGGAAAGAAACTGAAAGTGGGTGGGAGAAGAAGAAAGGAAAGGTAAAGAAAGGAGAAGAGAGGGAAGGCAAGGAAAGGAAATGAGATTATATTAAAGAAAAGGAAAGTAGATGAGAAGAAAGGGGAGAGGCAAACAAGAGGAAAGGAAAGGAACCAAGGATGGAAGGAGAAGGTGGGAAACAAGAGGAAATATGAAGTAGGAAAGGAAAGGAAAAGAAAGAAACCGAAAGTAAAGAAAGTGGAAGAGGAGATAAAAGTATGAATGCAAAGGAAAGGTAAGGAAAGGAGAATAAATGAAAGAAAAGGAAAGTAGATGAGAAGAAAAGGGCAAACTAAATACAGATGTGCCATGAGAGATGTTTTTCCTTCCTTTAGCCCGACCAGGCCACACGTTTTCCTCCTGCCCAAAGTTTCTCGCACCGTCTCAGACCAACTTCATCACCCGCGGAGGTCAAGGACGTGCGGTCCGCCGCTCCGAGTGGGTGCTCAGACTCTCCGGAGAGAGAGAGAGAGAGAGAGCGTTTCTCATTAGCGCGATTCCCGGCGAGGATTATAACGCGGATCCTCGGGATGAATCTCCGCTCGTCACGGAGAGAGAGGCCGTCAGCTGCTGAATTATTCATTTCCTGTTTACAGCAGGCGACAGGTGCGTGACCTCTGTGATGAGAGCCCAGGGCGCCGGGGAGAAGTGGTGACAGGGGAAGGAGGAGGGAATGGGGAGGGGGGGGGGCCGCCGGAGACAAGGACGAGCAGTCGGGTGCTTTTTGTGCTTTTAATTTCACCTCCTTTGCAACAACAAATTCACCATTTAGCATCTTTTTTTGAAGGTGTAGGGGGGTGAAATTACTGCTCCCCAAAATGTTAGAGTGAAATCTCAGGGAGGATGGAGGGTGGGGGCCGGGGGGGTTCGCGGGAGGTCTGCCAAGCTCGAGCTCCACATCAGCTGAGTGGCATTTACTGTAACCTTTCCCCTGGCTTTTAATAACCGGTGCAGAAAACGGCAGAAACACGGATCACTGCGATTCACCGGGGAGGGCCGGGGATTGCGAGCGGATCTCCCGCCGCGAAGCCCCCCCGCCCCTCCTTAAAATAAAACTAAAAAAAAAACTTTAATATTAGGGCAAATGAGATGTGGAGGCAGAGAGGAACAGGAGGAAGAGGAAGAGGGCTGACAAATGGAGAGAGCTCGAAATGTGCCGATGTTGTCAGAAAAAGAAAAAAAACAAAAAAAAAAACAGAGGCGGGCCGTCGGGTTTGTTTAGTTTAACGCCGAAGAAGTACCAAACTGAATCATGGGAATTCAATCTGGCTCACTCAGCCTGAACAATGGGCTCTGACACCTGAGTAAGCCTCCTGTTCGTGCACACATATCGATGCGGGCATCTGCATGAACACACACACACACACACACACACAAGAATGCATGCAAAAGCAAACACACACACACTGAAGTATGATGCATGGGCCTCACCTTCAGGCAGCCGGGGGGTGGGGGGGAGACAGACGTTTCTCCCCTTCGGCCAACTCCCGCTTCAGACAAAATAACAAACGGCTGAATGATGCAGTGAGCTGTCCCCTCTGGTTGCAAAGTGGGAATGGAACCACGTCTCTGAGACAGCAGCTACAAATGGCCCATCTCTCTCTAACCGCTCCCCCCACCTCTTTTACCCCCCCACCACCCACCCCCGCCCCCGCCTCCATCTCTCCAAGCATCCTCAGAGACCTTGGCAGATCTCAAAGACAGATTAATCTCGATTGAAAGTTGCTGAAGTGTCCTGGAGCGTCAAAGCGTCGCTGCTTATCGCGCGGAGACGATCCAAAGACAAAAAAAATAAATAAATAAAAAAAACTCTGAGGGTCATTTGGGATGGACGAACACCCACCGAGCGCCCAGGACTGCACACACACACACACACACACACACAGACTCACACCAGATTAAGCCCTCGTCACGTGAAATCTTGATTTCCTCGCAGTCTGTCCGGTTTGAATCTTGTTTTTTTTACCGCCGCTTTTACACCACAAAACATCACACAGGAATTTAAATCAGCAAACTTTTCTTTAGTTTTCATTTTTAAAAGATCTTAAGTTAATCTGACTTTTGTTTTAAATGCATCCCTTTCATCCCAGTGCATGCTGGACTCCGGCAGCGCTGCCCTTTGTCACGGTTCAGTTCATAATCTGTGTGGACAGGATTTCTAGGCGTAGCCAGGGGCCGGAGGGAGTCCGGTTTGGGAACCGCAGGATTTCATCTCTGCTTTTTGCAGATGATGTTGTCCTGTTGGCTTCATCAGGCCGAGACCTTCAGCATGTGCTGGGGCGGTGAAGATGAGAATCAGCATTTCCAAATCCGAGGCCAAGGTCCGGAAAAGGTTAACACGCCCTCTCCGGGTGGGTGGAGAGATCCTGCCTCAAGTGGAGGAGTTTAACGATCTTTGGGTCTTTTTTGGAGCGTGAGGTTGACCATCATGGTGAAGAAGGAGGAAGATGGATGGATGAATGGATTCCTTTCAAGAGCTTATAGTGTAGAAATTAATAGAAATTGTGGAGTCCTGCAATATAATTTTTACAGATTGCTTCCCTTGATTAGGCCTCTGACTTCCACATCTGCATCATTGTCTACACTGACATGTTGTGTTAGATAACTTAAAGTACTTTAACACCTACTGCCCACAATAAATTGACGTTTAAAACCCCCGCAAAAGTCTTTGAGTGTTACTTAGTTACTTAGTTTAATCCTTAATCCAGATGGGCTAATCTGCTTAATGAAGGCTACTACCAAAGTGGTTTGATTTGGCTGTGTCTAAAAAAAGAAAAAACACCAACTGTCATTGGATTTTATCAACATGTTAAATCCTGATTGGTTAGACACTCAACTTTTTAAAGCTAATTCCCACCCACTCAGTGAGAACTAACCGTAATCTGTGGCGTGAAATGGCCACAGAAAATAAGTGTATTCATTCAGCCTTTTAAATCAATCAAAAATAGCACTGTGCTGTTTATTTTAGGTAGTATGAATATGACTGTTAATTATGATTTTTATTATCTTGGACTATGATAAATGCCATGTTTCCCATTTTCACATTAGAGGACGCTCATTGGAAATGAAATATTTCTTTTTTCTCTGTCAGCATCCATTATAAGATTAAATATTATTCACCACTCACAAATGAGTTTGTCTTGGTATTTACAAAGTTTGTAATGCAATTATTGTATTGGATCTGTCGAATACCTAATCTATGGCATTTGTAATGATTAATTAGTGACTTCCTCTCTAATTGTACACTCTTTTTCATCCTTTTTTTATAACAGGAGCAGCAAGTTTTAAACGAATCGTCAGTTTTATTTTTATAGTTTAAATTAAAGTGTCTTTTGATGATCTCCTTTTTCATTCATATTATCAAAATTTGAAGATCCTGCTGGGACAAAATCTTACCAAAGGGTTACATCAGTCCCAACATCGCGGGAATCAAACCCGTATTTATAAAAAAAAAAAAAAAAAAAAAAGGCGGCACCCAGGGGTGTCCCCTCCACCGGCTGATGACATAACTCCGGTGTAACTCGAGCTCCGCTGACCTCTGGCTAACACACCGTGACCTCGTCTGACGGCGCGAGGCCTCGGCTAACCCACTTCAGTCTGCCTGCTGCCGTCTGCTGAGACAAAGAGGATTTAGCGTTAATCTGGCCTTAACAACAGCGGGAGAGCATGCACTCCACAACAGCCCTCCAGAGAATAGGACTAATCAAGGCATCGCGAACATCAAACGGGGGAACAGTTACCTCTAATAAAATCAATTTTAGCTGATTGACTCAGAGACAGAGAGCTGACATGGGTATTTGATTGGACTTGATTACATTTGAGTGTTTTGTGCAGGATTGTGCAAGATATTCATAATAAAAGTGATTTAAAGAGGTTTTTAGTAAAAATTATGATGCAGGAATGAGCGAACTTTTTTTAAGCTTTTGTTCTTTGCAAATGAACACGGATCGCTAAGGTGCTGCAGAACAACGTACAAGTTGTGCTAGTTGTTGCACGCACAAATCTGCAAAGTGTCTTATGCAAACACATTGGCACAAGATGCTAACCCATCTCTGATAACTTTTTGGGTTTGAGTCTCAGAAAAAGGCACAAAGGCGTCTGATGAGGTGAGAAAAAAAAAAAAAAAGAGCAAACACTGGATTTGATTGCAGTGATGAGTAAATGGTTTTAACAGGCGGAAGTGTACAACTCGCAAATTCCTCCTCATTAGTAGGCAAATGAATTCAATCACCTCCTCTTTGGTAAGCAGCTTGATAAATCCCTTCAAAGTCGTACCAGGCGAGCAGCTTTAATAGATGCAGAGCCGCTAATGCATCGTTCTCATTGACGCCGCGCTCGCCGTTGCGTTAAGATCAACCCCGAACACGATCGTTCGGCCTCGAGCAAACAAACCCAAGTCAATGAGGTTGGGCGTCCGCGGGGAACGGTGAGGGGTGTTTTTCACTCTCCCCGGCTCCAATAGCTTTACAAATTTTATTCATGTGTCCCCCGAGAGAAACGACCGCCGAGCGCTTGAGCCCGAGGGGGGGGCGGGCGCTCCAAAACGGGAAGGGAAATGACGGGAAAATGGGGATCTGAGGAGACAAGCGGCGTCTTCCGCTGAGATCTGCTCAAAGATTTTCAGAGATCAGAGAGAGGTGTGTTTCTTTAACACAAATTCCAGGAAGACGGAGATGAAGAATTATGAAAACACAAAACCTGAGGTGGTCGAGGCCAGACTTCCGCCTCCAGTCTGATTCTGACTCCTTAAAAATGTCCTCGGCGGCGCCGTGACATTTGAGCTAACGCCAATCGAAACGTGCGCGCACGAGTTCAGCATTTGGCGACGGCTCAGGCTGAGTCAAACGCAGACAAAAAAAAAAAACAAAAAACGTACCTCTCCACGCCTGGCAACAAATCCACTCTGCAGCCCCAATCAATTCGTCAGGCAGCCTCTTCTGAGCACACACACTAACACACACACACACACACTCATGTGAGCGAGGCACTGCGGTGATTAGCTTGTCCCACTTAATCACTTCCTATTAGAGACACCTGCAAGGTTGCGGCAGTCTTGTGTGATTATGTGTAATCACAGAAATGTCACATTTGAATGATAACCAGCATGAGAAGATGGCTGGAAACAGGACGTGCCGCTCGCTCACACCGTCAGCTGCTCTCACGCTCGAAACCGCCGACGTACAAAGTCGCACAAATACTCAAGACTTGGAAAATATAATCTCTCGCACATAATTTTGCATATGCTGCGCAGGCGTATAAAAACACACACGAGCACCCACACTGTGCCGGTGGGGGCTGGGGGGGCTATACGCTGTGGATAAAAGACATCCCTTATCAGCTTCCTCATAGAGGAGCTGGGAATGAAGGCATTTACTCAAATGAAAGAGGCAGCTTTTGGAGATAAGCCGAGAGAGCCGGAGCGCCGTTAAGCTCTCAGATTGGACTGGGCCTGCAGAGGGAACAGAGGCGGACGGGAAAGAACAGAGAGGACGGACGGACTGATGGATGATAGATGGGAGGATTGCAGACGGAGTGATGGGGGGGATCTTATTTGCGTGCGTGCAGACGAGGAGTTCGCCGGCCTTTTGTCCGTTTGCTCGCGTAAAGCGCATTCAGAGGCCGTGGGTGTGAAAGCCATGGTGCTGACCCCCGGTGTTTCGTCTGCGTGGGCGTGCACGTGTGCATCTCTCCCCTGCGCGGCGAGCTGGCACACGGGCCGCGAGCCGCCGCCGCCACAATAACCCACTTCAAAGCGAGCCATTGTCACGCGCTAACGTGGCGAGCGGCAGAAATCGGCACACACCGAGACTGGATATTCCCTCTGAGTCTCTTCGAAGGTGGGGGGGGAGGGAGGGGATGAGGAGCGGCGAGGGAGAGAGAGAGAGAGAGAGAGAGAGAGAGAGGAAGAGGGAGAGTGGGGTTTGTTCACAAACAGCACATTGCACACTGCTGTGCCAACATTAATCATGTAGACTCTCATAAAATCATTAGAGCTGATCATTCCCAGTCAGACTCTCTCCACCGCCGCTCAGCGCTGACGAAAAGGAGCGAGAATGCCAATTTCTGTTAGAGACGCAAGCCAACGCGCACGCACACACACACACACACACAGACACACACCTTTGTAGTGCAAAATATCAACACGGAGAAGTGAGACAGCTGAACTAGACAGCGAGCTTTAGATGCCTTGAGATGTATTTATGCGCGCGGCTCGTACGTATCCCGAGTGTTTTTAGGTATAATTATGTAAAAAAAAAAAAAAACTCTCGCACTTTTAATTGCATCAACCCATTTATATGTATTGACGTAGCCTTTGTGCGCACGCATTACACAACATTTGTGTCACTGATTGCATTTAAATGTGTCTGTGGGAACAAAAAAAAAAAACGCCTGCTTGAATTTACGTCTTTTTGTTTGAGGTTTCTCATTTGATTTATGTGTATCATAAATTGGCAACGTGTGCTCTGCCTGTTTGTATATGTCCCTGTGTGTGTGTGTATGTGTGTGTGTGTGTGCAGAAAAAGCTTACTATTTACATTGGGGATTGCATCTTGGGCGTGTGTGCGCACAGAAAATGCAATCCATATGTTTTTTGGCGATTGCATTTTGTCACTTGATTTATGTATATTCATTTGTTGTTTACGCCAATTTGGAGTTCTACTTCTCATTCCCTCCAAAAAAAAAAAAATTCACAGTATAATTTATGCATGGTTGATTGCGTTTCTGGAAAAACACCAAGCCTTCATTTTTTTTTTTTTTGTCCACATAAATGTGAAATCAACTCACGTGCATTATTTAAGCAGGACAAGATTTTTTTATTGCTGTTTGATTAGACATTTATGATGTGAACAAACTTTTTAACAGCCAAAGAGACGAGAGTTCATCTATTTTAAGAGACAATTGAATCTTTCTGGTGGAAGAGCAGTTGTTTTGCTCACATGTAAATGACAATTTCTTTCCTTTTTTGTGTGCGAACAGTCTTTATTGTGTATCCAGTGTTTTTTTTTTTTCTTCATACAATACGTGCGTCTACGATTGGACGTTAATTCCCCGCCACTGTAATTAATCCGGCGGAGTGGCGGGCTGTTAAACGCTCGCGAGATGGCGGAGGTCAGCTAACAAAGAGCCGGAGCAGAGACAACCATTAGAGCTGGACGTCGTCCGTTTACACTCGCCGCCGTTTACACACTAGCTGCTCTCTATTATGCTCGTCGGACCCCGGAGCATCGCAGATCGGCGGTCAGGGCGCCGGGTTTTGATGGCTGGAGCTGACTGTAAAATCGATGGCCTTTGTTACTTTCTCCGCCGCCGGTCCTCATGCTTGGAGAGCTCGGGGCGGTTACACAGACGGTCCGGTTTGATGACTTAGAAACACACTTGAGGCCGAGCCAGAACAGGAGGGAATAAAAAAGGAGGGAGCTCTCCCCTTTTTTTTTTAAGGTTATATTCCCTTTATGTTTCTCTTCAGTTCCATCTGTGTCAGTTTCCATCTCTCTCCCCTTTCTTTGGGTTTCTTTCTCTGCCGCTCTCGAAGGCCTTTAACTCTTCTGCCGCTTATTTAAGTCAAGGTCACCGCATCAAGTGGAGGAGCAGTCGCCCACTTCAGCTGAAAGCCGCCTCGCCAGATGAAAAAAAACACACGAGCGCACGCGACTTCGACTCCATCTTCAGCCTTATCAGGCGTCGAACGAGAGGCTAAGTGGTGAGGTTTCGGTGCCGAGTGCAGCGTGGGACCATTTCTCATGTTGTCAAGGCTCCTGCTGGGCCTCACATATGCCTACAGCTCTCAGCATCCAGAAGCCATCACTTCAGCGGGCGGGCCAATCAAACCCACGCTGTCACATCAGAGGAATAACTCGAACTGTCACTCACACGCAGGCGTTCTCCCTGCAGGGGGGGAGGGGGGGGGCGGCCCCGAGGCCAGAGAGGGGCACGTACGGCGTGTGCATACAAACGCCGCACGAGCAAAATCTGACGCAGTTTCTCTCACGACATAAAATGTAGTAACTGCTTCGACTTTAAAGTGCTTACAAGTACGTGTCTGTCGTCGTTTGTGGGGGTTGGGGAAACCTAGCACAGAATATGTAATGTTTGACCTTTGACCTGTCTGAAAGGCGCCCGCAGGTCCACGCAGACAGGTCTACTTATCGTTACCGCGGCAGTCCACCCACTCAGGCGGCCCCGGCTGAATACGGCTCGCGCACAAAGGCCCACTCCAACCGCCCCAAACACATTTACATACAAATGTGCATTTCACCTTGATTTATGAAGTGTTGTGTTCCTGTTTGTACCAAGCAAACCGCGGATGTGGTGTCGAGGTGAAGCAGGAGCCGAGTCCGGTGACTCGTGTGAGGCATTTCCCCCAAATTTTCCACATACAAATCAACACACACATACACACATATATACATATATAAATAAATATGTCTGTGTAGGTCTAACATCCTGTTTTTTGAGATTGAGGCCCATTCACATTTAAAAGAGATTTTTCATTGCATTCCTATAAATCTCTCAGACTTATGATGGAGTGTCTTTTAAGAAGCAGAGATGTCACCTTTTTTTTTTTATTATTCCACACGTTCCTCTTCGGTGTCAAAACCTGGCACCTACATTTACCCACAATTAAACTGACGGCTTGGTCGAAGACTGGGGTGTTATTCTAGCAGCAGCTAGTGTTGCCTCACGTCTTTACTTTCCACGTGCTTAAGTCTTTTTTAGACTTCCAGATTTTTCACGCGGCCTTTTTGTCACACGTGCGTCGGCTCGCCTGCACCGTAATGCAACCTTACACATGAAAGCGATCC
>JAOXYL010000045.1:3586170-3597726 GCA_028564955.1 Terapon puta
AAGAACAGCAATGGAACAAACATATGATGACCTTAAAGACCATGTTGTATTTCTGTATATCAAACAACCAGCAGAAAATAAAATCAAACAAACACAAATATACACACAAATATAGAAGCAATATAACTCCAGAAACATCAGGTATCATAGTAAAACGCCAAACAAGGAACATTGCTTTATAAGAGGGGTATTTTTACTTTTGATGTTTCAAATACATTTTGCTGATATACAACATACTTTACATAAATTGCAGGAATCTTAGAGTGTGATAGTCGTACTTTTAAGGTATGAATATTTCTGCAGCCACCATCAATTCCACTTGTATTTGGCTCTTTTGCATCACTGTGGATGAACATGCACAACAGGAGAAAAGGATCAGACTGAAGGAGGGAGGAAGGAATCTCTAAATCACGTGAAAGAATATATAACAGGAAAAAAGTTGTGATTATGTAGAAAATCTGATTGTATTTGCCGTCATGTTGCTGATAAAAATATGTCATGCTAACTCTGCTTACATAAAAATTACAGCTACCATGCTGCTTAATGCAACATTCAAGGCAGGATTTCATCTTAAGGGTTTGGTTGTTGTGTTTTGAGAATCGCTGTAAGAACAATGCAAGCACAATACAGGACAATGAATTACTGCTACTGACCGATGTGTAAGGGTTTCTTACCATAATGCCCCTACAAGATGTTAAGAGGTAAACTCACTATAGAGGTAGATTCTGAAGGGGCACTGACATGTAAAATAAAAAGGAGCTATCCATCCCTGTGAAAGAGTGCAGAAGGAATAATGCAGCACAATTCATTCATTGTGCTATTTTTAAGTGATTCTTTCAAAAAGAAAATTCGAAGTGGTCAGTTTAAAGGCTGAAATAAAAATGGAGAAAAATCTGAATAACTGCAAATGTATTATTCTTTATCAGCTGTACAGGTGTACTCCAGGTCTGCTCTTTTTTTTTTTTGCATGGTGCTGCATGTGATGAAATGTAAGCCTTTTGTTGTTGTAACCCCTAGTCACCACTGAGTGGCGCTGCATACCCACAACCCATTTAAAACCTGGTCGCACTGTTGTAGCATTGGAAAAGTACAGTAAATTTACCTCATGCTTATAGTTGATCATTTAAATTTTTCAGAATTGCATAATGCAAATTATCCTTTAAATGCTTTATTCAGCTGCAGTTGGCAGATTTTCAGTAGTTGTATGTGCTGGAAACTTTACTCCAAAAGTAGTTAAAGGTATAATAAAATCATTATCATAAAGTACAATAAGTCATCAGTGGGGTGCGTGTATTCCCTGCGCGTCAAATAGAGGTGGTTGAACTTCTACAGTCGGAGTACTGCCGCTTCTGCCCTGAAATTCAGCGCTGTCTGTCCTCTCATGAAACAGCGGAGCTCTACAGTCTCTGTCTGATACCAGAGAACATGCAAAGTCCTGTGTGTGGTGGACAGGGCTGGATCCTACGGGGTCGTTTTGCCGGGGGCCGCTGACAGGGCCCGGCGTGTGGCCCGTGCACATCGAGGCGTGCAGAGAGCTGAAGGTGGTGTGGTACTGCGGCTGGCCGGTGAGCGTGATGGAGGAGTGGATGGGAGCCTGGGAGTTGGTCTGATGTGCGGGATCAGAGTTGTTTTGGACGCTCAGGGATTGGTGGGAGTGGCCAGAGTTGACCGGGGAACAAATGGGGTGAGAGTTGCTCATCGTGGGGATGGAGGGATTGTACGCCGCCTGCGGAGACTGGCAGATCACCGGGAAGCTGCTGAAGTCCGAACTGAGGGCCAGGAGGGATGGACCCCTCTGGGCATGCGGGTGGGTCATGTAGGGAGAGTTTGGGGTCGTTCTGGAGGTTTGGAAGGGGCCACACTGGCTCTGTAACCTGTGGGCGGTGGGACCTTCTCTGTCGGAGCAGCACAGGTGCAGACAGGATGATGCGGGGCTTGAAGAGTGGAGCAAGGTGGGGCTCCTGCCCTGAGAGGTCACCCCGCTGCAGCCCCACACGTTTCGAGCCGGGTGGCTGATGGCTTCGTGATGGAGGTGCAGCCCGGTGGCGATATTTAAAGGGACGTGGGGCTGCCAGTTGCTGGAAGCAGTCACGCTGGGACTGGGAGCCATCTGTATGCCGCAGGAATATGAGGAGACTGGGGAGGGATAATGGAGCAGGGTGGTGTGAGACTGAAGGAAATGCATTATGTCGTGGAGCTCCTTGGCCAGGTTGGACACTTCTTGGTTCAGGTTGTTCACCTGGGAAGAAGTATAAAAGTTGGCTGTTGTTGGCTTTTAATAAAGATATATAATAACTCCTAAATCAACAATAAGTGATACAATCGAAATAAAAAGGTAGTTGCAAAAATTACAATTATAATACATTTCTGACATTTAAAATAACACTAATCGCCAAAATTCATGACCCCAAAGTGAGTGAAATTATATATTATATAACCTTCTGATTTCTCCCTTCTCTTATATGGGTTTAATATTGACCCCACCTCTTTGTTCAGATTGCTGATGGTCTGTCTCACGTCCTCAGTCTCCAGAAGCAGGTTGGCAGTCACCTGGAACTGATCTGAAAACAGAGAAATGTCCTCACCATCATCATTATTCTGTGATATGACATATAATCCCAAATCAGTGGGATTATAGGCACTGGTTGAATGTGAAGAAACAGCGTTTTTAAAGATGTTTTCCACCTCAGTCTGATCCAATGTGCAGAGAGTTTACCTGCCACGTTAGTCTTTGTCTCGCTGTGCTCTACATTAAAATGAAACGTGTGACTGTTGTCCTCAATTCCATCCACGACCCTGGCAGAGACACAAATCAGTGTTATATTATATCAAGAAACTCTGTATTTCATGATATCTGGGTAAAGTGGGAGGCTACCTGGGGCTGAGGTCCAGCGGACTGACACAAGGCAGGGACGGCATGAGGAGGTCGGCGGGCCGGCGGTCCAGGCCCGAGTCGTCTGCACGGCCGAGCAAAGGGGACGACGAGAGCTCCTCGTTGGCGAACGGCTGAGGAGAGGGGCTGCAGCCTCTGCCGCCCTGGACGGGGGAACGACAGAGGCGGAGCGCGTTGATGTGACGGAGCTCGTCTCCCAACAGGGTGCTGAGGCAGGGCTGCCGAACGGGGCTGCCTATCCCGTGGAACAGGGGCACTTTCTTTTGCTGAGAGTGCCTCGACGCCTCTCCGCGTTCCACATGATCTTCCTCAATGATGTAGGGTAGTTTATGGTCCGCAGAGGGATGACCCTGAGGAGAGAGTGCATGTAGGATCATGTTTTATTTGACGTAAGAAACCATAAAATAGTTACAGTTCTGGTGTCGGATGTGGCAAAGTGGCGCGTGTTTGCATCTACAGAGGGTGCTGAGTCAAAATGAAAACTCCCGAGCTTTCTCTTCTGCAACTGACCAGACTCCAAAAATAGAAAAACAAACAGCAACAGTTCGGCTACACGAGTAAGCGAACATCAGAAACTGTTGTCATTTCTGCTCTGCATCAGCTCGCCCAAGAAAAGTTTGCAGCAACTTTCTGAAAATAATCTTCCCGGAGGCAACAGCGAATTTCCATTTTGTGCATTTAACAAACCTGAACTTATGAATGTAGCAGAGTTTTCTTTGTGCTGTCTTTATTTTGACAGTTTTTACCTCCCTTGTAATTCTTTAGATTAACTCGTGCTCTTGTTTTTCTTGTTTAACCTCCCGATTCCTCATCCGTGTTATAAATTCGCGAGCAGTTTCTTTTCACATTTCTGCTCTCTTTTAATTATCCACCTCCATTTCGGCTATGAGTTCTGGCAGCGACAGCACCATTCGCACGTTTACGGTCCCACAACAGCTCTAATTTTTCAACAAAGACTGTGCTGCGACTGATATGGCGTATCGAGAAGATCAGGGCGGATACTTTAGCCAGGCACACATACCTGAGACAGCCTGGAGGACCACGGGAACTTAGTCACTCCCTGGAGATATTGAAATAAAAAACAAGGGATTACACACAGTCTATATTTGGTGAAAAGGTTTATGCACTCTACGCCTTTATTAATGAAGAGGAGAAAGGTAATCAAACACTGAAAATGCCACCCGGACGTGACAGAAAAGGGCCTTACGCCGGCTTCACTGCCCTCTCTCAAGTTGTAGGTGAGGTTGTGGTGGATGTCGGAGCTGAAGCGGCTGCCGTACTCCGGGTACAGCCCGAGGACCTCCCTCAGGGCCCTGACGCTGATGTACTGCAGGTCACAGTAGGTCAGCGCCTTCACGTCCGCGTTGGTCTTGATCACCTGGTCTCGGTCCGGGAGGTCGGCCCCGATGAGGTCGCCTTTGCCTGCGGGGGATTTTGGGGGATAAAACAGAGGGGTTGAGGCGCTGAAAGGTGCAGGATGAGAGAGAAAGGAACGAGCAAGAAGGGAGGTATTTTGCGCTTCACACCGACCCAGGATGGCCAGGACCATGCCGTCTTTCAGGACCTCCAGGGAGCCCGAGCAGACGAAGTAGTTGGCCTGCAGGGCGTCTCCGTGGCGTATGAGGTACTCCCCCGGCGCGCAGAAGGAGGTCTTGATGTGCAGGGAGAGGGAGCGCAGACACCCTCTGCTGGCTCGCTCGAACACGGGCAGCTGCAGGATGTCTTTGTTCAGGTGCATGGCGATGTCGGCCCTCAGCTCGTCCGGGAAGTCGTGCAGCAGCTGACAGAAGAGGGGGGAGAGGGGGAGCATAGGGGCTTCATTTGCAGACAGAGACAGACACCTGCCACAGCGCTTCAGCAGGTACAAAGTCTGACGATATCGCCTCTCTGGGTGATGCCGCTGTCTCCTTTCGGCAGGAAGTGTGAATAGATGTGTTTCCTTATGCTGTCTTTTGACTACATGCCTCCACATAAAAGCTTTACCCTTAAACTTCTGTGTAAAATATAAAGGAAAAAACCCGCTATGAGTGCAGCTGCTTGTGATTGTGCACAGTAAAAAAGTCTGTGTAGAAGAAGCTTTATTATGAAAAAATGTATATATGTATATGTACAACTCTGAAGGAAGCATTTTAAAGGCACCTATAGTCTAATACAAGTTGTTAGTGTGTATGTTTGAATCTGTGTTGCAAGCAAGCTTAAGACACAGATTTTATTTTTAGTAAAGAGGTGATTGTGGCCAAACCAGAGCAATAAAGCAAGTGAATACATTGGAGAAAATGCACAATGGGCGATCCATGTCTCTCTATATCAGCCTCTCTCTCTCTCTCTCTCCTCGTTTCTGATTTAAATTAGGCACACAAAAGAAAAGCGCGTCTCTAAAGGTCGACGCTCTCGCATGACACGATGAGCAGTTCGGCTGAAAACGCACATGAGGCGCGAACGAGGCACGAGGCACGTTCTCAGAAACCAGCGGCCATGTCTGCTACCTTTGACGGTGAATTCATTATCCACAGATGGCGGTGGCGAGGGTGTTAATGAGCATTCTCTCTATTGCAGCTCCTGTTCTCGTAATTACAGGGAACTTCTCCTACATCATGGTTGTGGCGCTGTTGGTGAAGTCCTATTTGCAACAAAGTGCCGTCTACTTAAGGAAGTGGAATGAGACTCGGGAGACTTTGAGGTGACCCACATTGGCGGGATGACATTTCTGAATCTAGAATCCGGGAACCCACACGAAGCGTCTCTTTATCTTCATGAAAAGGACGTTTCTGCAGCGTCCAACGGTTCACACACTCTGCAGCTGATTATTAAAAATAGATCGACTGAGGCAGAAAAAAAGTGACTCATTGATGCATTACAACAAATTTCACGCACCTCATTGGCGTTGATGCCATTGTTGACCGACCAGGTGGCCTGGAAGTACTCCAGCATCCTCTGCTTCAGCATCTGGGGCAGCCGGTGCACGCGGATGAAGTCCTTGAGGTCCTTCATCCTGGTGTGGTACAGCGAGCGCCGCGAGTACATGCGCTGGATGATGGCGGTCACGTTGCCGAAGACCACGGCGTGCATCAGGGCTGGGGGGCGGGAGAGAGAGAGGAGCGGCGTCAGGACACCCTCGTGCATCGCGGCCCTTTTTGAGTTTACCCCGATCGACAAGTCGAAACTCACCGCCCATGAGCATGATGCAGATGGAGAAGATTTTCTCGGCGTCTGTGTTGGCGCAGACGTTGCCGAAGCCGACGCTGGTGAGGCTGCTGAGCGTGAAGTAGAGGGAGGCGATGTAGGCGCTGGGCATGGAGGGGCCGCCCGCCGTGCTGTTGAGGTACGGCGTGTCCAGACGCTTCCCCAGCTCCTGAAGCCAACCTGGAGGACGAGGTCAGAGGGTGTTTGTACGAGACTAACGCGAGGCTCTTAGGGGCGTAAAATGAGCGTTTTTATTAGATTTATTTCAGAGAATGAGCCTTTCCTCACTGGCTGGTGATTAAAGGATAACAGGAGAGATGCATTACACGCTAAAGGAGGCCCAGCGAGGTTTCCAAAAAGCTCTTTAACGACCGAGGAGGAACGTTATAGTGCTGATTGAGCCGTGGCGGTGCACGCTCACCTATGTCCCAGGTGACGGGGTCGCCGCTTTCTATCTCCTTGCGGCCGATGACGTACCAGACGCAGGCCATCCAGTGAGCCAGCAGGCCGAAGACGGACATGAGCAGGGTCAGGACCACGGCGCTGTACTGGGAGTAGCGGTCCAGCTTCTGCAAGAGGCGAAGCAGGCGCAGGAGGCGGACCGTCTTCAGCAGGTGCACCAGCGAGGTCTGTGCAAAGAGGAGGGGGGCGGGGGGAGCTTCTTCAGCACCTAATTCTGCTTTTATTCCAATTTCAATGATAGATTAGTTCATATAACCCGTGACCCATCCTCTTTTCTCCTCCAGCCTTGATTTTGGCTCTATTTTGTTACGCGCTTGATCTGAACTGAATGCCACTATTAGCGGGAAAAGTTTTTAACCAGGGACAACTTCGACAAAGCCAAGGCTGAAGTCAGAGAGATGTCTTTGTGAGTCGGCTGAAGCCTCTGGCAAAGTACAACTAATCCACGAGAGGCACTTGTGTCTATCTGGAGGATAAAGAGGGAGCGAGCAGACCAACAATGATGCTCAGTGAAGTGGCTGAATGCTGAGTGATAAACAGCGACGCCATGAAAAATTCTCATCTCAAAGTTACTTTGTGAGACGGGGGTGGGGGGGGGGCAGGGGGGCAGGCGATCTCACCACTGTGATGTTGAAAGCGTAGAGGAGGTCGAAGGGCAGGGCGGCGATCAGATCCACAAAGAACCAAGTGGTGCAGTAATGGAGGTAGATGGACCGGGCGTCGTACACCACCTGACCCGACTGGCTCACATAGGTGGTGCGGAAATTCAGGATAATATCTGAAAGGCGTCAGACGAGAGAAATAACACACAGAAAGAAAAATCATATGTTATATATTCAACACGGGCAGTCAGACAAAAGCTCAGGTGCATCAACGCAGATGGTTCAAACTTGGTTCGTTCTCTTTTTTATGCAGCTCCTCTGTATTTTGTTTGTTTTGTTGATATTTGTATATTTCATTTGTACTTTTTAGACACTTTTATTATCTTAACTTAAGCTGATCTAACACAAAAATAATGCATCATTCAATTTATTAGCTATAAACATCTCAGAAAAGATCAAATTAGTGTTTTTCTGATGATCTATCAGGCAAGTATGCTTTGCTGTGCCAATTTTAATTTACTCCAGTTCTGTATTGGTGGTCAGAAAACACACTGGATTACAAGCAGCTGTATTAGCACTATTTCCCTGCAACATGTGACCCAATTAATGTAATAAATCTCTGGCAGTGCATTTAACTTTTCACTTGCTCCTCTGCTGAAAAGACAAGCTCTTCTCTTTATCGCCTGAATGGAAAGTGGTCCAGAATGAAATGAAAGTGGTTCAGGGCCACGCGAAAAAAGAAGAAAAAAACTGATTTATTTTCATCTAAAGAAAAAGAAAAAATGGAGCCACAGAGTGTGATAACAGGTAAGCGGGCCTGGCGCACGAGGGAGAGTGAATGTTCCCAGACAAACCTGTTGAGAAAGAGGAAGTCAGACGGCACGATGACAGATGTGCCATCGCACTCGCTTTGGCGGAAAAGCGGGACGAAAGTGAGAGAAATCTAATTATGACTCGTAACCTGGGGCAACAGAGACACCCTGCGTGGGCGAGGAAAGGTAGGAGGTTCAGTCATCTGTTGGCCATCGCCACGGAAACCAGCTGCACCAGGAAAAAAAAAACTATATATTTGTTCTTAATTCAAACATTGTCGTCTCTTCATAACGCTGCTCAAGACGCTTCAGTGGAAAGGTCAGCTGGTGTGCAGCGTGCAATCAGAGAAGACGACGCTCACTGACGATTACTTTAAAATTACAGTGCCACAAACTACCAATTATCTCCCTGAAAGAAGAACACAGTTGCCCGCTTTTCATGGAAATTCTTTGCTTGGCAGAAGTTGGAGTTCAAGTTATAATTGTTTTATTATTGATAATAAATCTTGTTTTTTTTGCTTTCCAAACCAAACATAAATACATCACACCGAGTATGAAGAGCATCTCCACTGCTATGTCGCTGCCCATGGTGCTGCGGCTGACCAGCGAGTGGTGGTCGCCGCCCTCGTCGTGGCTGACGAAGCAGATGTCGTAGGGCACGGCCACGGCCACGTAGAAGGTCGCCAGCAGGATCAGCCAGTCCCACAGGGCCTTGGAGACGCTGTAGTGCAGCAGGATGAAGCGGGACTTCTTCACGGCGGCCACCTTGTACTCGGGCAGAGACGGTTTCTGGAACACGCTCTGGAAGACGAGAAGATGTGAAGGGATCGCAAGAAATAGAGGTGAAACACTGAGGGTCGTCAGTAAAGCTGCTTATGATCGTCCATCATCATCATCATCATCGCATTTTCATCACAGTTTGAATACACTTGAATAAACCTCAGGAGTCTTCTGAAAAAAATGTCTGCCATGCCAGTGTTCAGTATCTCAGACTTTTTTTTTTTTACTTTGACATACTGCACTGAAACAACTGACTGGAAAGGTCGAACAGTTTATGCCCACATGCCTGCAGAAGTTCGAAGATCGACATGAGAGGCTGCATTATCCAACTAATTTACAGTACTACTTTATTGCATGGCTGGATAAGAAGAATATACGATTTTAATTAGATTAATTAGGATTGAATTTACTGAAACTCAAAGCTTACCTCACTCCATGGTCACATGAACTGATAAATACCATATCTGGAGCAAGCTTTGATTCAAATGTCAGCTGTATTTACGCGGCAAATGACATAAAAGTTCAGCCATCAGCAGAGCGAACGCTTTAATTACAATGAATGGTGGATGGAGATATTGAGGATCTTCACTCACGTTGGTCAGTTTCCTCTTCCTCCTCTTGGTGAACAGGTTGGTCACCTGGTGCAGAATAGTCCTCCCTCTCTCTCGAGCGTGGGAAAAGTGCGATCTGTTGCTTTTCCTGCTGCGGTGAGCGGCCTCCGAGGCACCTGTGAGACCAATCACGAGTCACCGGTGAACTGGGAAGTTTCATTTACCTTCAAACTACATGAATGAACTAAAGTGAAGAGGGACTCTTCGCGGGAGGACAACGTACCATCTCCTTGGCTGTGTCGGTGGCTCTTCCCGTGCGACTCGCTGACGTCTTTGAAGGACAGGAGGAAGAGCACCACCTCACCTTTCTCGTTTTTAATCGGCACAATGTCCAGGAGGCACCAAAATGGATTTCCTGAGGATATTAAAACAACAAAAAAAAAGGTATTACACTGAGATTGCCCGACAATACACCCAGACGGCTGGTACTCTGAAATTGGTGATTGGATTTCTATTAATGCTGCAATAACAATTTTTTTCTTCTTCTTCGCTCAGCTCCCTGCTCTCTCTCCTCTGTGTGTTGCTCCTCTTACAAAAATAAATGTCCTAACGCTGGTAGAGAGGCCGGAGGAACACCATTAGTCATATGTGCAAATTTACTCCTCGGTTCAGGATCAAGCAGGTTTTTTAATAAAAAGACGACGTGCGTGTTTTCGGAGCAGCTCGGGGGGGGGGGTCGTGTTTGACACGCTGCCATCCTCACCGTTCTTCCTGTAGAAGCAGACCTCTCCCTGGAACTCCTGCTGGCCCTCCAGGGCTTTGTCCACCCGCTGGATCACGCTCTCGCTGGTCTCGGCCCCGTGGAGGAAGCCGCACGTACAGGTCTTCTGCATCACCTCGGTCCGGACGAAGCCGGTCAGCTCGCAGAACCCGTCGGAGCAGTACACGATGGGGTAACCATAGCGACCCAGAGCGTTCCCCAGCAGGAAGTTGCTGTCTGCAAAGGACACAAAAAGCGGGCCGAGGTTGGAGGCGTGACCTTGTGGGATCGAAAGGACTTGTTTACTGCCCTGCAGGAAATAACTTTTTCTTTTTTCTCTCTCGCTTTTTACCTGAGTCATCTGCCTTCAGCTCAGATCCCTGAAACAGTCTCACAAATACAAGCTTTGAAGCAGGAGTGTGTGCAGGTCTGAGGATGTACGGAGGGCTCCGCGGGGGTCCAGATCCTCGGTGAGGCTTTGGCCCTTAATTAGCACTTTTTCTACCCTGCCACCAGTTTCGCAACAGATTTTAGTATCAGCACGGTGGCATTCACACACATACACACGCCCACGCGCAAACCATTACATCATTCTGGATCAAACTAGGCTGAACAGTGACTTTAAAAGACCCCCCCCCCCATACATCGGATCACGGCGGGGGCGTGCTCAGTGAGAGTTTCAAGGCCAGGTTATTCTCCTCAGTTTTCTTCTGACACTCGGCGGCCCAGTTATCAGGAGGACTGAGCTAAAACGAGCGACACTTTTCCATACAGTCACCATCGTTTTGGAGGATGCAGTTTGTGATGCTGTTGAATTATGTCACGTTTTACTGAAAGGTTTTTTAATCATTTTGTCCTTTCCTATCAGTGAGTGAGTGCAGGCTAACTACTCCAAAATGACATTTAAAGGAGCAATTAAATGGCATTTTTTAAATCTTTTTTTGGGGGGGGAAGTCTCTTTAGCTGATTTCCTGTTTCCAGTCTATATGCTAAGCCAAGTTGGGTGAAAGCATTAACTAATATCTAAGTGCGGCCACTTTTTGTTTTGCAAGTCTCTCATCCTGAAATGTGTTTTTTAATGGTAACTCAAGAAAAAAGTTCATTTATGTTGCTTGCTGTTGCTGAATTGACATTTATCTGTATTCAGAAAGCTGGCATTTCCATTGATCTGTCACCTATGATGTAATAAATAACACAGAGCCGATAAGTATTATTCCTGTGTTCTTTCTAACGCAGCTCGGGGGGATATTTGAACTTGAATATTCAGTAATTACATAACAGTGCACGCTCCAAAAGACAAGGGAAAGAATTCTCCTGCATATAAAGGAGAAAACAATTGCGGAGATGGAGATTTTTGTGTAATCACTTCTGACGGATACTTGAAAAAATGAAAGCCTCGTTTCAAAGAAAAACATTACGCGCGTTGCAAACTGCTGGAACATTTAAGAGTCACATCAGGGCGGGAAGTGTAGGTGGTGAAGCAGAAGAAAGTTCAATTTAATCTGCAGGACTC
>JAOXYL010000045.1:3621719-3639091 GCA_028564955.1 Terapon puta
AGGAGGAGCAGCTGGAGCGGCCCCGCAGCACCGGAGAGGAAGCTAATGAAGTTTCACACTCCTGTTAGCAGGGAGACAGGAAGTGGACTCTCGCACGGTAATGCATGTGTGTGTGTGTGTCAGTGTGTGTGTGTGCGAGCCTGTTCTTGTTTTGCTATCAGAGCCGGTTTGCGTGAGCTCGTTTCGGGCCGTCCCTCCGTTGAGGGGTTGGCTCGATCTAAGGATTTCTTACGGGGTCTTTAAACCGGCAGCTCTGCCTCCACATTTCTTTATGTGCGACGGCTGAATGCACACAACAGCGAGTCTAAAGAGAAGTCCTTGCTCTGAACCTCTGTGTGTTTTTATACAGTATATAAGTGTGTGTGTGTGTGTGCATGTGCTCGACCTCGGTGCCAGCGAGCTGACGTGTTCAGCTCAGGGTCACATCGCCGGGCCGGCTGCAGCCCACATGAGGTGGACCGAGGACATCCGCTGCACATTGATATCTTACAGTAAATGGAGTTGGCAGCTGTGCTCCCGTGATGTCGTGCGCATTTACACACCAGCGCACACACACACACACACACGCTTGTGCATACACTGGTTCTTCTGTTTTTTTTTGTTTTTTTGCAGGGAGTGGGCACAACAGGCCAATCTTCGGGGAGCAAACACTCAGCGGCTGACCAGGCCTGAGCCTCGAGACGAGCGTGTGCACCGTGCGGACGCCATTACGTTATCGCGTTAAGACGACGAGGAGGAGGATCTGTTTGTGCTGGTGAAAGCGACGGCATCTGGTATAATGGATGAGCAATTCTAATTATTCGCTTTAATAAGATCACGAACATCCGGTGAGGTAAAATGGACGACACATTTTTGGCTTTACTCTCCCAAACTCTAAAAATATTTATTCAGAGCCTGCTTTTCTGCTCGTCCTCTGAAACTTTTTTTTTTTTGTGTGTGTGTGTGTGTGTGGACTGGAGCGTGAGAGCTGCTCTGACAGTGCCTCGGCGCGAAAGCCTCATAAAAACCAAAGCGAGTTTCTATTTGGAGCTTCTGGCTGCGTCGCTCCTGTAGGTGTCAGCGGCTGCAGCGGCGGCGGCGGCGCCATCTGAGCGGCGTGGACGCGACAACCTTGCTCTCCCCGCTCGTGACCCACTTCGCCACGCTCCCACCAGAAAACCCTCGCGGGGGTAGAGGAGGAAGAGGAGAGGAAGCAGCGGGTGATAACTAATTACAGGCAGAGTCCTCCAGCCCCCGTTTGAGCCGCGCCAATGTCAAGTGGTGAAAGACGCGGCGTTCTCGTAGGGGGACATTATGCAACGAGGAGCAGCATCTCGACAGCCTCACTGGTCAAATAGGTGTTTTTTTAAGCATCCAGCTGAGGGAGATCTTGCATCAAACCATAAGCAGACTAAAGCTAAAGGCTAAAGTCCTCTTTGTTTCTTAAATGCTATTTTATTTTTGCAAGCGTGGCGCCTATTAAGATCTGCACAAAGCAGAAAGACCACGCAGGGCAGCCTCTGTTATCGTACTTAAACGTCTGAGTGCTTTGACATTTTATCTTCATATGGTGCGGATATTTAAAGGGACGCCGCACGAAATATGCCATCGCCGCCCGCGCGTCGTTCGAAAGATCTTTCACGAGGGCGGCGCAAACATTTCCCCTCCTCTCGCTCCTCGCGGGCCGGTTTATTCACCATGTCGTAGGCGTTGAGCACTTTGCGCAGCAGCTCGGGCACGGGGCCCTGAGCCTCCATGGCGGGGTAGGACTCGCTCAGGTCCACCGTCACCCTCAGCGTCCGCTCGCTGTTCATCAGCCAGGTCGACACCGTCAGGATGCACTGCTTCATGTTGGCCGCCGGGGTCAGGCCGCAGAGCTCCTTGAAGGACACCATGGCATTCTGGGAAGGAACGAAACACGCACGTTTGTTAAATATTCCAGCATTAACACATAGATACACAGATATTTTTACTTCCTGAGCTCTGAAACTCTGAAACTGAAGCAACTACTTCCGATACGCCCGAGAGCGCCAAATTCCTGATAAGTTATTTTACTTGGCAAACGAAGCGACTGATGACCTTGAGCGAGGAGATCCAAAGAGGGGGATCATTACGCTTACCCCTTACCAGAGCAGACGGGAGATAAGATAGCGGCGAGTGTTTGTCTTGGTGACAGTAAAATCGGTTTCCCATAACGTCAGCCTGCTCGTTCGACGGCCGAACTTCTGACCACGGCCCGGAGGCGCTGACTGCATTCACTTACTCATCCCTCTCCTTTTCAATTTTCTCCTTTTCTCTCCCAGCCTTAATGCTTTTTCTACGCACGTCTCCGTATTAATCATTCACTTGAAGCTATCAGATGTTGAGTAAATCCAAAAAAAAAACAAAAAAAAAACACGCCTCTCCTCTTGTTCCCAAATTCTTTCGTTCGACATCTTAGCTCTCTTCTGCCGGATAAATAAAGAAGCCTCTATCTCAGCATGTCCTGTTTATTTAATCTAGTGCTGATAAGAAATCTGATTTTTCATCAGAGGCCGTTAGCAGCAGAGCGGGGGCCGCCATCAGTCACCACGTTAGTCATTCGAGCATCCCGCGTGCCGAACCCTCACCCCAAATATTTTCAAATGCATGTCGAGATTTATCAGAACAAGACAAAACCGGCACTGTGAGCTGATTTCATTTGTGGTCAGGGAAACCTCTTAGAAAAATTCCTTTCTTGCTATGTAAAGTTTTCATCCTTTAACAGGTCTGACGGCTGAGATTTAAAAAAAAAGACTTTCAATTTATTGTATGGTGATTTGATGATGGTTTGAAACTGGCTCAAATGTAATTTTGTTTATTTGATCATTTCCTCCCACTAGTCGGCATCACCTAGTCTGGCACCGACGTCCGACAAAACACACCTCAAGTCACGAGTTTGCTCTCGTTTGCTGCCGTGTCGAACAGCGGTCGGCCTGAAGACGCTCCATTAAACTGAACCCCCCCCACCCTTCTGTCTGACCCACCCTTCACTCGTAGCTTTCCGGCCCACCAAAGTCCGAGTTTCTGCGGCCGCGGGCTTCGTAGCCCCGGCGACTCATAGCGTCTCATTCTCCTGCCAGCATGGGAACGAATGAGGCCCACAGTTTCTCACACTGCATCCCATCAGTCAGCTCGGCCAGAACAAAAAAAAAAAAACGAACAAAAAAAAAAAAAAAACAGCACGAAAAGAGAGAGGAGTGAGAGAAGAGACGGTGAAAGAGCAGTCTGAGGAGTTGAAACCGCAAAGAGAGGAGGAGGAGGAGGAGAGTGAGGGCGACGATGAGGAAAAAAAAAAAACAGGCGAGTGTGAGAGAGAATAAGAGATGCAGGGGAAATGAGGAGGAGGAAGGGGGGGGGTGTGGAGACAACAAGCACAGTGTTGGTGTTTGGGAATCCGTCCACACACTCGACACACTGCAGTGTGGGAACCAGCTGTCTCCCCGGGCGAGACCTCCAGGCCTGCAGAAAAATCCCCCCCCCCCCACCCCCCACCTCACCTAACCTCAGAGGATGTGCTGTCACCGCGGGGGCCCGACCTTCCTGCAGACGGGGGCATCTGCATGCCACGCCACGCCGCTACGTGAGCGAGATACGTGAACATTCATCACGTTTGTCGTGTGTGCGGACCACATGCGACCACATTTCGACAATTGCTGCACGAGAAAACCCATTTCCGAAAAAAAAAAACAACAAAAAAACAATCACAGGCTTGTGTTTTTAATTACTCCCTTCCCCCCACTTTTCTCCCTTTCCAACATTCCCCAAACCGAAGCCCCGTGTCCGGTTACAACACTGCTTTTGTTTCTGTTTTTTCCTCTCGCTCTCCCCCTTTCTGTTTCCTCCTCCTGTCTCTCCTCTTCCCTCTGGCCTGCAAAGTTGGGTGGTGGTGAGCCTCCCCATGATGGCACACACACACACACACACACACACACAGTTCAGCAAATGAAAAAGAGACTCCTCCGGCTCCATCAACACTTTATAAGGTTCGGGGGCAGCGGCGCTCCGGAAAGGGCTTCATTCAAGTCTCCCATAGAAATAACTGATTCGCTGCCTAGATCCACAGCAACCGATCGACCCCGCGTCAATGTCACGGATCCCCTCGGTCGCTTTAATAGCTGTCACTCTGTTGTTGTTCAAAGCAGAGCACCTGGACACAAAAGGAGCTTGACGAGGTGAAACAGCGGGTTTGACGGCGACACCTGAAGTGAGCTTTCACGGCTTTCGTGCAAAAGATATCTCGCTTTAACGTGTAATCTTGGCCTCTAGTCGGGGGTAAGCTTCCGGAGATGATGCCTTGTGGGTTGTTGGCCACCGGGCTCGTTTCTGCCCTCCGGCCCCCCCTCCACGGATCCAAGGCTGCACACAGCTGGTCTCTACAAAGTGCTTTTTTTTTTTTTTTTAACATTTAAAAGGCAAAGGGCGTAATAGAAAAAAAAACAAACTTCCATTTATCGTCTTTAAAGCCTTTCTCTCAACTTCATCTCTTTCATTTATTTAAACTTTTATCTCTTCGTTTCAAAAAGAAAAATTTACATTTCAAAGCCGTGGATATTGTGGTTTTGGCGGCGAGGGTGACGGTGGCCTCCCCGGTGTCGTTTGATCAGGTTAAAAGGCGCCGATTCTCATCCAATCGCACGCTGCCATTTTTCATGCAAGTCTATAGATTAGATTCTGAGGCCATTTGCTGTGAGTGATGATTCAGAGCCGCAGAACAGATTAGAGTGTCAGCTGTGACACATGGCATGCCTGTGATTATTTCCATATTCAACATAGGTTAAGTCCTTTTTTTTTTTACAAAAGTTTGGACGTGTTTGGTGTTTCTTCGCGGTGAGCCATATTTCAATATTTCATTCCTTATTCATGAAACACTCCCATGCTGAATCACACCCTGGCAAAGATGAGAACAAAATCACGACAAACAGCTAGGCAAACCATTCGCCACTAATTTGAATTACTAAACCAAGCAACACTTTGATTGTGCAAAAAAAAAAAATTAAATTAAATAATAACAATGTCATCAACTTAATATTTGGACTAGTCAGGAAATGGTTTTTCGTAACGATTGCTCATTCATTGCTCGCATTCACACTTTTATTTTCCCGAGATTACCTTCCTCTTATCCCATTCAGCCTGCAATTTTGCTAATGTTACTACCTCTGAAATTGCAGGATCAATTTCGCCCCCCTGAACACAAACGTATTCCTCCCCGCGCCCGGGGTCTTGGAGAGGAAAAGGGACGTTCTCTATAAAACATTTCCACAACTGAGAAATGCATGACAGCATGCCACAGGATCTCTAATCACATCCCCGTGTATTTAGTTTAGTCTGGTCTTTTGTTTGCAGTGCCATTAGACTGACGTTACTGCTTACTCAAGACAGACAGACAAGACAGCCAGACTTTGGTTTCTATGGTCTTTGATACCTAAAAAGGAGTCTGTAACATCAGTTTCTGCTGGAGCATACATGAGTCTGAGTCTTCCTACACAAAAGATCAAAATTATACTTTTTTTTGCCTGTATTATTCACAGATACAGGCCAATGTGTGCATTTCTACCCACATTGGCTCCTTGTGATACTTGTGACGCCAGTTTAAGGCAGGAAATTAGAAAAGATCATCAGTAATCGGATTTGTTAGAGGTCATAAAAACAACATTCATCACACGTATTTGCACGAGAGCACAGCATCTCGGACCAAAACAAATGGACGTTTGCACGTTGCACTGGGGCTTTCGTGCTGTGCCGTGTGAGAGGTCGCTCTCTTAGTCTCTTTAAATGCATGTTCACTAACATGCACGCTAACATGAAACTCGGCTCACAGCACACACAGAGGGAGTGTGACAGCGTCAGATGTCATTACTTCACTTAACCTTTACAATTAGTCTTCTGCTACTATATTAATGTTCTTAATGTCGTATTGAGGGTCTTAAATGCCTTACTACCACATTTCTTGATGATGAAGAAGCCAGATGAGTTTATCTATGCACAAGTGTGTCAAGTGACTCATTACCAATTATTTGTGTAGCACTGTTTTATGAGAGGATTAAAGTATGTAATAAAGCAATTGAGTAATATGTTATGAGTTATGTCAGCAAGTAAAAGTACACAAAGTTTCTTGTTATTTTGTTAGTTGTCAGAGCCTTCCACCCTAAACTAACAACCACACACAACACAACAACATGTGATGTGTAAAAGACTCACTGGCTCACCCCACGTTGTAATTTGTAGACTGAGCAGATGTGACAAGCTTTGTATCGCACCCTTGAATCATCACAAACAAAAAATGATAAATGCACTGAAAGGCTTCTGCCACTGGTCTGCAGCCAAATATACACAGTGGTTACTAATCTCCATTTGTTCATCTGCAGGAGTTTTAAAGTAGTGCACTAAGTGCCTAGCAACCCAGTCCTCTCCCCTGGGCAGTAATTGTGCCTCATTAATGATTACACTATTCATAAACCTCATAATTGTACAGCAATGTCACTTTATTACCGTTCTCTTCTACAACATTAACAGTATAATTAGGGACAAGCCTCTATTCACAGCACCGGGTGAAAATAGTCCAATCAAAAACACTAACATCAGTTTGTACTTACTGAAGCAAGAAAAAGTTATGCAATTTTATTTGGTGGAAAAGAATATGCCTTATTGTATTTCCATTTAAATTCCAATATGTGCTTAATATAGTGTTAGTAAATATTTTCCTGTTACTAGGAGATCTCTGACAAATGTGTCATTATATGATCATCTCCTATAACATAATATATGATGTTAGGAATATGTCAGTTGAAGCATATTCAGGCTCTGCAACAACAAAACTGGCATTGAGTATTGCATAAGCTGATACCATAAGCTGATTTCCATTATTCTTAAACTAACACAGAAAGAGGCATTTAGATTGTGTGCTTACATTATATTTTCTGTACTGTAGCATGAGCTGGTACTGGCAGCACTGTATTATTTACTATTACACTACAAAACTTGGAAATGTTGAATTTGGATCTGAGGATGTCTCCAGCAAAGCCTCAGCAGCTGATTTCATAATTCTGTTGAAAAAATCATTTTCACATGTTTTCTCAATAGCACATTTGTAGTAATGAACTTATTAAGGGTGCTCCAAGCCTTTTACATACTGAGTACCCAATCTACCTGGATCAAATGCTCAGTCTATAAAAGAGTGGATAACGAGTGCAATCAAATGCACAGCTGCATTATGGGTCTTAAGTGTCGAGACTCTTTATGATATCACTATGACTGCTTTATAGAACACAAATGATTTGTCTAAACTTCTGGACCACAATATACCCAATCAGAGTGTAATGCATGGTGATTTTCTTGTCCATGATTGATATAATAAACACTCTACCAGAATGTAAGAATGCACAAATGTAGGAAAAATAGGTCATGGCTTAATAAAGTAGGCTAATCAACCCTATAAAAGCTCATCACCACAAAGCAGTACAAAGCAATCCAAATGAAAGAACTTCAAACGACATACAACCCAATGTACTACTCTTAACACTGGTAATGGTCTTGCATTATGTTTCATAAATAAATAAGTGTGTCATTTCTTACCTGCACATTCTCTCGGAGATCTGTGGCCTCCCTGAGAGGCTGGGTGGAAGCTCTGAAGAGTTCATCCACTACTTTGATCCCTGTGGTCTTGGTGGTTGTGTACTCCCGGGCCTTCCTGCCCTTCCTGACCGACAGACCCCTCTTATGTGCCCTTCCTCCACCCCGCCTGTTGGTGATGGCTACATGGACAAACAGAGTGGTGTTGGGTAGGAACTCTCCTGTCAGAGATTGTAAGGGGACATGTCTATAGCCTGGCTGTAGGCACTCAAACGGGATGGTGTACTGGCCAATGAACTCATCTCCAATGTAGTCGTCATCCAGCACGACAAAGCGCAGTACCGCAAGTTCTGGTAAGTTAATCTGGAATTCAAAACTCTCATCAAAAATAGGGTTGTCACCATTCTGGGACACTGTCTTGGTTCTCTGTTCGGCACAGTCAGCTGGGATGCCGTGGATCTCCACGTATATGTAGGGCTCCACTACATCACCCTTAGCAGCAGAGCCACGAGGCTTGGGCAGATTCTGCCCACTGATGACCTTGATGTGCAGAAGCTGGGCAGACACTCCCGGCAGAGAGTCTCTTGCATTGGCACTGAAGTAGGACACCTCCTCCCTCATGATGGCTGGCCTCAAAACATACCCACAGTTGCCATTCTGCCTGAACCAGCCTAGGTTGAGGTCCATCATCAGGCCTGGAGTCTGGTAGTTCATGGCCACAATCTGGCAGCCACACTTCCAGAAGTCCTGGGGGTTCATGTTGCTGGCATCTATCCTCATAGGTGTGGGATATACCCTGGAGATAAAGCGCTTGTTATAACAGACAAATTCCTCTGGGAACTCATTGGCGAACCTGTTTGCATCTACCTCATTGAAAGAGCAAATCTCCCAGTATTTTTGGTCCCTCTTAGAGATCTCAAAGTCCCTAAATTGAATGGACTTGCAGAGAGATACAAGATCAGAGAGCTCCCTACACAGTCTCAGTCTCTTACAGCCCAAGCCATTTAGATGGTCCTTCTCATCAGCTCCCACTCTTCGGGACATTTCCAGACCCTCCTCCTCATCCGTCACATCTCCCTCAGGATCAGTACAGCTGGGCGGTAGTCTCTTACCCTTGAGGAGGATTTTGCCTTTAAGTTTCTCAGGAGAGGGTAGGTAGTTTTCCTCCTTGTTGGGGGGGTCAGTGTATAGCTTATCCCCAAGAATCTTCTTCATGTGCTGTGCCATGACTCTCTGCTGGGGGATGCAGCAGTGGGTCACTAAGCAGAGAATCAGAGGATACTCAGAGCTTTCAAAAGCATACTGGTTTATAATGTCCAAGACTTTAGAGAAAGCTAAATGGGAGGCTACAGAACTACCAACATACACCACTGGTTCATTATCGGGGCCATCCCATACAATGACCTCAATGCTGCGACACCCCATCCTTAGAGCTCGGATGTAGCTGCTGATGTCTGATGAACCCCAGAAATGGTCTTCCAGAAGGGACGCATTATGTGCCGAGTTGATGTAGTAGTGGGACAGAGGCTGAGTCATATCCTGGCACACTCGTTTGTGCTGGGGGTCAAAGATGTGGCATTCAGAGGAGAGGAGGTAGTGTGTAAAGCCATCAATGGAGAGGTAGCCCTTCTCTCTGCCTTCAGCAGATGGCTCAAATTTCTGAACAATATCCCTGCACATATCCTCTGTTACACCTTCCACACCTTGCTCCACCTCTACAAATAGCATCAGATCTTTACTGTCCAGATACTCCTTGTTACTGGAGAACTGCACCAGGAGAAAGAAAATCTCTGGCCGTGTGCACAGCTCACAGTAGGCCTCCACAAAGGTATCCAATGTAATTGCCTCTCCATATTGATCTTTAGCTTTCTGGAGTTCCTTGAACTTCAGCTCTATCCTGGATTCTTTCATTCCAGGGTTGAGCCCCTTGATTATCTGGGTGGCCCTGAACAGGTCTATGTGTCCTTCCTTTTCCATATCTGCTAGCTCAAACACTGAGCCAATCCAAGATGTTCGTAGACTCGGTTGGCTGGGTTCAACCATGTTCACGGTGTGCCGGCCATAAGACACCAGATACCGCAGGCCCATCACCCAGGTGCTGACAACATCTGCTGTGCTGGCTACCAAATCCAAAGACTCATAGTTATCCCCATAGATGATTGAGAAGGCGCATTCATCAGGGAACTGATCTGAGAGACCATTGCTGCGCAGAACTGGAGTTTTCTTTCCCAAACGGACTTCCTTAATGCCCTTGATCTCCAGTTTGGCCTTCTCTGAATCCTTCTTAGATGGCTCCCAGCGTAGCCAATGCATGTCTGGGTCCAGCAGGAAGTAGCGGTTGTACATGCGTGAGTTGGAGCGCACCTTCTTCATCTCACAACCCTCCATCATGAAGGCCATGCAAGCAGCTGTGCTGTTGATCTTGCGGTCGCTTGGCATTGAGCTGAAGGACACAGTTTTCTTCCTCACCTGCCTTTGTTTGGAACCATCCTGGAAACAAAATAGGGTGGGGGTAGAGAAAGATGTCTTGGTTATTCTTTGTTTTCAGGAAACAACATTGAATACAATAGTGAGACAATAAATAATCTCTAGAAGAGGAGAAGAGAGAGAAAAGGAATGCTAAATACTGAATGCTAAAAATCTAAAGGCAAGCTACTATGCTGTTAAAAGGTAATGGTAGAGATTGTACACAATGCCCATCTCTAAACCATGCTGAGCTGCAGAACACACAAATATATCACACTATAGCAACAGGCTGGCATTAAATACCCAGTTATCAACTGCTTAGTGGCAGCCTCTCTCCGGCAAAGAGCCAACCTGCTGAGGCAAGTCTTTGTGGAGATGGAACACAGTGGTATATGGGCACCACGCTGGCTTTTCCTTGACATTTGACTGTTAAAATGGCAAAACACTGATTACTTTTTAAAATATATTTATGATGGGCCAATGGCCTCAGAGATAATTAGATGCTTATTTAAAATGCACATTTCTTAGTATAATTATTCTGCACATATTTTAAATTGCATAACATCACGTTAAGGCAGAGTAACTTCTGGGTTTTCCCTTTAGAGAGATCATAACATGGTGTAATCCATGCCGGATGATGTCTGTTCCTTTTTAAAATACAAATACTTGCTATTATGATAGGGTACAAAACTGAGGATACGATTGTGGCTTGGCTCAAGTCTCAATTGTTTTAACTCTCAAAAAAGCAAAGGGTTTTAAAATCGGTTTCAAGTTGCCTTCTAACTGCAAATGATTGTGGTTGAATATGAATACCGCGGGCAGCCTCTCATAAATAAGTCTTGACAACTAATTCCAAAAGACAGTGTAATGTTTGTTAAAGCTCCAAGGGGACTGTCTTTCCACATCCGAGGCAAAAACCAAACTTATAGAACTAGTAAAACAGATGTTCCACACACCACCTGCCTTGCCACGGATGAACTTTTGCAACTTTTATTTTGCATGCAAAGCTGGCAGAGAGCAGGCAGACAGTGCTGGCCTATTTCTACAGAGAGCTGTGGTTAGCTAGATAGCCTGAATGCAGATGGCCTGGTTAGGGGCTAAAAAAGTGGGCTCTTTGAATAATGCATACCACAGAGAACAGCACATCAAAATCAAAACGAAACAAACCCACAAATTGCTGACACATAATACAAATAGTAGACACAAAGCGTTGGAAAATGTCACTGTCTGTGTTGAAGCATCACCACCGTCACGTCTGTAGTGACGTTTGATCACTCGCAACATCTCTAATATGAAATAAGTGTAACTAAAGTCACCTAATCTTTTCTTCCTTGTTCCAGCTTGCAGAAAGACAGCTTGAAAGAACAGAGGACCCCAGGGCTATAAAGGGATGAGTTTGCCCCCCCTCACCCCAAGACAGCAAATGCCGGTACAGGTCTGACGAATCTCCCCAGAGCATGGTTCAACACCAGCCACAGTGAAACACCTCAGGGCCATCTATCTTCCACCTGACGGTAAGAGGCAGATGACGCCTGGCATCTCATTGCGATTAATGAGCACCACTTGACGCAAAGCCCAAGAAATGACATGACCATCACTCTCTGGTTTTGCCCTTGTTTTACGACCTCTATCTCTTCTCACTAGACATAAGTACTCAGTATCATAATTTGCAAAGATGTGATCCCTCAGAGATGGGGAGAAAAAAATGAATACAGATACAAATCATTCTTTACTGTGGATAAAAATGCCGCTGGAAATTCTAGTCAGTGCCGATACCAGATGGTGTGCCGTGGCCCTGTGATGCTGGGACCACCCAGGCCAAAAGGGTTGCTCACTGTGTGTTAAAACAGAGTTATTCAAGCATTTATTTTCTCCTTGAGAAATACTTGCATGCAATTGTTGTGAGAGCGAGTGCCAAGACCCACAGGCACATGGTAATGCATGTTCCCCTGCCAAGACTGCGAGGGTAAGGAGGGTGCTGTTGGTTCAGCTGGAGGATAATACGATTCCAACTCTTTTCACAGAGGTATCCTGGGAGTGAAAAGAACTTGTCAAGCACTTTACGTAAGAGGCAGACGGAACGCAGCATTAATGCAAAACCCTATCTTTGTCTCTCTTTGTCCTGCTCTTGTTTTTCCTCCTCCAAAAAAAACATCCACCCCCAACCCATCACAGTGTTTGGAGGCCATAATCAAGAGATCATGTTTCAGCTCAAATGCAGTGCTCTTCAATCTCACTAGCTTGCTCCTTTCGCCCCGTGAGAGGAAAAAAACCCCAGAAAAACTACAGTTAACAACTTCAAAGCAGTCCAGAAAGACAGTTGGTCTCTCTGCTGGTTTGCTTTTGTGCCGCTTGCAAAATCAACCAGATGGACATCTTCATTGACTGGAGTACAAAGAAAGCTCTGAGAGACAGAAAGCAGACTGAGCGAGTGGCAAGAAGGGGAGATCTGTTCAGGTCTGATTGTTTCCAGGCCTGCTTCTTTGGGGAAGTGCTGCCGCCACAGAGGGTCAAAGAGTGTGAGGGTAATCTCGTGTCTCATTAACATGCTGTTACAATTATCCGGACAGCCAGGCAGGACGACGCGCTGTTACCCTCCGCTCCAGCCTCTAAATCGACGGCAGAAGACGGCAAAAAACGTCTCTGTTAGGGTTCATTTCCCGCAGTTCTGAAACTGAATTATATTCACTGAATTTAAATGCAAAGTCATGAGGTTGGTGACCTTGGGGTGAAGGATTAATCGTATGTTTGGTCAACGATATCTATGTTGTGGGTGTATGCATAAATAACAAAGGCCAGGGGCAAAATATATACACAATTACCAATCCTAATTACATGAAAATTTAAATTTCCTTCTGACAATTATTTTTTAAACCTTTTTTTTTATTATTTCTGCCTCAAACATGTTTTTCCTTACATGCAGCCTCCCTTTTTCCCTTGATGGCCAACACTTCTGTAACACACTCTCGCCATTATTTTCACAGCCCCTGAGGTCTTTCCTGGTAGAGATGTCAGTATTTCTGTGTGTGTCGGTGTCGGTGTGTGCTATCAGCTTGACTGTCTGTTGCTGCCGTTGCCGCAGTGACATGGGGGTATTTCGGTAATCCTCGACACCTCCCCCCCGCCCCCTTCTCCCGTGGTGACACTGGCTGCCCCGGGCTGGGTCAAACACTCCCTGATGGAAGGGTTGAAGCTGCCGGGGATGGGGCAGGCTGTGAGACGAGTCCCCCAACATCCACTGAAGGGCAGCGGTATGTCACGCTCGCTTCCCCCTCCGCAACACCCCCGCCCATCACACCCTGACGCCGGGCGCCGTGAGCAGTATGACATGGGAAACTGAACTCCAGGGAGGCAATTAATGCAACATGAGCTCTCAGGATGCTTGTTACACTGCAGTGCCCAACTGAGTGGAGTATAACAAAACAATAATAATGGTACTGTGGGGCACGACAGACGGACTTCCTGTCTTTGTATAATCATATAATCGTTATATTTTCCATTATACGGTTATATCATCTCCAAAACCATTATACATTCGGGCGACTGTCCTGCACTGTGCCGCGTGTCCTGGAATGCAGCGCTATCAAAATGCCTGCTTCATCTCCGGAGAGTGTGTGTATTTTAGTGTGGGTGCAACACAAGCACCCCGACAAAGAAAAAAAAAACAACAACAAAAAAAAAAGAGCTTCCGCTTCTGCCTGATCTCTTGTTATGTCAGAAAAGCACAAGCAAAGCTGAAAAAAAAAAACAAATTTAAAAAAACTCCTCCGGCATGAGAAACTTCACAGTCTCAACGCGGGCTGAAAAATTCAACATCGTCACGGCTGTGCGGGCTGCCTGCCACTCGCTACTCCTTTCTTCTACCATATCTCGACTCAAAAACAGGTCTGCGGAGAGTAGTCAGGCACGGCTCAGTTCCTGTCGCCCACAGAGCTACTGTGTCATTTGTGTGTGTGCGTGCAATGCGAATCGGTGAATAAGGCAACAGGGGAGCGTGGGTAATGGGGAGTGAAGACAGCCGAGCAGAGCCCTCTCGATGACGTGCCCTCCAAGATGTGAGTCAGTGTGCGTGCGTGCTGCGTTCGCCTGCATGTGTGCCGGGGGATCATGGGATCAATGTGTACACACATAAAGAAGGAGCTGACAGAAAGCTTGTCACGGCTAAGCCACATTACACATCAAATGCACACACTGACGCGCCAAACACCGAGTAATCAAACACGCGCCATAAATACTTTTCGACGGCGAAGTGCTACCGTCGAAAGCGCCCGGCGTTGATTTGTGTAACTAATTATTTTTTCAATCTCGGCGATAATATTATGGTCGAGGCAAAAAACGTCTTCCCCTTTAATTATCAGATTAATCGTTTTAATCATAGTGGCTGTCGTCCTTGTTGCATGCCCGGATGAAAAATGGAGCGAGAATTCACTGTCTCCACGTTGGGTTATTTTCATCGTTTAAATATGCTAATTCTCGTTTAAAATCCATCAATGTGATTTGTTTTTTCTTAAATGTTCTCAACAAAGTGAGGCGAGGATTTTCCCCTGTTGAACAGACCAAAAAAAAGAGACCAAAAAAAAGTGAACAAATTACCGCACAGACTAAATGAATCAGTCCAGGTTATCTGATGGATGTGAGCGTTATCTGCTTTTTTGGACGCGAAGGACCGGAAAGTTCTTGCCTCCGCCTTGAGGGATTTCACACCTCGGCGAGCAGTCCGCTCGGGCGAGGTCGGTGGTCGCTCGCCATCGGAACGGCGCCCTAGCTCGCCCGAGTTTGGTCTCCCCCGCCGCCACCCCGAAGGAAAACATCCTTCCCCACATCCAAGAGGCTTAAACAAACTGTCATCCGAATCAGAGCCCAGGGCGGCCGTCACTCAGCCTCTGACAGACTCTGCTCTCCAAAGCTGACTGGGAAAAGGCATCCGCAGAGAGGGAGAGGAAGAGAGAGAGGGAGGTGAAGTGGGCGTAGGCTGAGATCGTGTGTAATTAAGAAGGAGAGGGAGCGATCGACAGGAATTAAGAGGTTTCATCAGAATGTCAGAAAAAGAACGGGAGGGACGGAGAGATAAATACAACGTCGGTAGGATTTCGCCTCGGCACTGTTATCTGTCACGCTAATAAAGCATCTCTGAATTGAATACAGATTTTGGAAATAGGAGAGTCGGGCGAGGGGGGGGGGGGGGGGGGGGGGGGGGGGTGGGGGGGGGGGGGGGGGGGGTAGAGGAGTCGGGCCTGTCACTTTTTGTCACTGTAATCTCCCGTGTGGGCGACTGCTTTAATTCTCACAGCGGTCGTCTCAGCCGCCTTAGCGCGAGTTTCGCAGAACACGAACATAATGTGTGAACGTGCGAGAAAATCGCCGGGCCTGAGAGGAAATGTGCGACGCCGCTCGGCCCGGCCCGCGAAACGGATTTATATTCTCATCCAGGTCTCTGTGCCTTGAATGCAAAAAACGAAAAAAAAAAAAAAAAGGCCCTGTGCTGCTGTTAACACTCTTTCCGGGCTCAGATAATAAGTGGAAAATCCCCCACAGAACGCCGAACAAGCCAAAGTGCACCAAACAATCTCGCTAATTACCGGCCCGCAGAGAGAGTGGAGGTCAATGCTATTGAGCTGCGGAACCACAGGAAAAAAAAAAAAAAAAAAGCGCCAAGTGCCTCTGTCCGGCTTAGATAATTCAGTCCCGCAGCGTTCGTGTTTAAGAATCCATTTATTTTCACTATCAGTCATGCGAGCGCTCGATAAATTCGGCGCGCCACGACCACGGGCCGGTCTGGTCATAAATCATATTGCACCTCCCGTCCGACGTGCATCTGAATGCACGAGCCCCCCCGTGGCCTCTCTGCCGCACCACCAGCCCGCCCTCGCCCCCCCCGGCTTCCTCCCTCATGCTTTCCATCAAACCCGTGCCACCAACGGGGCCAATTATTTCCTGCGCGGCCTCATTTCATAAGTTCAGGTGAGTTTGTTGCTAAGCGTGAGGGACAGATGCACAGAAAGAGACAGAGAGAGGGGGGGGGGAGAGAGTCTGTTTTGCAAGGTCAAGTCACATTCGGGTCAAGACTCCCTCCCATCCTCTTCCGGGGGGGAAAGGTGCCCGCTGTCAATCTCCGCTCCCGCTCACTCTGACTGATTGTGTGTCTGTCGGGTCATGTTGGTAATTCTGCAGAAGCCGAGTTAAATAATAACAGAATAATCCTCGTGCATGGGAAGGGGAGGGGGTTGTTTGTCCCCGGATTCCCTTACAATCTCCTGCCGAAAGTACTCTTTTTGTTTTTTCGTGCGTCGGCGCTGGATGTTTGAAGGCTGTTTTTATCAGCTCGCGTTCTTTATTTCCATCTCGCACCTCCCCCACCACCCTCCCTCCCCCCGGCAACGACTCACTGTGCCACCGTTCAGGTAACGCGCCTGAACGTCCCAGAACAGAACCTGCCAAGATTACAGGGTTTAATTCTCGCCGGGGCCAGCCAGCGCATCTAAAAAAACGCTGTCAGGCACGCGAACGTTCGTAAAAATCACACACTGTTTTCTGTCAAATCACTATCTTTATCTCTTAAAGCAAGGTTTCCGCAACTTAAAGGCGCACTCGGGACGTTTGCGCGTCGGCGTTTCGATTCCACAAGCGACAGTGAGGCGAAGCTGCTCGAAAAGGAAGAACTTAGGTTCTGCGATACCGGAGGCGCACGAGAGGTCTGGCGAGTGTTTTCTCAGCTTCTGAGGAGGAAATGGTTGGTTATTTTGTTTTTAAGGCCTGGATTAGTTGCTTCCTGTGCGTGACAGAGACTACAAAGACCTAATTCTTAATTCCACGCGAGCAAACAAGACGGACCTTTATTGCCTCGGTTGGAAATAGGACGCCGGCGATGTTGGTTTGGGCGGCCCCGCACTTTAAACATCATCGCACAGGAGGATTTGGTCATTTAACCGTGAGCCAAACGCCAGCAGACACGCACGGCCGTACTCCAATTCAAATAAAATCATGAGCGTCGTGAAGGGTTTTTATCTGATAACAGCCTTATGAAAGAAAGAAAAAAAAAAAAAAAGAAGGATAGTTGTGTGCCAAAGCCCTCGCAGCTACCGCGACTGGAGGCAGTCATCGACTCCTATCAGATATAACTACGTTTAATACTCCCCCATGGTCTGCGTTGCTTTAATTAAACAGCGTTGTCGGCTCTCGAAGCATTACTCTCGTTACGTTCATTGCCACAGTGTTCTCTCATTTCCCCAAATGGTTTTTCAGCCACAGGCGCCGGATCTCGACTGTTGTTTGCCGAAGATGTGGAGGATGTGACACGAGAGCCCGTTCGCCGAACTCCCCCGACGGCGACCGGCGAG
>JAOXYL010000045.1:3739740-3751639 GCA_028564955.1 Terapon puta
TAAGTGCTTAAAAATACTATGAATAGCTGTCTAAGAGGTTGCTCAAGTGACCTCATGTGTCCCTGGAAAAACTCAGTTTGGTTGCTGGGCTGAGTATCGAAGCCTCTTTTTAGGGTAATATTTGTAAAAAAATATACATAACAGCCCTGAGGAAGGACTACCATAGTGTAAAATACACAGACAGACAAGCATAAATCGTATTTGTGCTTACGCGAGCGCACCAAACCCCACACGCAGAAATGCAGACGCAGTTTTTTTCCGTCTATGAGCACTTTTCATAAGCGGCCGACGAGCCGAGGCCTCGACAGGAAGCCTCAGAAGCCGAACATCCTGCCGTGCGCCGCTGAGGTCACACAAGACAGGGAGATTACGACACGGTCCGGGACCACGTCAGCACCCTTCCTCATTAAAAAGCTGCTCAATCAAGATTTAGTCACAGTGGGGGACAATGGCGACACCGATACCGATGATCAGGTGTTTAAAAAATCTGAAAATCTGAAAATTCTGATACTGATTACCGTTTTGGTATTTTTGGTTCTTATTCCTGCACTGCATTCCTTGTAACTTAGCAGCTCACTAAAATATCTGCAATGAGCTAAAATCAGCCAATATATGATTCATCCATCTGGCTCTATTGTGGGCATTTTGTTTCTGTCAGATTTTTAAAAAATGTTTCAGTTTTTTATTAGACCTTCAAATCTCCAGGGAACCCGTTTTCAGACTTTGCGTGCAGGAACATTTTGTTGTTTGGATTCTTAAAACCTGACTCAGCTCGCCGTATCTGTAAATTGTGATAATATCAGCGAAACCCTGTTTGGATTTCCCTTCGTGATTACAAACTAAAGGGGGGCTGGGAGCTGGAGGAGGAAGATGGTAAGTCCATTAGTGTCCCTGCGTTACCTTCCTCTCTCCTCCCACTTACCAGCAATGGAAAAGACAGCACTGTGTGTGTTTGTGTGTGTGTGTGTGTGTGTGTTTACTGACAGGTGCCAGGGGAATGATGACTGAGTGTATTTGTGCTCTCCTCAATGTGAAGGAGGTCTGTCGCCGATGTTTCTTTCCTCTGAGAGTGGCGTGAATCGTGCCTCATGGAAAAGTTGGCCAGAAGCAGCGTGTGTGAGTGTTTGTGAGAGTTTGCCGGGACAACAAGCCAACAACTGTCTGAGCGGCGTCTCGAAAGAGGAGGCGCAACGCGGGAGACGCCATTAAAAGGCCCCCGCAGACCGAGGGGAAAGAGTTCGGTAAACAGTGAGGCAGGGAGGTTGAAAGAGGCAGAAAGATTGCCGGTGGATCTAATTGGGAATTAATTAAGAGGCGTAATATAATATTCTCAATCTACGGTTCAAATTATCCTAAAAAAAAAACCCAAAAAAACGTTGAATTTGAGGTGTTCATATCACAGCAGCGACGCTTTCTGATTACGAACAGAGGCACAATGTTCCCTCTCTGACTCACACAAGGTCTCCGGGATAATTTAATCTCTCACTGTTACCATGGAGAACAGTGCAAACACTGTTCTCAATCAGCACTTTACAGGGACCGCAGAGGGTTTGACTGAAGCTGTCGACGTCCCCCGTCCCCTTTCTCTACCTCTCTGTCTGCTGTTTACCTTCACTGACCAACCTGGGCCATTGTTCTTGCTTAGTTACCTGAAATGATGTTAGCGATAAGTAGCCTTAATGAATTAATAGTACGGCTGGGAGGAAGTAGGACGTTAAATGCAATAAAAAAAATGACCATGCTCTGGGCTATGAATTCTCATGCATTCCCTTTGTTTTTTAATTATTACAGCTGTTGCACATATTAACATAATGCAGAATGCATTTTTAAAAATCAAATGTTTCTATTTACCAAGCGGCATGGTTGACTTTTGTTCACATAACAAATCTATGCACATTAACATTCATGATCCTGATCCACCTACATGCATGCAGGCATTTAGCGACACGCCTGCAGATAAACTAACACACACACACACACACACAGTCACAGACACACACCGGCCCTTTTAAGGCAGCGTGATGAAAGGCCTCTCCGGTGAGTCACAGGAGCAGCTGTCTGATCCTGTCCAGTCCTTGCAGCTGTGCACTTAACTTTCACAATGAGTGATATCACTGCCCCCTGTGCCCCTGTTCGCGATGGGAGAAGGCCAAACGAGAGATTGACGGGAAACAGAGGTGGAGGCTTGCGTGTGAAAGCCCTGCAGAGGCCCGAATCGCCGCGCTTTGATCCCCGAAGAGTGCTCGGAGGCTAAAATAAGGACGTTAATGTGCTCCGGTCATTAATATTGATGCCTCCCACTCTCTCCTAAATAAGGCTCAAACAATTCACAGATGACTGCTCCCGCCGCCTACTACGTCAGTCTTATGAGACTGAGAGCACAATGCAAATTCTGTTTCGTGAAGCCCTTTTATCCCTTTCAGAAGAACCCACTCAGGTGTATGAGCGTCCTGCGGGTAATGGAAACGTTCGCAGCCAATCCGGCTCCGTCTGTAGACAGATTCATTCAGAGAGAGGGGCTCTGTGTGCCGCCGCCGACACGGCGACGTCATGCTACAGCGTACGCCACAGGAAGGGTGTTCCTGGGTTTTTCTGTCACAGTGATTTGTGATTTCACACACAGGGATGAGGAGGGGGAAGCCCTTTTCCACCGCTCAGCCTCCACCACATCCAGTAGTCTGAAACCGCTGGAATCCCTAGGTTGGTCCCACGCAAAGATGGAAAATGTACTTTTCCATTTACGTCCCTGTGTGAACTGACAGCGCTGGAATATCTTATATAACACACTCATTTCTCACTAACAGTGCCATCCGTATTGACACCAAACGGGTACAGTAAGTTCGGGTTCATATTTAGCAGCTCAGGTCAAATTTTCCACTCGTGCGTTCGGAAGATTGGAACTAGTTCGGGCACATGTGCACGTCCCGCTGCAGAGAGCGCGCAGAGTTTTTGCAATATAAATCATTTACTTAAGTGAAACAGCGTGTTGCAATTATTCACAGTATCTTTATTATTTTCTGCGCAAAACCAGCGGCCGCTTTACGGGACGATGTGACGCGAGGGCACGAACCAGCAGCTGCCAACTTGAATACAGTACCGGGCCCAACTTTAGGAAACTATAACTCCCGAATTACTTCAGGCCAATATCATGATTAATGAGCGATAACTCCTGCCAAACAACACCTGGGGGTACGCGGAGGGAGGCAAACAGCCAGTCATCCGCGCTGTTTTGCTTTGTTCTGAATTGAGCTGTTGTTTGCGTGGTGCTGAATAATGCCACGGGGACACTGTAGATGGAAAAACTGACAGGCTGCAGCGCTTTTATTTTCGTCTTTGTTGATCAGGCGTGCCACCTTTTTAAAACTAACACGAACCACTGTCTTGCTATAACAATAAATGTAAAACCTGGTGCATATTTGAAAAAAAAAGCAAAGCAGTGACACCAATAACGTGGTTAGAGTATGATTTTCTGTTATTTATAGTATAATCATCCTAAACATGTGCGTGCAAACTCCGATCCCAAGGGTACCAAACCCCACAGTGTCCTGGCTCGCTCTCAGTGACAGCCTATAACTCACATGCCAGTGACAAGAACAGCGAGCCGTCACAGCAGCCTTAGGAAATATACCACCAGGGTAACCTGACTGTTGCACTTCAGACTGGAGGTTTGCACATACCAGACTTTACCTTCACACGCAACCTCTTAAGTTACAGGGATAACAGTTACTAATATTAATAGTGAATATGTGGATATGGCTTTAATGGGGATTTTTTTGTGGTGCGAAAATAAAGAAATGCTTCCGATAGACACCTCTAGTGCCCGTAGTTTCAGTTTTATTTGCAGAAGTTTTTAGATATCCACCATCAGTGTTGCTATTTTTTGTGTCTGTCCATAAACAAAGTCCACAAACTGTGCTGTGAACAGTTTTAGTTTGGAAATCTTTTCCATTAATGCTGAAAAAAAGACAAAAATAGTTAATATAAACTGCAGCACAACAGCTAAGGCTGCATAGTCAAACACAATTATCTGGAAATCAGCCCACGCAAATACACATATAATGCAATTAATCAATCAATTGGTGCTGCTGACTTCTAAATTCAGGCTCACTCAATGAAACAGGACACTATGTCGTTCCACTGCATTGCTGCTGGGGTATTTATAATCAAAAGCAACATAGCGTTTCCCTTAATATATCAACCCGTGAAAACCCGGCCAACTTTTTATTTTGGCCGCGGCCTCGTAGATGAAGGGTGTGCCTACAAATCTTGGAATAAACAGCGCGGCGGGTCTCTGCAGCCTCCGCCGAGCGGTGATGCGGTATGAGGACACATTTCTGCTCGCCGGCCAACACGCTGGATGACAACTACAACTGTTCAAATGGTGGGGTGACCTGATCGGCCCCCCAGCTGGTAAATCCTGTCTGTGCTGCTGTGGGATGGGGATGTCTGGCGAGATAAGGAGGCAGCTGGGGCCTAAGATCAGGCACCGGGACACATAAAAAGTAGTTATTTTAATAGGATGTCATCTTGTGGCTCACATGCTCCACCGGGCTGTATTATACTGTAAGAGGCTGCACACATGCAAACATGTAAACACACTAGCGTGCACTTCAGGGTTTATATAGTCCTCAAGCAATCGCAAGGACAGATTAAGAACATTAATTTGGTGTATTGCATTGAAAAAACCAAGACACAAACAATATTAAATGCATAAATCGAATGAAAGACGACGATTATAAGAAGACACGTGCAGCGTTTACACATGTGGGCATAGCAGGGATCCTCTTTCTGTACATCCTAATAACAGGAGCACAGGGGAGGCTACTGCAGCACCATCAGCAAATCCACCACCTACACCTCGGACACACACACCGCAGAGTGTCGTACACTCGATCTGAAAAAGCAGAGCAAAGGCCAAATGTGTCGTATGTGAGTATATAGGATTACACGCGTCTGATTATGGCATCCCCGGTCAGTCTGTATTTTTACATCCCCTACGCGACCGCGTTGTGTTGAACATTTGCTTCACTCTCGCAAAGAAAATAGAAAAACACGGCGAACAATAGCGCGCAGGATGCCGGAAGGTTCAAATCCTTGCAAGTGACATCAAACACAGAGAGGTTTTTAAAGCATGAACAATGGTTTTAATCTTTCATAAATGTCAAAGAGTGACATTCTGGTCTTGCTCTGGGTCGAACTCGCTTGCTCCTTGTGGCGCATGAACTGTGTGTGTGTGTGGTGCAACAGCCAGATTTGGCCAAACGTGCCAAGAGAAACATTATTCTGGCTCCACGATGTCGTCAGTCGCCGCTAAAACAAGCGAGATGGGAGGAAGAGACAAGCAGGGGGATTAAAAGCCCGACTTTAAAGGAACAATTTAGCGTCTCTCCTCGGAGAAAATACCAAAAAGCTGCTCGTCTTAACACAAAAACTGAAAGCAGGGCGAAGCAGCTCAAAGGTATCGACACCTCTAATGTTCACTGATTGATATACTATATCTTGTGTTTAATCTAAAGTCTAAAATCAGAAATTCAGCTCTGTTATGTGGAGTCATGTGTCTGACTATTTATTGACTGGGCGCAGTGACTTCCTGAAGCCCCCTCTGGCTGCCTGGCAACTGACGGTAACATGCAAGACTTCAGGAAGTGACTGCGCCCGATCGAGAAATAGTGCAGCAACGAGTCGTTTTTATACTGTTGGATGTGCGGATTAACTGTACTGGATTATTTAGGTTAATATATTCACCAAACAACTTGCTGCTATGCTGCAAAAATGAATGATGACATGAATTAATACTTTATATTTTATAACGGTGCTATTTCCTTTTTATAATGCTACATATTTATGTTTTTTTGTTCTTTTTGGATATGTAAGGACCCACAAACATGAGCTTTTGGATAACTTTTTTTACACGCAGGGTCTCACGCGCCACCGAGGGCTGGAACTCAGAACTGGCTCGACACAGAAGCTGACACGCAGCAGTGAAATGTGGAGCCTGCCAGATATCTTTCCACACGAAGAGGAGCGCGGCGGGAGGAGAAGGACGGGGAGGAGAGCCTGGAAGGGGAGCGACAAGGTGCTCGAGCTCCGTGGCAAATCCTGAATGAGACCGGGGCCTCCGATTCTGGCTTCACCGGGCGGGAGTAGAGCGGGGGGGCGAAGGTGATAGTGGGAAAAGGAACCGAAGGAGAGGGGAGGGGCAAAGTTGGCAGGAGACGCCGAGAGATGCCAGCGGGATGAATCACGACACCAACTTGGTGCTGCCGGTCGAGTGCTTTTTGGTCGAGTTGGTTTCATGCGAGGAGCCGGGTGAGGTCTTCTTAGCTGCCCCCTTCCTGAGAGGCCGATATCAGATTTATGGCTTAAAACAAAGACTCGGTGACCAAAAGCCTGGCTGGGATCACCACGTCTGGAATAAGTGCAATGAGTTATTACACAGTCTGGGCAGGGTTAAAAGCTGTTAAAGAAAAGTGGGCTCGTTGGCTGCGATCTGAGCTCCGGAGGGTCTGCGAGGCCGGCGTGGAATAAGCGGGCTGTAACCGAGAAGTCTTACATCTCCCTGATAGAGTTGACCACATGGCTATCGCTGTCGCTGAGCCGCAGCCAAACACGCCCTGATTCCAGACACGCAGCGGTACTGTCTCGCACTCTGACCGACTTAGAGGCTATCGCGTTGCATAAACCGGATCGGTCCACATAATTAAAGAGATAATGCGCATTATGAAACGCACGCGCGACCCCCCCCCAGCTCTCGTCCGGGTGAGTCACAGTTTGAAGCACCCAATTAAAACACACATTTCCCCTCATAAAACCAACTAAAAGCAACACTCACACTCGCGTCACATGGAAACTGTGTTGTTGAGTTATAAAGGACTCATGTTACATCAGCAAGAAGCTTCTGTTGCATTTACTGCGACCTATAATAAGTTTCATTAACAAAATCATAATAAATGTTAATATGACTGCAATGCTGAAGAAAAAGAATACATTTTGTGAATAGTAATTAGCTGTCGTGACAGAAATACTCAATTTCATCTCTGTGAACTTGTGCAAAACAGGCGACGAAAGACCTTCCTCTGTCCCGAGGGGTGCAGCTTTTGTTTGCATGAAAGGAATCGTCATCAAGATCGGGCCATTTTAGGAGAGTGTTGACTGACCCCGAGTGCTCTGGCGTGATATAATAATATTTGTAGAGAGCGTGCTGGAACCGGGAGACTCTCTGCCGCAAAAAGAAGAAACATCTTAAATCAAGATGAAGGCCGAGATGATTGCTGAGGATGCACAGGAGGTTATCAGCTATCAGGGCAGGGCACCACCACACTGATGAGATGACACCTTTTTTTTTTCCTCCTGCCATCAAGCAGCTGCTAAACTATAAATACTTGACCATTACAGAAACTATTTCAAAAATCGATTCTATGTTTTATTCACTTTTAAAGCCAAAAATCACATTTTAGCTGCTCAAACTTCCATTTTGCTGGAAAATAGAGTTGCTAGAGAAACAGAAAGGCCCTGGTGGGAAACTTAGAAATCATAATGTTACTTCCCTCATGGGTTTTTAATGAGCAGTCACCAACATAATTCTTAAATAATTTCATCGTTTTTTAGACTTGTGAGGCTGAAACACCACATCCAAATGCCTGGTAATGCAGGAAATGAGGAAATAACATTGAATGATTATGTTTCTCTCGGAAACACAATCGGTCAATCAAAGCCGGCGATGTCGGGCGCGGTACGGTCGGGGCGTGAAAAGCAGAAGGCCTGTCGGATCACTGGTCATTTGCCACTCTGATGACAGGCTGGTTGTGCCTCCTGCAGCATGGAGACCCTCAGCTGCTGCAAGGTCACTTACAGCGGAGGTTTTTTAATTCTAACACCCCTAACACCAACTACAGGGAGAGGGAACAAGCAGCGGTTGTCTCTGACATGCATTTCAGATTGCGAGCTCAAATTAGAAATTATGTGCAATCACTTAACTGGAGCAAAGTAGCACAATTATGTTCCTGAGGAGGATCTTCTTTGCTGTTCAAGAGTGAGGCTGGCTCATGTTTCGGTCTCATGAGAAACCACAGTAACGCCGTTGTTTTAGCATCACTCAGATGTATATAGATAGACTGAGATCTGTCAAAAATATCATACTTGGTAGAGTTTACTTAAATACTGCTATTTATGAGGGTGTATTTCCAGTTTATGCTACTTCCACTTCATTTTGGGAGCAAATATTGCGCTTTTATAATGATTATGATGGATTACTCTGAATTAATCTACCTGAAAGTGGATTAAAATTGGGGTCATTCTGCATAAAGAGCACTGTGAACTTTGGTATTTTATATTTCGATGCCTGTAATTATGTTCTATAACCCAATATAGGTTTAACCAATGTCTTCACTGTGGTGTTGCCCTTACTTAAGTAAAGCTTCTCCCTCCGTGGCAGATATGTGCTGTCCGTTTGTACATTTGGTGAGCACGTCTTCATCGCCCCACCCAGCTGTTGCCGGGGGATCCTGCGTGCACCCGTCGCTGCAGGTTTAATTATAAAGCATCACTGTCAAAGTCTTTCCGTGCTGGAAATTCTGCAGTATGTGGCTCATATGTGCTCAGTATGTGGCGTGTCCCCAGACTGACAGGAGAGGGAAAATACACGCGGCCGAAGCTCGACAAAGCAGAGTCCTGCACAGCATGCAGGCAAAATGTTTCACTTGTCTTTCTCAAATTCAAGCTTCACCTGACACTGCAGGCGAAAGGTAATATTGGAAAGGAATGACCACACACACACACTGGTATTACTATACTTGTGAGGACACTACACCATGGTACGTCAATACCACCGATGTTAACTGTAACCTTAATCATAACCTCTACATACCTAACCCTAACCCTGATCTCATCCTTAACCCAATTCTAAACTTGTCCCACTCTAACACATTAACACACAAACAGACAGTGGAAAGGGGTGAAACCTGACTGAGAGCCAGTGTTGATTTGCTATGCTGCCAATATCTGACCAGCCTATCTGTCGGTCAATTAAACAGGACCCGCTGCAGCCATCCTCTGGCAATAAATAGATCGTGGGAGCCCGAAACAGCTACTGCAGCATGGAAGCTACAGCTCCTACAGCCCTGCTGAAAGCATGACAGCGACCTGAGTTTAGATGGCGATAAGAGCGTCACAGCGGAGATAAAGCACACAGGAAGTGGTTTCCGATGATTTATGCCATGTCTGCAGGAAGACAATCAAAACTGCAGAATATACAATGATACCATGAGATTTATAAGATAGGGTTCTCAAAATGAGTTCCATATCTTCTGCCCTCTTTTGTTTGCAGTTCAGTAAACTGATGATTGCACACACTGATGCAGCTGAGAAGACTTGCAGGAGACCATGCAGGGTCACGAACAGCAGGAGGCACCTGCTTTGCAGAGTAATTTATTAAGGCTGAGCGTCTATGATTGGATTTCTGCTACATGCCAATAGTGTAACCTGCTCCAACAGTGGACATCCCAGGAAGGCGGTGTGAAAAACATTCGCCTGCCAATAAAGCTCCTGAAGTAAGCTCTACTCACGCGAGCCTTGAATCTGTAGGATTCAAGCATTAGTGATGTTTTTAAAGAAAATGGTTTCCCTTTTGCTGCAGGTTTGTTTGCTTTAGTTAGGATGTGACGTGCATTGGGTGACGACCACTGACATTTTCTTGAGGGGTCATTTGATTTACGGCCTAATGACAACCTAATGACCTTTTTACAAAATACACCGCTGCCATGCATGACGGGAGGATTTACCAGCCGGACATAACAGCATTCACCCTGTTTATTTACTCATTTTTAAAACCTTTTTTCTTTCCAAGATGTTTGTGGTCACAACTGTTCAACAACATGCAAAATGAAATGAATGTGACCCTGCTCACCCCTGTGTTTGTTATTATCTAACCACCACTTTGTGCACCACGAGTCCAATCACTGTGTCCCACTTCTGAGAAATCTTCATAATAAAAACTACATCTTCATCTCACATGGCAGCGGCCTGCCAACTATCTGTCCTCTGAGCACTCAGAGGAGGGGCGTTGGTTCTGTCTCAAGTAGCCCTACATGCCAGTGTTTATAGGCCTTATATTTTTATTTACACCCACAGGTCTTTATATAGTTTCATTGGGTAATCACGAAGTCCTGTGGAGTGGGAGAGGTCACTATCTGCCTTCATTTTTCCATGAAAGCCACTCGTGTCCCCTTCATCAGCGAGAGGAAGGACCCACCTCTCTCTGAACACAAATTATACAACAACCTCTCAAAAGAGCGAACCGCAGCGTCCGTTACTTCGTAAACATTACGGCCTTGTTTGAGTTTGGGGAAAAAGTGATTCAGGGCGCGTGTGTCATGGAAACCGAAAGTCGAAGCTCTGGCCACCATCCATCACGCCCCTTTTTCATCCCCGCTAACAAGGGTCAACTCATGCCACGGTGCGACTCCGCTGAGGTGATGTCACAGGGCCGCTCCGATGGTTTGGTAGCTTCTCAGGTGCAATTCACACTCCCTCCCAACTTTCCTTCATGATGTGGGGAATGCAACACTCCCCTTTTCGATACTAACACGCAGCGACGGAAGAAATACTCCCCAACACTACCGGAATTCGAGCATCAAAAAAAGAAAAGTGATCAAGCAAATTTATTGACATCCCATCACTTCTAACGTGAGTGCGAGTACCTTTCACATTAATGGCACAAACAAAGATCATTAGCTATAAGAGATGAAGCTCTCACACCCTTCACCCCTCCACTTCACCTGGTAGATGAGGACTTTGAAGTTGCGCCTCTTGAGCAGCTCCTTCTCGTTGCTCTCCAGCTTCTTGATCTGGCCCGCCTGCTTCTCCAGGTTGCAGCGCACCGTCTTGACGTTGACGCTGACCTTGCGCACCTTGTCCAGCATTTTGTTGACGGTGTTGGTGGTGCCGACGTGGTTCTTGGACAGCTTGGCCAGCTCCCCTTGGATGGTGGACACTGACTTCTCCATGGCCTCCTGCCGGGCCTCGAGCCCGTTCTGGGTCTGCTGGATCTGGTCCACCACCCCGATGATCTTGTCCAGCAGAGACAGGACCATGACCCCGTTCATCTGCGCCTCGCTCTTCCCTCCCGGACCAGCGGGCAGGACCTGGTCCGCCGCCTGGCGAGGGTCATCATCATCATCCACTGCCGGCTCGGTGGCAGCACCCACCAGAGCTACCTCCTCGTCATCGTACGGCACTTCTGCAAGGGCTGCGTGCTCCTTCTTGACACCTGTATCCGCCATGGCTGTCAGCTCCGAGTACAAACTGCACACTGCACACTGACTGCAGATAAAAATACACCACTGAAAAACAACCTGCTGGAGCCACGCTGCACGGACCTCAGTCTCTGAACCTCTCTCTGTCCCTCACACAACTTTCCGGACCACTTCTTTGCGTCTCTCTACTCTACTCTGCTCTCAGACTTTCTCTTCGCCCTCGGTCTCACACTCGTCTCTCTCTGCCTCTGCTCTGGGATGCCAGCCAGCCAAGGGGAGTAGGGCCTCTCACAGCTGAGGCATGTGTGCCCTGACTCAAATGCCTCTGCTCCCTGTGAAACCACCCAGTCAAACTTTTCCCTTCTCACACCAGGCCCCCCCCGCCCCCTGGCTCCCCCCCGCTGCCGGGGCTCCACCCCATTCTGTCCCCGAGCTGGGGGCAGCATATCTGCAGACTCCACCTCTTATGGTGACATGACACACTCCTCTCAAACGGGGAAAGGTGAGGGACACCAAAGGCTAGATCCAGTATCCTGATAAACACCGGTTTGGATCATGGAAATGTGACAATTAAAGAAAATTACAGACTTATTTTTGGATAGCGCACATTGATTGCTCTGCAAAATACATATGAGGAGGGGGAAGTT
>JAOXYL010000045.1:3932192-3957625 GCA_028564955.1 Terapon puta
AACAGAGGGAGCCATAGAGGGTGCAGAGAGGGAGAAGAGCCAGAGACAGGAAACTCAAGAGAAAGTTTCAAAGCACTCACCTGGCCATTTTTGCAGAGGTCTGCCCACATGCTGGTGCCATCCCCTCCTCTCATCAGCACATGGTAGATGAAGAAGTATGTGCCCGGGATGCTGCAGATGAACTTGCCCGAAATGCCATCGTAGTTGTTGCCGAGGTTGGTGACCACGTCGTCAAACTTGAGGATCTCGTAGCCTTCGTGGGGGTTCTTAAGCCCTGCATAGAAGGCCACCCGAGGCACCGTGCTGTAGGTGGCCGTGCTGATAGCTCCGTTCCCCCCCAGACCCAAAATCCCAGTCCTTCCCTGATCTCCTCTGTCTCCGGGAGGCCCGGCTGGTCCTGGTGGTCCCGGTTCTCCCGGTGGTCCCGGCGGTCCGGGCTTGCCTGGCCTGCCAGGCTTCCCCTGCGGGCCGTGCACCAGGGTGGAGGGTGGAAGCACGTTGCTGTGGTCGCTCAGCGCCTCCGCCTCAGCCTGGAGACCGGTGGAGCTGGTGCTGCTGGCCGGAGTGCCCTTGTTCAGGTAGGGGTCGCACACCATACGACAGGTGCCCAGCATCTCATAGTGGCTGGCATCTGTACCCACAGAGCTGACGAGCACGGGAATGAGGACCACCAGCACCAGGACCAGCATAACCCCTACGGCAGCCGCCACCAGGGTCTTCCTCCCGATGCTGAGTCGGGGAAGGGGCTGCGCTGCCAGCGTGGGTCTCCCGGGGGCGGAAATGGTGACTGCTTGGTGTGGGGAGCCTGTCACCGAGGAAAGGGATCCAGAGATCCCGAGAAGAGTTGCAAGAGGACCGGCGAGCGTGTGAGGGTGAGACAGAGACCCACATACACTTGATACTCCCCACTGCTCGGCTCAGTCGCACCAAAGTAGGCAAACAGTCACTCACACATACAAAAAGACCCAAAGAAACCCAAGCATACAGAGGGAGACATTCAGCGCGTACTTACAAACACAATCTGACTTGTGAGAAGAAGCAAGAAGGATGCAGAGCCCAGAGGAATGAAGTGAGAGACAGAGGGAGCGAGACAGAGAGAGAGAGAGAGAGAGGGAGCGAGAGAGAGAGAGAGAGAGAAACTGATGAGAGTGGGTGAGTGTGAGAGATACAGAGCAGCCACTGGATCTGTGTGTGTGAGTGCGTGTGTGTGTGTGTGTGTGTGTATGTGTGTATGTGTGGTGAGTTTGTGGTGCCGGATTCTCAGGCTTGGCTTTTTATACAGCAGTAGCAGCGGCGCTCCCTCGCCCTCCCTCCATCCCTCTCTCCCTCCTCTCCCTCCCCTCCCTCCCTCCCTCCGCTCCCCCATCGAGTGAGAGGTTGGTGTGGTTATGTCCCCTCCTCTCTCTCTCTCTCTCTCTCTCTCTCTCCGGCTCACTCAGAGGAAGGACTCACATCACATTGCATATCTTTCTACCACTCTCCTGAACCGTTCAGCCCCCTCCCTGACCACACTGCACCCCCTCTTTCATCCCTCTCCCCTCTTTCTTTCTCCCTCCTTCACCCCCCCTACTTCTGATGCCCTTTCTCACTCCCGTGCTCTCTCCACTTTCTCATCAGCATCCAGCCTCTAAAAATAAAGATGGAGCACAGTGAAAAGACAGTCCTTAGTTCTTTTTTTTTTTCCTTCGTCTTCTCCTTCTCCTTTCTTTCTTTCGCTGGAGGTGGCTTCTAGAGATCCGTGCATACAGTATACATGCGCAAGACACAAGACAACACAATCTGCTGTGCCAGGAAACGCCAGCAGCTTCTCAAATAAAAAAAAAAGGTGCTAATTACAAAAGTTTATGCCAAGAATTAACTCATGAGCCAACAGCGTGAACAGTACAATGCAAAGTAAACATATAACCGCACACGTAGGACTGTCTCAAAAGTTTTTTGAGTGATATCAGTGACTTAAGTCACATAGGACCACATGTTAAGGGCAAAAGCAGGCAATCTGTCCTTCCATCCACTGACGCTATTCTGCTGTTATTTTATTCTCCTCTTTGCCTGTCCCCCAATGTCAATAACCCTTTTTCTCCACCTGAATGCGCTGACACTGTTTCTTATTGGTGTCTTTTTTTAGGTATCGATTTCATGGTTTTTATCAAATTAAGGGTCCTGGTTGGGGGGGAAAAAAAATCCATATGCAGCGGTGATGTCATTTGTTTGACATTTTCATCCCTTAGCGTGATGAATGGTGAAGTGAGAGAGCAATTGACAAAGTCTGTTGATGATGGCAAACAAACATAGTCATCATGCGAAAAACGTGTGATGCGTTTGCGGGGAGAGCTCAGTCTTTTTTCGGTGCTCTCTCGGTCTAACGCAGTTCAGGACAGAAAATGGACAAATAAATCACACTGGATGGAGAGAGTATGGCACATTCATGTCAATATGAACCGCCGATTGAGTTCAGGTCAGCCTCACAGAAAATTGTGTGTGGGGGAAAAAAAAAGGAAAGGACAGCAGAGAAAGGCTTTTTTTTTTTTTTTTGCACTCACGTCTCTGGCTTTGAATCGCAGAACAGAAGCCAATACAGCTGGTAGCTCAATGCCACACAAACCAGCGATGTGCAGTTCAAGGTAACAAAAATCAAAATTATCAGTTGTATTCAGTCTGTCACAATTACGTATGAAAGGTAAGTATGTGGTGCTGTTTTCTCGTGGTAGATTTTAAGTTGTTTGGCAGATATATATGTTTCAGGTGAGGCTGTTTCAGTGAGTTAATATGTAAATCCTTAGAAACATCATCTTTATCTGTTATAATGTGAGTATTTTTCCTCATTAGTGGGGCATCATGCCAGTACCAGGGAGCGATTTTTTATTTATTTTTTTGTCCGACAGGTGTTTTGACGGATTAGTCCCATCTCCCTGTTTAAACTAAGTTGGTGCGGACATTGGTTTGGAATAAAAATCTCTGCAGAGTGTTGGCTCCCAGCGTCACGCGGTTGCCTGTTCCTGGCTTAAAGAGGACTGTTTGTGCCGGAGCTGGACCCAGCTCTTGTGATGGATTGAGATGGATCAATGAGCAGGATGCCTGACTATTTGTCACCACTGCACTTGACATCTCGCCAGTTATTTTGCTGCATTTCTCTCTCTTCGTCATCATTAAACTTCAGTTGCAAACTTATGGCATCACCAGTTGGTTGTCTAATTTATCACCGGGCAGAGTGTGTGAGAAATACTCAAATAACTGGCACACCAGGTGTGCCTGCGCTGCATATTTGCCTGTTTTTGTTTTATTTCTCATAAAGGACATGGAGTTTGCCTATATGAGGAAGCACACAAGCCCTAAATTGGTTTTGGGGTTTGTTTAGGGGGCCATTGTTTGTTCTTCACACCTGCCGGCTGTAACTGCCAGTCAGATCACTGTGCCCCAAATCTCTAAATCTCTGAACCACAGAGATCAATGCACACCAGAGAGGACAAACAGAGTGCGATAGCGATGAAAGAGAGATGAGAAAGATGGGGAGACAAGCGGCGGAGAGGCAGAAGGGGAGCAAGAGGTACAACATGGAGAGGGCGTTAACTGCTGTGACAGCTGAGCTTTATATCAGTGGAGCTGGTTTGTTTTGCTTGATTTGCCGGAGCATATAGGGAGAGAATGCACGAGTGTCAATGACAGTCGTGGTAAAACGTGTTGTAGTGGAAGTGACATGTTTTGAAACCCCGGATAGAAACAGATTTTCAAGATTTGAGTTGGCTTTTTTTTTGGCGATGTCTGATTGTGAGGTGGGCAGCGGCATTTGGGGAAAAGGCACTAAAAAATAAGAAAAAATAATATTTATTTTATTCTAACTGTCTAACCTTTATCCTGGGAATGGGAGGGGCCTCTTTCAGATAGACAACGTCCCCATTCATAAAGCATGAGGGGTCATTAAATGGTTTGATGAGGATGAAGATGATGTGAATTAAATCTCTATGGGAGATTTTGGCGAGACATGTTAGACAGCATCTCCACCGCCATCATCAAAATACCAAATGAGGGAACGCTTTTTGGAGGAATTATGTTCATCCCTCCAGGAGAGCTCGGAGACTTGGAGAATCGGTGCCAAGCAGCACTTAAGATGTTCTGGAGGTAAGTGGTGGGCCAACATCTCACTGACTAACTTAATATTTTCTTCCCTTAATTTGTCACCCATCTCCATGTTCTTCATTATTTTGCAATAAATAATTAGATATGTGATTTTGCTGATAAGAAGACCTACATTTGCAGCATGCCCACCACCTCAAAATAAATTATACCACTGGAGTTTGCTTCTTTCTGGCATCCCTAACCCTAAAAAATATTTGAAATAAGGAAGTACACTTTGCTTTCACTTGGTCACAATCCCATTTTAAGTCACTCAAACTCAACACATGAAGCTTTAAAATCTGTTGTTGATCAGATTTTGGTAGACAGCACATGAAAATACAAATATGTGTTTATGAGTAACATATTGTCACAGCAATTATTATAGAAATTAAATTTAAAAAATTCAAACTTGTGTTGCAAAACCAGGAATTCACTTTAACTTTCAAGTTAATTTCTACTGAGAGCGCTGAGATGGGCTTTGTACAGCACAGCTGACTGGACTGGGATGACAGAGGAAGAGGCTTTTGAAATACAATAAGGGAGCGGATGTGAGGACAAGGCAAGAACAGGAAACCACAACCTCAGTAGCACTGTGTCCAGACATCAGCCACATCCAAACACACCTCAAAAGCATTTAATCACTTTGTTGTTCTCCCTGGTTACAAAGAGATGGGGAGGCAGAACAAATGTGTTTCCAAGAGTTTCAGAGGTGCACAAGGGAAAACCACAAAACATGGAAGAGTAAAAAAAAAAAAAAAATACTTTCAAGGATTTGATTTTTTTTTTTTTCCAAGAGGAAAGTTTAACAGGTCAAAGAAACAAAACAACATCACAAACACACAAGCAAACACAGTAGATGCCTCATCTCTAGTTGAGTTTGTGTCTCTGATTGCTTCCCTTGTGTTGCTCCTGGCCGAGGCTTATCAAAGAGCTCCTTTCATAAGTGCCAGGATCAAGCCACTGCTGTGACTGCTTGGCACCCACTGAGGTGGTTTGGAGATGGGGCGGAGAGGGAGGGAGGGGAGAGGGGAGCTTCAAAACAAAGAAGGCAAGGCAGAGGAAGTCAAAATTGAAGATGGTGAGTGAAGGGGAGATGGCGCATTTGTGCATTTAAAAGAAAATGGGAAAGGAAAAGGCTGAGTTTGGAGGGGAATTGCCCATAGCTCCTGCAAAGTGCCGGCGGAATAAGATCGCGCGTGTGTGTTTGTTCATGACAGAGAGGGAACAGCGAGGGGGGCAATCTCCGAGTCGGGGGAGGAGTTGTTTTATATACTGAGAAAATTAATATGTATTTGCTTTAAGCCTTCTCTGCCTCAGTGATTTCTTGCTGACGCGCACTATAATGCACAGAATATCCAGGTGAATGCAGAAACAGTGAAGGACACGGCTCCGGAGGAAACGAGCAACACACACTCTCTCCCGCGCACACATAAACACAGAATACCCTTAGGCCATGTGTTCCTCCCGCACTACAGCAGCCACTGCTTTATCAAGCCTGGCATCTGCCCTGTTTACCAAGGCACATGACAGCGTTGCATTTTTACAAGACATAACTCTGACCTTGCCCATCAGAGCTCACCCACTTAAAAGAAGCGTCGGCCTGGTGCTCCCTTGCGTTCGGCGGTTTATGTTTGCACGGAGGATCCTAATACCAAAGTGATTGTGACACGCTGTAACCACTTTGCATGTTGTGTCACATGTGCGGTCGAATTAGCATTGCTGCATGCACTTTTCACTGCAAGGATCTGATTCCAGTCGCACGCTCTGTGTGCGAGATTATGAAGTATTTACCAGCCGATTAAACACACGCGCACACGTGAATAAGACGCCGCACGGGCAATTTAGTGAGGATGCTCACGGTAGCTGATTTTTTGTTACCCATGAACGCGGCTTGATCTTTAGTCTCTATTTACACGTTGTCTTTTTTTTCTTTTCCTCGACTGAGCAGCGGAGCTCCTGGGAAATTGCTGCTTGAGTCTCATTCTCCCGATATGCAGAATGAAGAAAAGTGAAAAATCGCGCAGTTGCTCTTTGACTGACCCGCTGCAGGGCCGGCTAATACATCCAGGTATGATCATGAATGTGGTGATGTGAGGTATTATATGTGTGTGTGTGTGTGTGTGTGTGTGTGTGATTCATGTGCGCGTTCCCTCAGTTTGCCTTGCCTGCGGCGAGCCGGTTGCGGCTTCACTCGGTCTTGACTTCTCTCCCTCCAGGCTCCCAAATGATGGGCTGACCTTTCCACCTCGGCCGGGACTGCAGCGTCACTCACAGCGGGAACTGAAAACTCATCTCCTCACTAAACACTTCACATCGCTCTCCACTCTGCCGTCCTCCTCCACCTGCATCTGATATGAACTGTGCTTTGCAAGTAAGGTCAGAGTCGGATGCTCTCGGGATACGTCACATTTGCAGTATTTATTGCCTGTGCTTTGGGTTTTGAAGCATCATACGCTACCAACACCATTTGTCATTAGTGATGTGAGTTCAGAAATTAGATTTTACTCACAGAGGACTTTATTCTTGATCAAAAAAATGAAAAATAAGGAGGGTGAGTGGATGTTTTCTGCAAACTGTGCATTAAAAGAGTAAAACAATGAGTAACCCTGTGTCAATACTTACCCGCTAATATTGCATTTTTATTCTTACCTTTCCAGTGCTTCTCTAGTCAGACCCTTCATGTAGTTTCAAGGTCATGAAATTCAAAGTGTGTGTGTGTGTGTGTGTTTATGTGTGGGTTGTCTGCTGATGAGGGATGAGTGCGGGGCATGTGCTGACCCAGGTGGTCCAAAATCTGTCAGGTAGTAACATCTGTCAGGTGTTAGTTGCACTTTGATTTTAGTTGCAAAAGTAAATTGTTTTCGTTAGCATGAGTGAGAAACGTAGCATAGAGAAACGCTTATTTTTACTCTTGGAGTGTGAAAGTTATCGCTATGCAAGAGTTAATGCAACATCTTTAAGAATAAATGACTTACTGAGTCAGACGCATGACTGAAGGATTTATAGTGAAAACTGATCGATGTGACTATTTCTTTGTCTGAGCGATATTAAGTGTAGAGTGCTGTAGTTTTTAGTGAGAATTTTTTTTGTGCTGCCATTTCTTTGGAGAACAAACTTCTTGTTATTATCTGACCCAGGGGAAGTCCCAGGGTGGTTTCCTTCATCCAGGCATTGAAGACAAGAGCCTGTCAAAACCCCAGCTGGAGTCCAGAAAATGCTCTCTGTGCCCTGGTCTTGCTCCCAGCATGGCCGGTCTGCAGCAGAGAAACCACAGAGGAATTTTCTGTTCTGGGGGGACGGAGATCAGGCGCCTGTGGAATAGACAACTTCTCCAGAGGTTAGATGAAGGGAAGTGTTAGGAGTGAGACGTCAAATCTCCTGTCTCCTATGCATCAAATAATAAATGTACCTATATCGTGTGGTTAAGACGGAGCGTGCAGTACTGCTGCATTTGATCTCAATAATATGATCATCATAAGTGCAGAGTTTTGGGAAATTCCCTTTTTTTTCTGAGAATTACATGAAAAGATCAATACCACTCTAATGCCTGTACAATAAGTATGAATATAATAAAACATAACTGACATGTTTTTACATTAGTTTAATCTGTAAAATAAGTCAGTGTAAAAATAATTGACACTTTCACACGATGGTTTTTGTACAGATTAAAATGAGATACATCATGTTAATTACTGAGCCTCGGGGGCAAGCGAGGAGCGTTTCCCCTTCTTCCCGGTCTCTATGCTAAGCTAATTAGCCGACTGCTAGTGGTGAATGGTCCTAATCTTAATCAGTCCTCTCATCTCTCAGCAAGAAAACCAGTTTCAACATATTTCCTTTTTTTTATTTGATTTTTCTAAAATCATTGCCAGTAGAAACATCTGTCTCCCCTCTGTCTCCCTTATCTGATCAACACACCACTTGGTATGATATTCGGATGCAAACAATATCCTGCTGTTACTATTTATTCCAATTCTATCGCCTCATTTGTTTATAAAACGTATTTACAGTTTACAGTCTTTTTCCCACAAGTCCAGGTTCTTGGGTTCATACTCAAAAGTTTGTTTTATGCTTTATTTAGTATTAAACCTGAAATTACTGTAAATTAGGCTAAATGATAAATGTATTGCCTTGTAGTGATATTAATATTAAAACCACCAGGTTATAAGGTAATTATTGCATCCATTTTTAAGCACGGCAGCAATAAAATTGCACAAGTACACAAAAAGGTCAAGGCTCGGTATACAGGAAACAGATGCATAATGAAATCACTGCATATTTCTCCGTGAGCCTGCAGGAGGAAATCCGGAGGCGTGTGGGTGTGTAGGTGCAGTCTGTGTGTGTTTTGGGGTGAGATGCAATAAAGCTGCTGGTGAAGCATCTTATCATCAGGAAAGAAGGGCAATAGCATGAAAGAAAACGCGGAGTCCATCTGCATATGTATCTAGAAAATAAACTTAAAATAAAATGAATCCATATTCCCTTCGCTGATATGTCATGTAAGACCCCGCGATGTCATGTGGAGTCATCCTCATTCCTCAACCCCCGTCTCCGGCATCCACCCTCTCGCTGCCAGGCTCCCGTGGGCCTCCAACCTCCGACCCCAGCCAGCTACGCGCCCCACCCTTCAGCTTCCCTCTCACGGCCGGGACCATTCACACAGCATTAAGTATTATGCAATAAGTATGTATTTATGTATATGAAGTCCTCCCGATGAATCATGCGCAACGTGGAGGGAATTTCTGATGAACTCCGATGAAGTTCCTGTCCCTTAAGCTCCCATGTCACACCGCGAGCCTGTCTCCCAGCTCAGTTATATATCACATAGCCATCAGGGAGGAGGGAGTACAGTGAAAAACATCATTAATATGAAAATCATTAATATGGATCTGGGAGCAGAGAGAGCACATCCTGAAATAATGAGAAAGGCATGATTAGTAATACTGTATCTCCACATTTGTGCTCGCATTTATTATTAATCATTCAAAACTAAGTATGGGAAACGTGTATATGTTGACAATGTTTACAGTATAAGATGGAGATATCTGTGTTTTAAGAGCTTATACTGCAGCATCTGGGCAGCTCTGGGAAGAGTACACTGGCCCATAAAACACTGCATCTTCAGCACAGTAGCTGCTGACCTTGACCTTGTATGTGTCTTTCTAGGATTCAGATTCCTGCTTAATTTTTTCATTTGGCCTGGCTGCGCATGTTTTTCTGTGAAATCTTCTGAGATCCGTGAGTGAGCTGACCACCTGACAACCCACCTGGATCCAAAAAACGTTCCAAATTTCTCCCGCGGGAGAGAGAGAGAAAGGCAGAGAGAGAGAAACAGAGTGAGAGGAAGGGTAAGAGAGAAGGCGAGAGAGAGAGAGTGCAAAGAGCGAGAGAGAGAAAGAAAGCAAAGCAGAACTGGGGAGGGAGACAGAGAGAGTGAGAGGTGGAGTGCAAAGGGGAACAACCCAAAAAATAGTGCTACCCTCCCCCCCTCCCTCCATACACCACGGCAGTTAATTTAAATTCTGCAAGGAGACAACCCATAAATCACCTCCATTCTGACTAATGGCTTCTGCACTGAGGGAAAACTCTCGCCTCTCTACCTGGAGACATTCTGCACTGCAAAAAATATAGGCTATACTTGGTTTGTGCGTGTGTGTGACTCCGTGTGTGTGTGCATATATATATATATGTATATATGTATATATATATATAAACAGTGTATATCAGTGCTTCACTCAGACAGACAGTTTTTGAAAGAGTCAGCAGCACGACTAACCCCTCCACGTGAGCAGTTCTCACTGGAGGCAGAAATCCCCCTGTGCTGGTCCATAATTAGTCCCCATAACTGCAACCGTCTGACGTCAGAAGTGTGTGACACAAAACTAACCTTGGACTGGATTCCAAAAAATCACCCTGGGTTAGCACACAGGCACAGCTCACCCAGATCTGCGAGTCCTGTGAGTCATAAAAGCTTCTCTAAATTTGTTTCCTTACATTCTAAGTGGTACCTCGGGGATTTTACAAAGTTTTTTCCCATTATGTTGATGATTATTTCTTTGTTTTCTGTAAAAATTCAGACATAATTTTTTTTAAAGAAAAGCAAAATTGTAAAGAATTAAATGGGAAAGAAAAGCAAGTAAAAATGGCAACTGCTTGCAATATATGCATGGATTATTTATTTGCATTAGATTATGACAAAACGCTACAGCTTCAGTAAGAGTTGAACACATCCGCGACATAATCTAGTTAGAAAACAAACACTACCTCTCATTCACATTGATCATTACTCATCTTGTTGAAAACATATCAGGCATCCCTGTTTACCATACATCCATGGATGTTCGGACAGCTATCATTGAATTACGCTGATACTAAAGAACACAAGGTCTGGAGCTTCTTTTTTTCTACATAATCTCTAAGCGGATTTAAGGATGTTTGTTAGCCGATGGACATCAGAGGTAATTGCACGCCTGAGAAATATAAGTCGCGCTGAAGGTTAACATTGTACTGCCTTTAGACTCCCAAGAAGGACAACAGATCTGCACCCTCCCTTTAACCCTCCCTTGCCCCCCTGTGGAGGTTGGCCTTACAGTTTAAAAGCCTCTCAGACAGAGATAATTTGTGTAAATGTGCGAGGGAGCGTGTACGTGCGTGTGTTGTACTCCACACAGTGATGTCCCCCAGTGACGTTGGGGGTATCCTGACCAGACCACAGCAGACAGGGTGGGCTGGGGACAGTACGTGACACCTTGCTGAGGGCACCCGGTGGCTCGTTTGCTTTTTTTCAGCTGGTTTCCCGTCAGCAACGCCCCTTTGCTGTGGGATGTGACACGTTACCTCGGGGTCCTGTTTGCTTCTTCACTGCCCCCTTCATGACCTGTCACTACTCATTTTAATACACGGCGATGCCAATTGGAAAACCGAAGGACAAATTTGTCCTGTGATTCGTCTAGATATCACCAGAGAAAACAATCTTGCCTTCCAGAAATACAATACTTATGTGTGTGTAGAATATTTCTTTAGGTTTTCCAAAAGCATTAAATATTAACCAAAGATACAAACTTTACTTTTATTTATTTATGGCCTGTTGCTAACAAATATTAGTTCCTTGTTTCAGAGAGATATACACCTTCCTTCCTACTTATTTTTTTGTGTCCAGTGATACATTTCTAGCTATAATAAGCAGACAAAAAGCAAATAGACGGTCATTATGAAAAATATGGCAAATACCATGTGCAGACACCAGCACGCCGTTTCGTCCGACCCACAGATCCATTGAGAAACCAGAGAAGGATTAAAGAGTGCGCTTTCCGCTCTGTAATCTGTTATTCTCGGTGGGCATTTAGTCTATACACTCCAGATGAAATGGGGCTATCGCTTGTGCAGTGACCTGGAGAAACCGGCTCCATCCAGCTTCACCGCTCTACTCCCTCCCAGTAACACGGGTGAACTCCAGCTGTGATTGGGGCCTCTGATCCCCCCCCTGTGGGTCATACATGTGTTTTAAACCTCAGCGACATGCTCTCCTTCCTCCACCATCCGCCTCTTGATTCCTATTTCCCACCCCCGCCTTAAAAGCACGGTGGGTTGCTTAGACGGACGGCGCTTCCTGCTGGGATCTGACAGAGGTTTAGATGAGATTCGACGCCGTCGGCCGTGACTCCGATCGCCGGGGCCGAGGGAGCGTTCCAGTCCTCTGGACCGCGAGAGTCACGGCTTCCTCTCCTCTTGCCCCGGCGTCCAGCTGTGGAGGACAGATATGGGCCTTGCTGTCTTTTAAGTCCCCGCCCACTGTCACCCACACCCGAACCCTCGCTGCCCCGGCGCCCCTCGCCTAAAACAGCTGGGACACCCAAACGACTGCAGCAGCGGCTCACCGCAATGATGCCTCGCACCGCTCACCCGTCCCACTGGCTAATAATGACTATGATCAATCATATGTGAGACCTCACTGCAAGAATATCAGGAGATAAGCACTGAGGTACGAACTCCCGCCAGCCAAGCAGGTGTTGGGTTTTTCAGTCCCAGTCAGTAAAACGGCCAGGCGGACGGCTCGCCAGGGGAGGTCATTTCTTTGCATCGCGATGTTTTCTCATCATAAAACCCCTCTTCTCTCTTCCTAACTTTGATCTCATTGGACGCGAGCTTCCTCTTGTGAGTTCTCCCTCTCCTCTCTGAAGCCCGGGTCCTGTAATCCAATCTCATTAGCCCTATGAATGGAAGGCTCTCTGTGTGAATCCATTAAGAAGGTTTCCCTGTGGCTCCCTCTCTGTAATCTCTCTAACCCTGTGGGATTAATCACCCACAGAGAACAGAAATCGATCCATTTAATCACTAAAAGATGTGACAAAAACGCTGTAACTCGGGGATACGGTGGAAAATTATTGGCCAATTGAAATTCATTGGAGGGAGAGAGAGAAGAGAAACAGAGAGGGGAGAGAAAGACTTATTGAAAGCAGCGCTCTGTAGCACCTTAATGAGGTAATCATTCCAGCTATTTGTGCTATGTATTTGCGCGTCGGAAGGAGGCTTTTTATTTGTCTGGGAAACTAGCAGAGTAGAAAGTAATACACGAAACAAATCAGTGATTAAGGATAAAAAAAGTCCAGACGATGAGACTGACCGAGGCCGGCCTGTCATGTCTTACAAACACACACATAGGTCTCGTTCAGTGTGTGTCCGCATGTTCGGTGGAGGTGTGTATTTGAGAAATGAGGCCAGGGTCCGCGGAGAAGTACTGTAACGTTTAAGGTTTGATGATGCCTCCATGAACCCATAATGAGAAGCAATGAGGGTCGCCCGGCGACGTTAACCCACTAATAAAACCTGCCTCAATTTAAAGGGTGTTAGAAAACCACAATTACCCCCCTGACATTTTTTTACTGCATGATTTATGAACTGAATATTGCGTCTCCCTCTCTAACCCTTATTCTGGCTGCGGAGTAATAAAGGGAAGTTAAGGGGCAGTATTGATCGGCTAAAAAGTAGTCTTTGATTTGCTACAGACCCGCGGATGAACGGAGAGGAAGGGAGAAGAGAGGAGAGGAGAAGAGAGGAAAACTGAGCTATTGATGAGTTTTTCTCTCCCACGGCCCTCCACCACGCAGCCCCTGGCCGTCTGGACACCTGCCACGTGTGAACAAGCTTTCAGCTCACATCATCTTCTCCACTTCCACCTATAATTGGCCATATGTGTCACCAACACCCCGCTGCTGTCGCCGCTGCCGCTGCTGGGGGGAAGGAAAGGGAGATCACAGCTTTGACAAGGTGATTGTTGGATGGCTCTTGCTTTGACATGTCAGGTAAGCCTTATCTTGGCAAACACTTGTGAACACATGAGCCCTTCCGCCGATGAAATTAGTGGTAACCTGCTCTGTAACGGCGGCTGCCTGTTTATAGCGGCGGTTTAACTGCTCTGGCAGTAAAGTTTGTTAGAATATAACAGAGAAAAAACGCTGAGGGTTTAAACTTTAAGTACTTGTCTTTCACATGTAGCCTGAACATAATGAGGTATTTATACCATCTCAAGAGGATATTTCTAGTAGCTCTGCTGTGGACAGAAAATGTACAGTGGATGATCAGCAGACCAACCACTGAATAAGCTGAATACATAATGCCCCTGGCATGTGGCATTCAATGAGCATTCATTAACCTTTACTGCTGCAGCAGATACCTGCATTAAGAAAGACAGTCAGGTACGATGTTCAGACGGGTTATCAGGTAAATATCATTGGGTAGAAAAACCCAGCACAAACAAACCCCAAACATAAGTGAATTATACTCAGTATATGCAATCAAGTGCAAGCTAGAGTTGTATTTTTAGTCTGTGAAATTAATTGTCAGTGAAATTGGCAGCGAAGGCGTCATCCGCCAGAGAGGGAGAGGGGGGAAAAGGTCAGAGATTGGATGAGGGTTTGTCCCTCTTCCCTCGTCTGAATGGCAAATGTCACACCAGGCAGCAGAGAGGTCGCTGCAGAGTGCAGGAGAAGGGTGAGTGGAGAGGCGGGTAAAGTGAGGAGGGAGAGCGAGAGGAGGGCGGAGAGGGGAGGTGAAGTTGGATAAGTGGGGAAGAGGCGAAATGCTGCTGAGATGCTACTGGGCAGATGCTAAGTGGTGAGTGGTGATAGTGATCTTGCCAAGCAGAATAGCCGAGCAGCCAGCCCGAGGCAGCCGGGGGTTTCGCCACAGGGGAGTTGGGAGGCAAAAAACATGTGAAGCAATGACATGAACATACAGCAGGCTTAATGTGCTTTCCCTAAGGAGGACCACTGGTGTCATTTTTGCAAAGCTTGTGAACAACTTTCAAGTTTTTGCTGAAATAAGATAAAGTGATGATTGTCAGAGGTATGGATCGTGAAGGAATTTTTTATTGTTTTATATTTGTTGATACAGACAGTGCAGATTTTAAAATTTGTGTTTGTATATTATGATTCCTGTTCTGCCATCTCACACAGACAGGAAGATGAAAAATTGTGACAATCATGTAGGAACAGACTCCTCACCTGAAAAAGTGCTTTCAAACATGATGACTAAATCACAGATGACAGGTATTTCCTTTATCCTACAGCACTTCTGTTCGGCTGCAATCTTGAATTCATACCACCTTCATATTCAGAACATACAGAGAGCAAAAAGTACAGCCCCATGTGGGCAAGATTACAGGTTCGACGTGACAAACTAAAAGGAGGAGAACAAACAGGCAAGTGCGGTGATCTGATGGGTTGACACTGTTTATTTGCTCCATCAATGGCCTATAATCACAGAGTGCACAGAAAGTCCTCTCAGGGTGATGAGGTGTGTTTTGTGCCATAGCAACACATTTCTCTTCATCCGACACATCAGAAAGGCACCGAGGGATGTTGAGATGCCATGTTTATTCTCTGGCGTCCTGTCCCTCGCTGCTTCTAATCTAGTGATTATCTAATAACAGGCTGGTGCAACGCTTTGTGACTATCACATACGTTAACAATGTTAATGAGACATTTCGCTGAAGGATATTAAGATTGTATCTTCACCTTCTGACACAGGATGTCAGGCACAGTGTGCGGTGAGCCGCCGTGTATGTGCGTCTAATTATGGGATCCCTCCATCCTGACGGCTCCGCTATTTGGAGAACATACCACATACTCACATGTGCTTTGCAGTTCCAGTTTGTGTGCTGCCTTTTCCTGTCCTTCCTTTTGTCTTGGGTCTTTGTACTCAAATAACACAACGCTTGTATATCACATCATTCGCAGGCTTTATGGCCTCTGTGAAAGAAAAGGTTATCCTGTTTTAGTGGTATTTATAAAACAAAAACAATACGTTCATACATTTATGATTCGCCTGATAACAATATAAATGACAGAAAGTAAAATGGAGCTGGAGTCACCTGTTTGCAATGCTTTCTGTTATATGGACATTTTGTTTAGTGTATGTTTAATTAATATTTATTTATCTGAGGTCTCTGTTGGTGATGAGTTGCCCCTGTCCCTGGTAATTATCAGAAAATTAGGGTGTCACACTGAACAGGGATCAGTGTGAGTGTTTTAAACTTGAATTTGTAGGTGGCGTCTGGTAAACGACAATGAGTAAGTCATTCACCGTGCAGCCCTTCAACATGATGAATTGAAGCTATTATGATCCTTTTTCTGACATTAAAGTGACTACAAAGAGCTTTGAATAGTTCCTAGTTTCATACTGATGCCTCCTTGTGGACTGAATATGATGAAAGAGACCAACATCAAGAAGAATTGCATATAGACTATTTATATAAAACCCTATACAAGTTTACGTTTTCTTTAAGTTTGGTTGTGAGAGGTATGTTAAAAGGAAGCAGGAGGAGATTTTTCATCAGAGAACTTCTTTTTTTAACATTATATTTTATGGTTATGGCTAATTTAAGACCAGAAAAGCTAGAGAGGAGTGGTGTAGTACGTGAAAAAAGACAAAACCATCAGTACCAAATTTTATTTTCCCGTTGACTTATAATGAAGAACGGAAGATGAGAAAATCAGTGCTTACAGTTTGAAATATTTCATCTTTGGAAAGCATAAAACCAGATTGTCTGCTCCAATTAAGTAACTGCAGCGAACCAAACTCCACATTTAGGCCTTAATTATTGTTCACTTATGGCTCCTCTGTTAAGGCTGAAATCAGCTGTGGTCAAATGAACCAAACACTCATTTTGGTGCTCTCTATAATTAGAAATCATAATTTGTCTTGAGATAAATGATCTTGTTGCCACAATATAGCGAGCTTTGCTATTTCAAGATAACGGCATAATTAACTTGTCTTATCTCGAGATGAAGGTTTCTGTATTGAAGCTATAACATTATTTGGGAATAACTTTAGCTTTCTTCTTATTACCGAGCTCCTAAATCTGTTGGAGGCTTACAGGTGATCTGTGCATTTGAATGGGACTAAAACAAAGTTTGCTTTGTTTCATCATCATTGTATCTTACGTAGCTAAAAATAGATCATTGCTATAAATACTGTAAACAGCTGGGTTTAGAAAAATGATGAATAAAAGTAAGTTGTATCTTATTTTACAGTACAGAGTCACTGAGGAGATATGTGCACAGAAAAGTGCGTACAAGAAAGTTTCACTCGGTCAAGAGAAACTCTGGAAAGGATTCAGTTTCCAGAGCTGGAAAAAGCTCATCTTAATAGAAAGAGAGGTGGATATATATACTCATCATAGTATTCTCTACCAACTAAAAGATAATCAGGTAAATTATCTCCTTGTTAACACTTTACATTGCAAGAGAAACTTGCTTGTGAGCATTTGAAACTTTCTGGTACTTTTCCTTGTTCATCAGAATCTTAAAGATTTTTATTTTTTTTGCACGTCCCCTTTGAGACTCCGTATAAAACACCACCATCTTTGTCCAAAGGGACATCACTACCAACATACAGAGCTGTAGTTGCTTTAAGTCAGAGGACTTTGGCAAGTTAAAGATGTATTTTTTCCTCATCAACACGAACCAATGGTTTAAAATTTGGATATTTGCCTCTTTTCACCCCCTCTTAGTTTCTCTGCAAGTAAACAGCACCTGAGAGTGTCCGGCAGCGTCAGAAGTGGAACCAGGCCGAGACATCAGGGAGGCCGAATGAGGTGGCTTCATCCCCTTCTAAAGGAATGGCAGAGGAGGGCACTGGCACAGTGTCTGGCCTCATGACTTAGTGAGACACATGGGACCTTTGGAGACAGGCCACCATCTGGTGTCTGTCATTGAATTAGCTTGACACGGTGACGAGAAACACAGAGGCTTTACAATGTACGCCCGCCTCTCCGTCTTTCTCTTTGCAGCCGACGTGCCTCCCTCCTCTCCTGCTCTCCGACAGCCTCCCCCTGTTCTCATTCCTCATCTCTCTCTATATATCTCAGTCTGGTCTGAAGATAGACGAGAATCTGCTGTGGGATTATGTACTGTGAGCTGCTAATAATGTTGAAGAGCCTCCTGGGCTCCCACTCCCGAAGCAGCGGTGCAATAAAGCCAGGAGCTGGGAAATACATGGCTATTTAATGGAAACCGAAGCTTCTGAGCTCGCTGTGCTATATTTACAGGTAGCCTCTCTGCCTCGGCTTTTTGCATCCCGCGCTTGTCTGCCTCGCCTGCTCGCCCGTCAGCTACCTTGGAGGAGACCTGGCATCTGCTGTTCCCTGTGACTCCCCTACAGCCTCCCACGCCGCTGCCACAAACATGCACTCTGGTTGCACAGGCAATAAAGCAAGAAGCAGCGAGATCGCAGTCACTCTGATCGCTGTTAAAAGTGACACTCGGCTATGCGGCACAAAACAGGTGACAAAGACGGAGAATTACAGTGTTATTCACAAAATCTCGAGGAAAAGGGGGGCAGAGGAGAATCGCCTCATCACAGTTTGTTGTTTGTTGTGTTTAGTGCTGCTGCCCAGTTTCCCGACTATTAAAATCTTGCCATTTAGTTTGTACCATCTGTCTCACACCGAAGTCAGAATGGGTATGACACAACAGGGCTACTGTTTTGTTGTCTTGTTCTATTTATTCCTCGATAATGAGAAATCAGCAGAGGGACTGGCATGGTGCTTGCTGCCACACATATACACCCATGAAGCTCTTCCTAGGCCATATGGCTTGTCTACAGGGGGCTACTTGACTCTTCTGACTCTGTGGCACCGGTAGCACAGATCTTGATCTCTCTCCTTCAGAGGGTTGTCATGGGTCCACACCACCATGCATCCTGGTTGAAACAGAATAACTTCTTTCTTTTTTTTTTTGCAGTATCTCCCCTGGATACTCTGTCCTCTCCCTGCAAGTGTTTTTCTTTTTTTTTTTTTTTTTTACAGTAATTGACAGGTGGTTTGATTGCTGAAAAGCAGCAGCGGTGACAAAATCGCTGAGAGACGTGAACAAGTGACGGCGGCCGTGGGGACTTGCTGTGGGATTTAAGCTGTCATAATTGTCCTTCCTCTTTGTGCGGCACTTTGTCCATATGCGGTAATCCCAACTTTAGCCTCTCGTGTGTTCAATGTGTCACGCGAAGACAGCGCCGTGTGACTAATTACGCGCTCTTGGAATGTTTGAAGGGACACAGACTGAGGATGCCGCGCACGCGATGTTTAATTCAGCATCCCGGCATGAAGATTGTTAAATCCAGTGTCGGCCCCACGCTGCAGCAGCAGGCTCTGGCAGAAACACGACTCACTTGTAATCCCCAGCGTCGCAAACAATAATGCACGCTCTCTCCCACAGAGTAGCACCGTGGTTTGAAGAGAGTCGTACACGAAGCGGCGCTCGCTCCGGTATCCACTTGTTAATACGCATTTCGTTCAATTCAACAATCAAATGTCGATAAAACGGTTTGCAGCACAGCAGCGGCAGAAATCCACACAGTTTGGCGATGCCTCTTTCTGATTGATCCTGCCCTCTGTTTTTGTTCAGGGTGAGAATTTGTCCATGACACCCAAGGGTGACAGAGGTTAGTAATTGAGAACGACATCATTACAGAAACCTTTTGTCATGCCTGCTGCATCCATTCCCTGTGTGCTCCTTCTGTGGTCTCCATCTCTCACTCTATTGTCTTGAGCAGAGCTGGGACACAGCACCCCATCACCCGCCCCTCCACTGAATTACCGCCGCTGCTCGCTCTCAACCACGCTATCTCCCATTTCAATAAATCAGTCAACTCATTTCCTCCTATCCCGAATTTCTCTGTCCTCATCGCGGCCGCGAGACATTTAACAATCCCTCGCAGAATCAATGACCTTACAGTCGAATTAATTAACGCAGTATTTGCAAATGTTTGTAATTCTTTCCTTATTTCTGTAAAATTATGCATCAGAGGGTGAAAACATTTTCATTGTGTGCTTCACGTGTTCATACTGACATACATACTAGGTACTGCTCCAAATCAGTGGAAAACATCAGGAGGAAGCAGCCATGAGCATGTTCACCATATTTCTAGCTAATAGTCAGTGCCATGAGAATATATTTTCAACATGTACACCATCGGCTTCTTTGCTTTTATCCAATCCTATTCCCCCGCCTTCAAACTTATTTCAGAATATATTCATGCAAACATTGGTATCGTCCACATAGCTTGATCAGAATTCAAATTCAGCAACATCGTGCGAATGCAGATAGACACGCAAGGGAACAGAGCGGCAAAATACGCTCGCTCAACAACTGGTGGAGTATAAAGATGAGAGAGGACGAGTTGTTTTTAGCTGAACAAATGCCCCCTCCGCTCCCTCACATCTGGAAGAGTCCAAATCCCAGCGGGTGGCCACCTCCGGCACAGACATGCTGAGCGGTACGCCCCAGCAAGACCAACGCCATCACAAACAAAGAGTGAGGCCCCACGGAGCGAGCATGTGGAGAGAAGGTCACCGGCCGCGCTGAACCGGCCGACACAAACAGCACCACGGACCCCGTCTGAGTCCAAGTCTCCTGGAGCCGCCTCCGGTTCAGATTCTGGACGTCCCTCGGTGGATCCGCACCCGTCGGGGTACATCACCATCATCGCGGCGCTGCGTGGCCTTACACTCACCCTAATAAAAATGTATGGAGACATTTAAGTCACATGCAATCTATTATCCTAACAAGCCTTGAGAGCACGCGTCCATATCTCATCCATACTCAGAAGCGTTTTTTTTTTTTTCCCCCAGAATTTGATATGTTAATCTTGAGTGTCTCAGATGTACGTCAGGGAAGCTGCTTCTATCGCAGCCCTACTCCGGCGCGTCTTAAGGCTCCGTGACCTCAAGTGTGACTCATTGTCCTCAAGTATGAAAGCCTCGAGAAGTTGACATTGAGTCATTGCAGCTTTGAGCCACACTGAAACGCTGAACTCTACAATGAAAATATATCCACTGCTGTGCTGCGACATGGAAGGAGTTGTTTTCCGTATTTTTTTACAGATAATAATCATCTAAGTTTTCTTCAAATCATATCTTTCGTGGCTCTCAACATGAATGCCAAGTCATAGTTTGCATGTCCGCGAGGGTCAGCTTTAGTCTCCATCCATCCATGCTGACTGTGACTGTGTGGACTGTACATGCTCCAAGTAATAAAACTGATGTTTTGAAAAGAGGATGTGCAACTTTACCCCAGTGGACAATGCACAACTATGCACAAGGAGTCTCTTTTCGACTGTCATCATCCAAACATCACATTTTGCATCGTATGCATGTGTATTACTGAGGATCCAGGGGGAGTATCAGGTTGTTTGGATGAGCGGCCGTGGGGAGCAGTAACACCGAAGCGCAAGAAATCTACTATTTTAACTGGGCGCTTTTTCAATGAATAGTATTTCACATAATTCATCTTCGAAAGCAAGACAAGTCGTTGCAAAGACTTAGCAGCGTAGCAACAGTCTGTTGTTTTGAGAGCGACTGGTGAGTGTGCACATATTATTAGTCTGCCACGACTGAACCAAATGTGTGTCTAATATCATGACTCAAAGTACTATGATACCACTGACACCGTTTTACAGGGAAGAAGAGGTACCAATCAGGGAAAGAAGAGCAAGAAAGCTGGAAACAAAACACTGAATAAATCTGAAACAGACTTCAACAGATTAAACTACAAACAGCACTACACAGAAGTATTTGCTGATCTTGGGAGTTGCTGACATCTCTCCTTTTATCTTCATGAGCACAGTTTTTTAACAAAGACAAACGTATTTTGGCTTTTATAACTAACTAACACCTAACAGTGTCCACGCAGGAAATGAATTGTCCAGCGTCCCCTAAAGAACCTCTTCACCGCCTCACTTTTAACCACTATTATGAATATTTCAGTGCGTTTTGTACCCCATTCATGTGATATTCATCTCACATACTGTGCGAAAAAGCTGCATGAGCATGTCGGCATGTGAGCAAATATATGTGTTTTTGATTCACCGCTGAGCACATCTAAGCAGGTGCTAAGGAGACATCAAAGGTGTTGTGGGTATCCGCTCAACCCACATGCACTGCGGAAAATCTCACCAGATCTGTCTTGCAGGAAATGGACAGACTTGACCAGTTGCCAGCTTGTTTAATTTTTTGTTTTTCTTAAAAAGGGTTCAGTTTTGAGGTCGGGTGTATTCTCTTTTGTTAAATGCAAATGCGGGGAGGAAAAAAAAAAAAAAAAGTCCCTCTCATTCCAAGGTGCAGGTGTTTAACAAACTGCTCGGATCCTGCCGTCTGACAGCAAAGAGATGAATATCCCACTCAAACATAAACCATGCTGATGTGTGAATGTTATACACCCAATCAACCGTCCCCACTTTTTTTTTTTTTTTCCCGTCAGCCGTGCGAGACAGCTGCCGTGCGCTGGGACTGAGTGGCATTTTAAACTGAACTCACCATTCTTACCTGCACCTGCATTGTGTCTCCAGAGCAACTGCTTTCCCATTTAGCGGCTGACAATATCCAAGCTTTCTATTCATTTCCCGTCTTTCAGGCAGGAGGAAATGAATCACAGGGCTGTCAAGGAGAGGCACAGGAGCAATAACAGGAGTGTGAGCAAAAAGAAACTTTGATATGTGAGGTTTACTCACTCTTTATTCCTTACAGACCCTTGGGGTATGTTATGGGACATCACACTGCTCGACTCTGGCTGCTAAAGCTAACAGACCTGCAGGTGTAATTTCATCTGCCCATCTTTTTCTTCCCTGCCTCCGCCGGCCTCCCGCTTTCTCTCTCACTTTCTGTTTTTGGCATCCTCTTCCTCGCTTTTTCTTCCACACATTCTGCCTGACTGTCTGTCCTGTGTCACTTTCATTTAAATCACAAGCATCATGCTGCTGATTCCCAGTGCAGTCCTTTATTAGATAATACTGCCAGACAGAAATCACCTCTATAATCAAAACCCTGTTATCTCTGCAGACCTAAATCACACATATAGCCTGTGCATGAAGACAAATGGTGATATATTCACTCTCACATGTGAACATAAGAGTGTGAAATGTGCAGTTTCATATGACTTTGCAATATTGTGAAGAAAGAAAGAGACTCAATATACACTAAAATCCAAATAGGCAGCACTGACATAAATGCTCGCTAGGTGTGAAAAATGAGTTATTTTGTCGTAAAATTTAGTGCTGCATAAGTATAAATTTTGACTTGTTGGTGTCATCAGATTGTAAAATGAGAAGATCACCAAAATAAGGATTTTTCAGGGAATAACTGCACCAAATTCCTCTGCTATCCATCAAATACTTATCGGGATATTTAACTCTGAACCAACAGACAGCGACACTGCTTCTGTGGTGAAAAAAAGACAAAGGGGCAGAAGGTGCAAGAAGTTAAAAAAAAAAAAGAAAAGCTGCACAATTGTGATTAATTAGCTGCCCATCACAGGGGTGAGGGTAGTAGGTACGGACAGATTGCCTATTACACCTGAATAGAAAAGATGGAGTCGGAGCCAAGTAAGGTGTCTGAGGCTGATGGCAAAGGACAATTCACACCAATGCGTCTCCGTTGTCAAACACAGGACAGAGTGTGTGTCGTCCCTTCCTCCAATACCCCTCCCATAGCTAAGGGAAAGGAGAGATACTGGACTTATTCGGATAATGCGCCACAGTGAAATACTAACTGTGCCTGCAGATAACCTAGATTAAGAGCAATATTTTACTTCCTTGTTCCCTGGAGTCATTCAAAGTGCATTACAGATGGCTGAACTCATCAAGGACGAACTAATCAGGACTGGGACATCGTGAGAGTCGGGGTGATAATGATATGATAATGTTTATACAGCTAAGTTTATATTAACAAGGGTGGGTTGCTCTTTATTTGCTTTGGAGAAATGTACACACCGACAGCGAGCATGTAATTACGTTTTTATAAATGGTTGCACTTTACAATGCAGAACACAGAAATGTGAGTCATGATCATTAATGACCTGTGCTCTAAAAACACTAGTTTGAGAAGTATATAGTCGATAACGATGAGACAGATTAGAGAATATAAACTATAACACTGAATCATTCATGAGTATCCGTGAATAGTAGTAACAACGTTTACTAATTTCCCAGTCATTAGTTACCCATTTTTGAGCACCTCCGCACAGGCCGATACATCATACTGAGCAGTTAATAAGACTCTCATTACTTCACGCATTACCTTACCATTTGTTAGTTTTTTCAACGATCATGCATCTTATTTAATCGGTAAGGACTTGTGAAGAAAGTCGTCATCGTTACAGTTTCACAGAAACTAATTATTACCTAATAGTCCCTTAATACAGCACCTCCCTGTCTCCTTAGTAAGTCATCATCATCTCCCTTACAGTTTTCAAATCAAAGATATTCAGGAACTATGCATCAACGACTTATGAATTATGGCGCCGTACCTCAATTTTTTAGTAGTTAATCAGATTATTGTGTCGCTTAAATAATTTGAATAGATTATACTGTTATAGGACATTTCTTTTCTACATATTTGATCCCTGGTGAAGAAGCTGACTTTTTTCCTGGATGATGTTTTGTTTGCGATTTATACAGGATTCATGTTACATCACAACCACTTTATGTTATTCTTATTATAGAAGAAATCAGCTGGAATCAGTCAGGTTTCAGCCAGTTTACAGACTTTTATGCTGCAAATTTCCCACTGTTATCACTGTGAACTGCATGTAGATGATAAAGATATGAAACGCCTGTGTGTCTCTCTTTCTCTAAATATTGCAACGAAACTGCCTGAAGCATGTCTTTTCATGGTCGCTTGAACATAGTAAAGCATGTGCATTATGGTAGTGGTGTTTGTTGTTTTTTTTTTCTTCAAACATGCCACGCACTCGTTTTATTTCAAGCACAGAAAAAAATAGAAAAAAACATGGCGGAGTGTTATATTATGCATGCACGAGCAAGCACTGTCGGTGAATGAAATAGCTGTAAAAGAGTTGAACATCAACCTATATTTATGATGGATAATTTCTACATGTCTGTTTCTATTTTCCAACTGTTCTGCATCACTATGTTTATCCTTAGCCTGCACACTCAAAGATTTCCAACAATGTCATGGTTGCAGTACCTGGACACACTGTTGCACACTGTTCTCGCTCCCTTGTGACAACGTGTTGGTGTGAGTTTTATTATGGAGCCTGGTGCTTCACTTTCTCGAGCTCTCACCTCTGTGAAGGAACTGATATTTTAAGGTCTGCCATCTGCACAGGTGCCAAAACAGCCTGGGAGTTCTGCTGGATGTCTATAGATCAATCTGAGATTATTCCCCAGGTTCCTTTGGCTGTAAAGACAGCAAGTCATGCACATCCACTCACACACCCTCACACAAACACTTAATGATTTTTCTGGAGTGAACAAAACAATTAAGTAAAGCCCGCAGCATTAAAGTCCTTCAGTTAAGGCTCAGAGGGCTGCAGAGAGGTGTGCTGGAGACTGGAGACAATCAGAGAAATCAAAAGGTAAGTGGGTAAAACAGCAGCGCATATTTATTCTCCAGCCTCAGGCATTTGAGAGGAGGTTACTTCTGAGGGATCTCCTTCTGTTCTCTGTTGGAAAATGTTTGTTTTCCAGCACAAGCGCGAGCTGGGAATAGAGGCTGAGGAAGAGTAAAACTCCTCAATATCAATTATCAGTGAAAGTGATGCTGCACACAGTTCATCTTCAGGCTTTTTATGAGAAATTCAGACACACAAGGAAGTATTCATCAACTTTTCTTTGATACTTTTTGTCAGTTTCAACTAAGCGCATGATGTATATGAAGGAAAAATATCATTATAATAAAATTACAAAACAAAGGAACATAAACTAAAGAATCATAAATTCAAATGTACTATTTCTAAAGGTACAGTTCGTAAAATTCAAAGATTGTGGTGAAAATTTCCAACATCCAGGTCCTTTCCCTTCCCTCT
>JAOXYL010000045.1:3970219-3980456 GCA_028564955.1 Terapon puta
GACGTGAAAAAAAACAATAAAATAAACAAAAATGACCCGTTTCTATCAGATTTTGTACCACGCTTCCACATTTATCTAGCTGGTGGCAGGACAGACCGTATCTTGGATGGGTGGTTTTCATGTGTGACATCACTTTGCTGAGAACATCCACCTATCCATCATGCGGTGACACGCACTGCCTCATTGCACATCGCATGCAGGTACACTCGCTGTTGCTTAGAAGTCCACAGCGGTACTTGTACAGTCACAGTCCATCCATCAGTATAGGTATTACAGGTACCCTGGAAGGCCCACCACTCAAAAAGTACACTGACAATCTCCACAAAACTTACAAAAGTCTTTTGTCATCAAAAGTCTGGGATGAAAGTTATCGACTGATTGGTGGTGACGGTGAGGATTTGTCTCCTGCTCTTCCTGTTTAGGGTCTACATGACAAGTGGCTTCTGTCAGCACCCGCCCCAGCCCACGATCCGCACCACCAAGACGGAGGTGTGCTCCTTCACCAAGGATGACAACACTGTCACGGGCGCCGTCGGCCTGATGACCTACGACCTGTTCCACATGCAGAGCCGGGTCTGCTCCGAGCGCATGGCCATCATGTTCTCCGTCCCCTTTGACCACAACCTGTACAAGAACAAGCTCGCCGTGGGTGTGGTGGAGCAGTCCCGCGCCTGTGACAAGACTCTGTACAACCAAATGTACGATGGAAAAGACCTGAGTAACTTTGTCCGTGCTGAGGGAACCGGCTCAGGGCTGGAGTACAAAGCCACATATGTCGATTTGAGGGCTTCGATGTCTAGCGTCGGTAAAGCCATCGTCAAAGTGGAGCTCTATGATAAAATGGGTCGTTAGAGTAGAAGACTCTGGTCTTTTTTTGTACTTCTGCACCCAACACAATAAATAAACTTCATCTTGATTTGACTACTGCTGCATGTTGTCATCACAGAGAAATTCAGAGGAGAGGAAGACTGATTTTGCTGTCATCTGTATTTTCTGAAAGTTATCAATATCTGACAGCCACGCCATCGATTCTCCATTAACATATTTTTTGGGTTTTATGTATATTGTACTCTCTCTTCTTCTTTGATTATGGCAATAAAGCATTCAGAGCCAATGCTTGTTACTTTGTGTGGGATATCTTTTCACTCAGTATGCTTTCATTATTACTGATGAACAGTAATCATGTCTTAATCTCTTAGCTGGATCCATCCAATTCTAATGAGGAGCAACAGATGGAATATCTGCATAGATGTTTTTTTAATCGGCGTGATAACAATATTGCTCCTCGCTGGCGGTGAGATTCTCCATCTTGCTGTGAAGTGTGTGGTTTTGTGTGTGTGGTTTTTTTTTTTCCGCTTGGTATTTGGAATGCAAGCGTTTCAACAAAAGACAGTAAAAGAGCTCCAGCTCCAGAGATGTCTTGACTTGTTTAGTTTGCTTTTTTTTCCTCTGTTGCTCAATGCCACAGGAATGAGATCCCCAAACCGCCACAGTCAGTCAGACGTCCAAGTGCCCACGATCCTTTAGGAGAGAGAAAAAAAATGTGCCGTGAGAATGATCCCAGCCTGTTTACCATCCAATGGGAAGCTGACACTAACTCCACATAGCAGGGTGTGGCAGTTTTATCCTACAGGGGGAAAACACATGAGTATTTGTTCCCACCGCGTTCTTGTGCTGGTGACGAATTTATGTTGAAACTGGGTGTGTACTGTCCAACATGGGGGTTGTGTTACAAGTAGGAGGGTTGGCTCGATGATGATATACATCCTTGTTTTAAAAAAAAAAAAATCCAGCAGCACCTCCCACCCAGGTAACTTTTCACATTTTGTGACTCGGGAGCAGCAACAGAAGTCCTCAGCGGGTAAGTCTCTGAGAACTTTTGCAGAAAAAAAAGGATTTCAGGGAAAGAGTTTGACGAGAGGCGATGCAGAGAACGGTTCATTGGCTCACAACTCTTGAAAACAGCGGTTTGTAGAAGCAGACAGAAGCCTGATGTGGCATTTGTTTGATTTGCATCTTGTGTCTGTTGATAAAAGGGGTGATCACTTTCTCAAGTATTTTCACTCTAACTTCATCACTGCATGAAGAAATGAAGAAGTACACACCATAATGAGGCAAAAAAAAAGAGTCTGTAGCTATTTTCTGAGTGTTCACAACTGTTTTGAAATCTCATTAGCTTCTGAAATGCTTCATTCATGCCCAGCTCCAGTCTGCGTTTACTTCTGAAGGTTAATATAATGCCAGTGCAGCATGTCGGGGGAATATTTTATTTTGAAAGTAGGTGTGATTCTCATGATTCCCAGTGTGGTCGGGAGCAGAGGGGTGGGGGGAAACTGCGGCGCTGTTGCTCGGTCCAGCTGGTAAAAAATGACCTTTGTTTTACGAGCAGATCTCACAGCCATCCCAACATGACGGAGTCAGCTGAAGCCGTAGCGGCCGATGTGAGCAGCAAGAGGAGCGTTACCGTTGAAATTTCAAACGTCACTAACAACTACTGCCTCATCAACCCCAGGTACGCCAATCACTTTCAGGCTTGTTTTAAACACATTATTATTATAAACCTAAATAAATGTGTAATATAAGTTTCTATTTGTGCTCTGCTCAGGGTGTACCTTGAGAATGGGGAGACGTACAACCCACCTCAGCCCACCGTGCGCCCTCTAAAGACGGAGGTCTGCACTTTCACCAAGTCCGGCGGCAAGGCGACCGGCAGCATCGGCGTGCTGACCTACGACCTTTTCGAGAGGTCGCAAAACGACTACATCGAGACTCTGGCCATCATGTTCTCAGTTCCCTGGGACTACAACCTGTACAAGAACTGGTTCGCGGTGGGCATCTATAAAAAGGGCCGCAACTGCGACAAGGATTTGTACAAAGAGATGTACTACGAGAAGAAGCAGCAGGAGCACGGGTTTGTCAGAGAGGAAGCCACGGGGTCGGGAATCAATTACGTGGGGAACTACCTAGATATCAAGGCCACCATGTGTCCCATGGGCAAATCTATCATGAAGGTGGAGGTGTGGGATAAGCTTTTTACACCCATGGGCCAGCAGGCGTACTAGAGACCCCTCCTCATCAGTTTTTCTGTCAGGAGCAGGAATCATCCCTCCACCTGAAGCTTTCACCAGGCAGACTGCTTCTCATACAGTTAGCGTGCATGATTTAACAGATGCATTGTTGCTGACACGTGTCTGTATACCTGGTTATTACCCTTCAGTAAATCTGCTTAAGATCAGAGTTTAGTTTGCTTATAAATCCAGGCAGCAAATAACCCCCCCTCCACCGTCTTTAGAGCTGAATCCTCTGTCTGTTTCAATGGCATCCGGTTTTAAAATGGCATCTTTAGAAATGAAAATCAAAGGATGACTCACCGGAGGACGGGGGCACATAGCTTAATAAAACACACCGGGAGCTTGTCTGTATTTACCTTGACACTGAAGTCTGAGGAATAAAATAAACCTTTTGCCGAAGCTATTTGTGCGTCTGTTGATTGAGTTCAGAAAAGCGCAAAAGTGCTTAAAAAGAAATAAGATTGAAATTTTCGACATTATATACATATTATTATTATTATTATTATGTTTGTGCATGCTGACTATCCAGAGCTGTGTGTGTGTTTGCAGTGGATTGAGATGCATCACTATGAAGAGGAATTTAGATCTGACCGAAATCAAAGGGTGCAGTTTTTTTCCATCGAGGCTGCACGAGAGGACCACGCCCGTTCTCGTGTTCCCATCTTCAAAGCCTCTCCATGATGGCTAATACTGTATTTAGAGTACACCAAAGATCACGCAAGACATGCATCATACTTAAATGTTTCTCCTAATGCAAGAGATCGGTTTGCCTTTGTTTAAACTGAATATTTTCTAGGATATTTCCAAACACGTTGTGGATTTCTATCCACAGTTATTCCATTGTTTTATGACCTTGTTTTTGTCAAAGAAACATGCAATTTAATTACAACCTTTTTGCTAAAGTACATAGTAAAAAGGTGACCACATACCGAAAGGGCGGGTCTCTTGAAATTGGTTTTGCCGTATATCCGATATAAATTTTCCACAAACAAGTAAATGAAAGCAAATAGTCTGTTCTAAATAAAATCCTGTGTCATTAAAGTCTGTTTTTTACGAGACTCGGAGGGATAGTATTTGTACCACATTTCTGAGATCTTGAGAGTTATAAATGCCTGCTTTTTCAACCTGGCAGAACCACCGGGTACATTAAAATTTATTTAGTTATGAGGTTATTGCTTCAAACACATTCGCTGGGTTATTTTTATGAACCAGTAAACTCAAGTCGAGAATGAATAGAAATGGAAATTTAGGTGAAGACCCTATTATTACAACTGCCCAGCAACTCATCACACTCAGTAAAAGCTTTATAATTCTTTAATTGGGAAGAAATGACTGTCTTGATTCGTTATCTCATCGTCGAGCAGCTTGTTTTGCAGAAACGGTGCAGACAATTTTGCGTGGACACAGTCATTAACCTTGGGAAAATATGGGGTTCTAATGCAGGAGGTGGTATATCAGCCTTTAATTTACATTGCAGGCAAAGTCATCAGGTACCTCTGATTCGATTTGCATCCACAACGCCGCCTTCCTGTTTCTGTTTTCCCGTTGGATTCGTGATGCCTCTGCAGCATTAACCGTCCCATCCACAAAGACGTCCAGATCAAAGGTTTTCCCTCGCTGTCACCGAAGCATTTGCATATAAGCCATACATAATATAAAGCCATAAACCAGGCCTGTTTGGGCTCAGTCCCTGAAGCATTGTCTCGTGGTGATAAATGACACACCGTCCCTTTAAACAGATGGAGACACAAAGCAGAAACTTTTATTTGCCACAGCTTTAAAATGGGGGATAAGGTTCCCCCGCTGTCTTTTTTTCGTATTTTTCTTTAAATCTCTCGTCTATGTTTACTATACCTGCACATAAGTCTTCTTTCATGTTTTGTTAAGTGCTGTTTACTGTGCTGTTGTGCTTGTGTCGTACAGTAAATGCGTTTTGCGATGAGCACCTCCGAGGGTCGATACGCATGCACCTGCGCACACGAAGATGCATATTTTCATTTCAAGCACCTTCTTTTGTGTATTATGTGATTTGTATTTGGCAAGTCTGAAAGAATCTTTCATGGAGAGAGTGGGATTAGACTTCTTAAACAGGAAACAAAAGCCGTGTGAAAATATGATGTATTCTCCTGTGTAGATAAACTTAAGATGCTCAGCAATTGTGGATTGAAACCTGTTTGTCATGGTAAGAGCTTCTGTCAAAATCCCCGCAGGATGTTAAAATGTTAAAGAGAGGAGGATGGGTGCGGGCGCAGCACCCAAGCTGGCACAGTGGCATGTGTTTTCATAAGACAAAAATCAGCTGATCACACTAAAACAAGTGTAAGTCTCCTGTTAAAACGATTCCAAGAAGCAGAGCAGAGGTGGAAACTGAAAACTTGCAAAACATGACCTTATTATGAAAATAAAAAAATAAAAGTCTAAAAGCACAAATGTTACTATATGGGATTTTCTGTATTTTGACATCAGAAACTAATTTAATTTTAAATTAATTTTCTTCATCAAACTCTCTGTTATGATTGCCACCTGTCATCAAGTCTCTTCAAAGCAGAAGGAAAAATACACAAAATATATTCTATACGAACTATTCAAACCCTCAAGATCAATAAAGATATCTGCATTGAAGGCTTGTTTGAATTTCGGTCATCCTATTTGCTTTGTAACTATGCCTACAATAGCAGACATAAGAATTTCATATTGACTCAAACTGGGAGTGTCCAAACAAAAGGCGAAAATGACTGGATTTGAATGGCCTGAGGCCTGACTGCAAACCGCAGCCATTTTAACAGCATGATAAAACACAGCATGCCCATGAACAAAGACGCAATCAGCAACATAACAGCACTTTTCTCTCTAAAAGCGAATAAAATATACTTAAAGGGTGCCATTTCTGAGGGCCTTCAACTACTAAATATGCTCTCAAAGACTGCCATCTTGAGGCCGTCTCTGATATCGAGCGTTTTCACCCAATTTTTCCTCTCAGATATCAAAAGCGCTCTAAAAAATGAAATTCCTGTCATGTTCAAAATGTCTTCTACTCTCAACATGGAAACTACAGTCACATAAGATAAAACATGTATCCACGGAAGGGACTTTTAATCTGAAAAGCCGGCTTTGTATCCTTAGAAACATCACCATTATCAGTAGACAGCGGTGTCAGTGTGGCTCAGCCTTCTCTTCCTTGCTATTCCTGGCCCCGAACAGGTCTTGATATCCAGCAGGGTTTGATACTCTTGAACAGTTCACGCCGCGTCTGCCCCCATTGTGCGTCAGGCTGTGACAGGCGCCCGCAGCCCCGTTGTCAGAGCTCAATTACAGGCCTCAGTCTCAACTAGTTTCCTCTCCAGAGAGTCTACAAGGGTAAAACAATAAAGTCAAAGGCTTTTAAGCGAAGCCAGAGTTGTGATGTTCTACATGAGTGTTTTGTTTTTCAAAATTTCTGTGGGTCATATTTCGCAGACTGTTCGTAATTCCTTTGGATGAGAAGTGAGGGTCGAGGGTCGCGTTATTCCTAGCAGGCTTTGGGAATTGTCTCTTTGTGTTAGCTTTGGTATTTCTGACCACGCAGAAAGATGCTGATCTGTATCATGTAACAATAGAGATAACCTGAGGGAGGACACAAATGTTCTCCACAGTGTTCGTACATTATCAAAGAAAGCGGTCTCCTGTGACGCTCTTTCTTAAGGTTTCTACATCTGTAAAGTGTTTGACTCTTGCCACAAAAAATGCATTTTATCATGAAACAAACCTGATTAAATTCCATTCCCCATCATATTAAACCATCAAAGGACTTTTTGTTATCACACAGATAAATGTTAAGCTAAAGGAGAGATATATCCAATACCAACACCACGCTGTGTCATACTTCACTGTACTTATTCACCTTACTTTTTATTTTTCTTTTCTTTTAAAGGTACAAGGTGATAATCCAAACATGCACACATTATCAACTTGAAGCATCTATAATAAATATTCTTAGATAATGTTAAGCAGCTTTAGCAAAAATTAATATAATTCAAATGATTCCCCCAGGATTAAAGGAGACCAAAAATGGAGTTAAAGAAGGGAGCATGGTGGCTTTAAGTTCATCAACAGCTTGTTTGTGCTGCCACCATGTGGTGACAAAATGAACCATTGCAGACTTAAATTATCCATGTGTAAAAAAAACATTATAATGCTGAGAGTCACTGAAAAAAAGCCAGACTCAGGTCTTCAGATGTGATGTCTGAATGCTGTACTATGCACGTAAACTGAATATTTCTACAGTGCATGCTTATTTTACTGCTCATTTTGTACCCCGTTTTCAACAATAGCAGCTTCTAGGTAAACTCCCGGAGCGGTAACCATTTCCACTCGCATCCAATGACTCGCCCAGCAATGCGTGTCAATGAATTGTTTTAATTTCCTGTTTCCGATGGTCCCAACTCCCTCTGGTGGTTTTTCAGGTGGGCCAGCTCTTCCTTAAAGTTGTCTCGCTGCAGCTCCAGATCTGGATTTTTCTCTTTCTTTTTTTCCAAGAATAAATCTCTCGGGATCTAGGAAGGAGTAATGTCGATCCTCGCAGGTTGCCGAGGGGTCGGCTCCTCCTCCGCCACCGTCGGAGAAATGTTCATGCCTCTCGTCACTTGGATGTTCAGCTGGCGGTGGAGCAGGGCTGTTCATGCAGAGCGTTTCTTCGAGTTCATTCTGACTGATTGAGCAGCAGTTTTGATGGAAAACCTACTTGGATGTACAGTCCTCTGCTGCCAGCTTGGTGTCATCCAGCTGAAGGGTCAGCTCAGACACAGCCGTGCCAGCTGCCTGGCGCTCGCACAACGAAGTAATTACTCATGTCACATTGAATGACGTGCATCGATGGCTGCAATCTTTTAATTTTCATAAAGCCTGGCAAAACCCCAGCCGGCAAAGTCCTCTGAATAACTAGAAAAACACACACAATGCAAGTCGATTTTTATCAAGAAGGACTTTTTATGAATACAGTAACTCGTCGATAACTTGGCGTACGCTCCGGCAACTTGACCTCCTCTGGCCAGCTGTCAGCGACGCTGCTGAATACTCCTTCATGTGAAGCAATGAAGCTGACACCGTCACAGCCTCTGTCGTTTCCGCAGCCAAATTCCCCAGGCGCGCCGCTGAGTCTGCCAAAAGGAGCCAGCGGTTGATGTACAGATGCCCTCGCCCTCTGCCTTTCCAACCCCTCTGCCAGATCCGTGGGACATAACGCGAGACATCGGGGCCCCCGACGGTGAAGAGACCCTGAAGACCCCGACGGAGGCTCCGGAGCCAAAACCCGCCACCCTGCAACTGGAGACGCAGCTGTGGCTCGCAAATAAGATCACTGCTGCAGAGAGTCTTATCAGAAGATATCATCCGAATGGAGCGGCCTCTTGTCTCAGCTCTTGCGGAATCGGTCATTTTTGGTCTTTATTTTTTCTTTAATTCAGTGAAAAACTACCCCAATCAGGCTTTACATAACATATAATGTATCTGGAGGACTGCAGACGTGCTCCCTGGTCAATTTCAGAGAGCAACTCCTGCTTCAAGTCAGCCCTGTTTAGTGTCAGCACAGATCATTGTAACCGAGGCCCGTGGGACTGTGCTCAGATCAGCTGATTTATACAAGCTGAAGCATCTCAAAATGTTATGTAATTGTGTAGCACAGCTGAGGGCTCATATACTGTTTTAAATGATTCCTGGTGATAGCGGATTTCACTGAGAACTGCTCAAGCACACCACATTTTCGGCTTTTTACAGTAACCTTGTACAGATTTCCATGTTAAGTGTCAGACTCACTCATGGGACAAAGGCACTGCACGATGTTGAAAAAACATACATGTTGTTCAGAAAAGGAAATGGAGGTTAGTTATTATAATCTGACTGTCTGTTTTATAAATCTTTAATGAATACAGACTAAAAAAATCTGTAAAGTTGTAGCCCAAAGGCCATTTTTAGTCAACATTTTTTTTGTATTTAACTGTTTTAAAGACAACAGTTGTGTTTTTATGTGACTATATGACATAAAACCACTAGAGGGCAAGATTTCATAGATTTCATGTGCACGGGTATGTAACACGCTTACATACGTGAATCGTTTTGTGAAACATTTGATGCAATGTGACCAACAGAATATGATTAGTGTTGTTTTCACAATCACATCTGGCATAAGGACATCAGGTTTCTGGCTCACTGTAATCATAAGGAGCAACGCAGAACTGGATGAGATCAGAAGGGGGTGGGGACGAGGATGACCTGACATCTAGAGAGGAAGAAGGTCACCAAACACTCTTTCCCACCCAGCCCTGCCAGACACGCACACACACTCACACACACACACACACACACACAGGCCCACCCTGCAGTGTTGTGTGTGCCAGATGAGGGTGTGATACATGACTGCTGTCACTGCTTCCTTCACTATATCAGCACTCGCACAGCATAGCAACTGCACCCCAATACACGGTGCTGCTACATGAAGATACAGCGAAACACTACCTGGAGCGCAAAGTGGTGCCATCTGCACTGTACTCGAGGGAAATGAGCATTTAATCAAATACTGACAAGGGTTAAAGGGCACTATTGCCAGAAATGTGTCGCAACTAATGTACGAATACAACCAGTGTATTATGTGAACATGAGCCGGACAGAATCTTTGAGGTTATGATTGGCCAAAAAAGAAATCAAATTTTGATGGTTTTCATTTACCCAACAGTCTAAATGTGTAATAATAAGAAACAGCCATCAATGAACAGTAGATTTAATTGTATGAAATATAAAAAAAAGTATATTAAAATACATACAATACGTGGCGTGAGAGTAGGCAGAGTGTGTTCTCTCAGACAGTACAGTAAGTCCATTATGTCCTGACAATAGCAGAAATATAACAGTATATAAATACACATTTTTGATCCAAATCTGAAAGCACTCACAGCGGCTTTGTCGTCATTCAAGGCAGAACACTTCATTACCACATTATCATGATTCAGGCGAAAGATAACACTTTCATCTTCCCGTCGTCGCTCAGTGTTTTTCACGATGCTGCACAGTTAATTTAATTTAACTTTTTGTCTGAAGTGGGCGGAGATGTGAGATAAACTCTGCCTCAATTAGCTCGTCATGTGATCATGAGGATTGTCGTCGTTTGGACGGGGAAAAGTGCTGAAGGATGTCTC
>JAOXYL010000045.1:4043239-4054572 GCA_028564955.1 Terapon puta
AAATAAAACACCTGATTACTTGTTTGAGTGCGTTGGAGGTGCACATTTATAGCACATAAAATCACATATTATTTTGTGATCTGGTTTCCATCAGGTTTGTTTGAAACAGGCCAATTCTTGTAAATGAACTGCATTTTTGTTCGGTAACTACAGAGAGCTTTGTACTATGTATGTGGTTTGTGCATGTGTCTAATCAGTAGATACTTGTGAGGTAGACGACAATGTCTTTTGACTGACTGTATCTTTAACTCTTTAACTTATTGGTCCAACACTTATTGGTCCAATTGATCTCATTACATTAAGGAAGGTTTCTTAAGTTGTAGTCATGAGAAAAATGTTTTAACCTGAACAGTTTGTCATCAAAATGAGACTCAAAGCAGATCTTTTCGTAGAGACAGCTTACTACTGTCGTGATCACCAGCCAGGGAGGTTTTGGACATCAGCCTGGGTTTTTGGGCACAATGGTCTGACTGCCTCTGCTCAGGCAGCATTGAAATTAAAGGTCAGGTTAGTTTGTGCTGCTAAAGGTCAAAACATGGGTTTGGACCTGTGCTTCTCTCCCCTTTCAATCCCTACTCCTTCTCTACAAAGCCTAAAAGAAGCATTGAATATTACCATATAAAGTATTTCATGTTTAGGCACAGAAAAAGAGATTTGAGAGAGAGAAAAATCAAATTTCTTGTTTTTGATTTGATTTGGAACACAAAGAATATTTTTTCAGAAAGCTACGATCATGTGTGCCACATAACTTAATAAATCAATAAGTCAATAAACTGTAAAATTTGATTTGATTGGATTTTATTTCATTGCCAGTTCATACCCCTTTGCAGATTATACTAGTTGTTTTCAAGTTCTAAAAGTTCAGAATTGACCCAGTTATAATATTGGTGCATACTAAATTGAGATCAAGAGACTAAGTGTAAGGATTGTTCTTTTTATTGCTCTTGACATTTTGGATACACGCCCATCGGAGACAATAGCGCACAATAATCCAAGGCATTGAACATAAACACCCTTGCTGTGCACAGCAGGCTATATTCCCCAGTTGAGGCGTAGTTTTTCTATAGATAAAATCCCTCGCTCATTTGGGCTACATATAGACTAACTCTGCCTGTCTGCGTGCATGTCTCCGATATGTAGCAGGGATTATTAACAACCTCAAATTAGAGGCGTCGTCACATTTCTGTTTATTTTAATGCCTATAAGTGGAGTCTTTGGATGCAGGGACCATCAGAGGTCTCCGAAGGCTGCTGCTGTTGCAGGCGAGGCGGCTTAGTTTCACGGCCTGTCTGCGTATAATGTGACAGGATCCCGACTCTCTCCTGCTTGCTCCTGCTTTCTGGTGATGAACCGGTTAACATACACACAAAAAAACTCAGCAGCTGTATAGAGTTTCACTGTGTCTGGACATTAGATTAAAATAGAGACTGATGCCAGTCGGTTAGGATCTCCAATGAGAATACATTTCGTAAAATCTACAAATTGTCTGTGTTTGAGCATAATAGGCACTGTTTGAGAGTGGTGTTCAAGAGGTCAACCCATGATGTAGACAGGATCAGAACAGTGTGCACAAGAAGGAAGGAATTGACTTCTGCAGTCATGTAAGCTGAGTCAAAGCAGATAAGGCTATATTCAGACTCATTGATTGTTGCTGCCTTCCGTAAGGAGGAACCCTCCGGAAATATCAGATCAATAAGGACATAAATCAGCTGGCAAAGGAGTAGTTAACTAGAGGGCAAATATCACTTGGAGGGAGGGCTTGATTCATTTCCTGAGCAGTAATCCCAGGAGGAGGAGGACAGGAAGGAAGGAGGGTTTCGTCAGTCGTACTCACATGCTAGTTAGATCCAGGAAATAGAGAAAATAAATGAGTAATTAGATAAATAAACGAGGAGAGATAAACCCTCTAAACAATTTGATAGACTGGGAATGGACCTTGACCAGAGATAACAAAGTCTGGATTTGACTGCGACAATGAGGCGTTATTGTATGTGGAAGTGGCTGCAAACATGATGATGAGGCATTAACGAGGGAAAGAAAGAGCGCAGCACTTCTGCAGATTTACAGATGTTTTTGATGTTTTTTAACTATCCGAGGCTGTGACCTCTTGAACCCTCTGCCTTCTTCTGACCGGCGTGAGCTGGCTGGCTGGGAGTCAGGCCGGCGTCGCTCTGTCACGTTTATTTTCAGTCGCTCGCTCGGCTAAGCGACCGAAGTGATAAAAGAGAGACGAGCTGTCCACAGTGGCGTGGTATGTATCAGTGTGTGTTTGTGTGCTTGCGTGCTGCTAGGGAGGGAAAGCAGGAGAGCGCTGGAGGACAGATATTCATGGCACTTCTTCCAGTCCCCCCTGTGTGACCCCCACCTCAGAGTATCAGAGAGGCTTGTAGTTGGCACAGTGTCACATGGGGGAGGTTCACAGCCAACTGTGTGTCTCTGGGCCAATTAGCCATCCAATGGGAGGGAGTAGTCAGGGGAAGACTCGAGTTGAGAGGGAAGCAGAGTTATTTACATTCTCTCTCTGCTCCTCCACACAGGCACACCGTCTCAGAGGTGTCTGAAGAGATGAAGAGCCTGATCATTGAGAAGAATAAGATGGGCCTGGAGGAAGAGCCCGAGCTGCTTGTCAAAGGTGAGTCCGGCTTGCACGACCAACATGGCATCAAACACCACAGTGTCTCTGGTCTGGTTATTGTGATAAACATTCACCGATTCCAGCTTCCTAACTGCAAGAACTTTCTGCTTTTCTTGTTTTATGACATTGAAACAACACTTTTTGTGTTTTAAGTCATGTTAAATCATCACATTTACTGGATGACACAAAAAACAATCTGTAGATTCATCAAAAATGAAAAAAAGTTGCAGCCTTACTTTGTCCTTGCAGGCCTTGGTTGGCACTCCTCTTCTCATTAGGTGTAGTATATATTTCATTACCTTAATTGTCTCTTAATAAGTACTGTCGCAGCTCCATGCTGAGCTGTCGCCCTGCAGCCTTCCCCTCTCTGACCACATGTGGCCCACAGCTGCTCCCACCCCCCTGCAGACTCTGTGTGTTCATGTAAGGTTAGTTACTGGCATCAGGAGCGCCGTCTAGGGTGTCTGATGCTTTTGAGGAATGATCTCATAAGATATTTCTGTGATTTTTTTTTCTCTTTTTTTTTTTTCCTTCTTGGCCTGCTACTGAAAGGGAGCAGTAAAATGCCAGCACTTGGATAAGTTACGTCCTGTTTGGAGTGGCGGCAGTCAGATTTCCTAATTCTGACAGCAGTTACTATGCGCTTTTGGCTAGTGCCCCTCCCTCGCTGCTGTCCACCCCTCTTTCCCTGTCTTACTGTTGCAGGAGATGACTTTCCCTCCAAAAACAGAGGGCCGCCACTTTCTTAAGGCCGCTGATTACACTGTCACTTGGGATTTCAGCTTTTGCACCCCCCATCCGTAAACCGACCGCACTATTACAGCCACCACAAGACACCTCAGGGCGTAGATAATCCTTCTCATTTCTCTCAGTGTGTTCCACAGGGATACGTTTTCATCAGTTCCTCCATTAGGGCCTTTCTCCTTGTTAAGTGCATTATTTTTCCCAGCAGGACACCCTGAGGCTATATGGGGTTAATATTGCCCCAGTATCTAAAATAGGCCACTAGCGTTGCAGATATGGACTGGTGATGGAAGTATGTATCGTAAAATCCATGGAGTAGTGACAGAAAGAGATTTTAACGCACTGTTTTAATGGCACGTTTTAGTCAGTTTACAGTTAAAATGAACTACGCTTCACATGATGCACTGCTTCTTATGTTTGATCCAAGAGGAGAAAAATGTTGTTACACATCTCTTGTACATAAAGTGCAGGTCCAATTCATAATATTTAAAAGGCAAATTGTCAGCAAACTGGCAAACAGTCTTTCTATAAAGGTCCATTTACAATGATAACATTACAGTATATGAATTTATGAAGAGCCAGATGACAACATTGGTATACCTCATAATCTGGGCATTACTGTTGTTGATATAAAAAGTGTAGACTTTGATAGAGCACAGTACAAAATAACCATACTGTCATAATTTGTCCAGTTTTTGGACTGCTTTTCAAACACTTGTAACGTGAAGCCAGTGTTATGGCTTTTGGTTTGGAGGCTGACCTGAGAGTTTAGTTTTTTAAGAGGAAAATGTTTACCGAAAGTAAAATAGTGCTCTAATTTTACTGATGTTCATAAATTACTTTTTTTTGCAAAATGCCAGCATGTATATGCCTGTGGATCAAGTTTTTCACATGCACGCATGAAACAAAATAGTAGAATTTGAAGTTAAGTGCCTTTAATTTGCAATACTTCTATTTATTTATGATGATATTTTAAAATTCAGTACTCAGAGAGTGACAGGAGGCTTGGAGTAAAGAGATGGAAATGCACAGAGAGAGATTGTTTGTATAATCTGTGTTTGAGGGGGCAGGGCGTTAGGGTCAGGGTTCACAAATGAAACAAATTAAGGGCGAGCCGTGGCCCCCAGGGGAGACATTAGCAGGCCACAGAGATGGGATCCAGATGGGGGACCATGTGAGGGGGGATACAGGGGGTCCTGGCACTCTCTGTCTCTCTCCCGTTTTGCCTTTTCTTATCGTACTGTTTAAAGTTCCCAAAAAGAGCAGCGACGTCCCGTGTCTACGATGGCGGCGTCGAGGTAGCAGGCATGCCCTTCTCCCCATGTCTCTCACCCAGTCAGCGTGTCTGTCCCCCCCATTCCACATCCAGTCTGTCAGCAAAGTCAGCGCAACTTACCTCATGGTTTTTATTTATCCGTTTCACGTCGGGTTTTGATGCTGCCCCCCTCTGATGTGGTGTTAAGTACCTCTAGGGTTTTTGCTTTGAGCTATATTGGGTGGGTTTATGATGGGTTCAAACCCACCACTTATATCATATAGATGTATTCTCAAACAGGAAACATAGTCTGAGAGGCTGAGCCTTCACTCCCCCACCCCTCCTCCCTCTCTTTTTAGTTTTATTTTGGAATAGCAGCGAGGCAGCGGAGGCTCTGCACTGCCTGGGAAAAAAAACACTTTGAGGCGAGGATGAAAACAGCGACGGGAGAGAAACAGGGGAGATGAAAGTCAATAGGAGGAGAATGAGAGCGGAGGGAAGAAAGGTGCGGGCCAAATGAGCGCTGGCTAACAGGTGGCACACAGCTTGATAACCACAGAGGAAGTTGTTGTTGCAGTGATGCCGGTGTGGCGTCATTGCCATTTTCACAGGGTTGGAAGCTGAAGGTACATCCCCTAATTGTTCCTTTTTAAAACCACTCTCAAATATGCATGCACAAGCCATATGAACAAACATGCGCAGTGTGTGTTGCAGCGCTCTGCCCCCGCACATGGTCCCACCCTGCCTAGGACTGGTGCCAGCTTCTCCATCAGCCCTTTGGATGAACTGTGACCCCCTACCAGGACTCTTCAATCCTCCTCTGTCTGTTTCTCTCCAGGCAGCATCTGGACAGAGCTCTGCCAAACTCGATTATTTATCTACTTTGAGATTAAATATTTATTAGGAACAATTTGCACACATAGTTGAAGGGGGGGGTGATGTTCGCTGCTGGTTGGGAACCGTGCATGGAGGCTGCTGCGGTCGTTCCAAACCCTCAGGGCTTTGGGAACACAACAGTCTTGCATTGTAGCGCCAGGCCTGGCAAGACCAATGGGCATGCCTGTGAGCTGGCTGAAGGCATGTCTGCTTTACTCTGTTTCTCTCTCTCTCTCTGTCCCACTCTTCCAGTACATCTCACTCTCTCTAACATCTCACTCACTCACTCTCTTTCTCTCCCTCTCACTCTGTCAACCTCCAAAATGGTAATTATGTCGGCTGCATGCAGGCTTTAATGCCTGTGCCATTAGCTGACTGTATTTTTATCCCCTGGTATTTACCCCAACAAGGCAGTCACATACAGACTGCAACAAACTTTATGGACAATTACAAGCCTTGGGGATTATTCTTAGTGAAGCACTGGTTTAGCAGCTCCTTGCCTTGCTCACCTACCACCCAGATGTTACAAGAGAATAGATAGCGTGCATATGAGGCCTCATCTGATTGCATAATAAAAGGAGTGCCAGAAAGTATTGCTAAAGTCCAATTAAAATGCACTTTCATGATTGATAACGTACCTAATGGTGATAAAATTACCCCAAGACTCCACGCGGGTGAAAATAACTGCTGTAAAAAATTAGGGTGTCTCTCTTTTTTTATTGTCTTGGCATATAAATAAAAACACATTAAACCATTCCCTTATGTTTGAGCCTGATTAATCTTCTTGATGAATTGTTTAGCTTATAAAGCTCAGGTTACTATGAAAAATGTCGAATGATACGAATGATATCTAGCTTAATCGAATAATTATTGCCGATGCTGGCAAGAGCCACTGTGTTATTTTCACTTTGACTTTCAGTTGTTATATGACGCATGTGTACCTTTTTTTTTTTTTTTTTTTAAAGGTTGGCTGTTGCGGGAGGTGCGAGGCAACTGGATCAAGCAGCGTCGGTACTGGTTCGTGCTGAGCCAGGACTCCCTCGACTACTACAGCGGACCGGAGAAAGGGGCCCGTAGACTGGGCACGCTGGTCCTCACCAACCTCTGCTCCGTCATCTGGCCAGACAAGCAGACGTACAAGGAGACAGGTGAGGGGCACACAGATTGGCTGACACACAGCTGACTCATGTTAGTGTCTGCTTGCCCTTAATCTCTGCAGACCAGTGAGACCTCTGTCAATTCCCCATGCGGTGTAGTGGCCAGAGGCATTTTCAGAAATTCCTAGGAAGTTGTGCTGGGCTTTTTGATATGTAACTGACGTCTTTTCCCTTCCCATCAATGCCGTTATTCTTAGTGAGTTTGGGAAGTCCCAGCTGTGTCTGGTCGTGGCTCACGGTTGTTTCTAGAAACCTCACATTTGAGTAATGAGCGGGGATGTCTCCCTTCCCTTTTAAGGATGAAAGCGATAGAAACAAAAGTGATAGATAACAAAGAGGAAAGCCTTTGCTGTATGCGTCGGGACAGGGATGACTTGGCCTTTTGACTCTTGGTATTACTCATATTTTGCCCTCCTATTGTCTGCGTCTGTCTGCCTATCCATGGAGGAGATCACGTCCCACTGACTTCATCAAAGCACTTAAAATGTCCAAATGGTTATTTTAACCCAAACCCAATCATAGTTCTCACTCACTGGGTACACTAGGGGACTTTTCTGGACAGAAGTGCACTTTCATCAGTGGCTTTGTCACAAGCTGTGTGTATTGTTTCACTACTGAATAACCTTGTGTTCCTCCTAAGCCACTAAGAAATTAGTCACATAAGAGATGCATGAAATATTTACTTCCTCTGTGTGTTTTCTGGTTGTTACCATGAAATAGTAGTTCCCTTTAAGGGTTCCAGCTTTGAAAACACTGACTCTTTACATCTAAATTAATGTAACAGAGACAGACAGGTTCAAAGAGGACGATGGTACTACCACTGTGTCATAATCTTAGTTGTAAAACCTCTTGATTTTGGGTTTGTGCTTCACCAAGAAGCAAACAAAGAAGTCACGTAGCAGGAAAGCCTGATAACAGCCATGGAGCTGCGGATCAGGCCGGGCTGCCTGGGGTATGTCTAATATTTCCGCAGCACAAGGAGGAAGCACCCTTTTTTTTTTTTACTTTTATTGCAGGTTGTCCAAGAGGAGACTCGCTGAGGAGTTAACACTTGTGTCCTAACTCATCTGTAGAATAACTGCGCTTGTTTGGTTTTGGCGTGGTCTGAGGTTCCTCTCAGGCTGACCTTTGATCCTCAGTGAAACCGAGAGAGGAAGTCAGGGAGAGGGAGTCACGCCAGATATGCGGGGTGTCCCGTGCAGAGAACATTTGACTGTTCTCTTCCCCATTTGCTCAAATTACACCGCCAGATGAGGTGCAGGTTGTATTTCGCGTGCCAATCGTACGAAATAAAATCTCTTTTTTTTGGGTGTTTCTTTCAGGCTACTGGAGTATAACAGTATATGGGAGGAAGCACTGTTACAGGCTCTACACCAAGCACTTCAACGAGGCTGTGCACTGGGCATGTGCCATCCAGAAAATCATTGACACCAAAGCACCAGTGGAAACACCAACACAGCTCCTGATCCGAGACATCGAGGTGGGCCACAAAACACACACACACACCTAAACATAATAGTTGTCACACCCCCACCCCCCAACCAGTGATGTTCCCATGGAAACCACACAGCCTCAACAAGCAGGGAGTCCAAAGTTTTCTCTTCTTGTCTCTCTCTCTTTTTTTTTTAAATGACCTCATCTTATTCCACCACACTGGGTCAGGATATAATAACAGACCCGAGGCGGAGAGGTCATTTTTTAGATAAAGGTCGTGCATTTATTTAGTGGCTCTGAAAATCTGGATGGATGCTTTTTTATTTTACCCTCTCACATGAAAGGAGATTGACGTATGTTCATAAGGGACAGCCATATTTTTAGACCAGGGGTTGCCAGCGAGCACGGCGCTGGAATCTCATTGAGCAGACGGATGACTCGTCTTGCATCAGTTCTACCCTCTGGGGTGAAGAGAGGGGCAGTTTTGGCAGAGGAGGGCTTGGCGTGAAGCAGCGGGGCCAGATAAGCAGCCCTTTGCCCGGCCTCCTGTCTCCGTAATCTCTCAACGAGAGTCTCTAATCTCAAAGAAAGTGGTTAATCTGCTTGCCTCCGTCTGCCCCTGTCTGCTTCGCCAGGAGGGGCCAAGCTGGGCCAAGCTTATATTCTGGAGGAACAGAGGGGGCCTGCTTTTAAAGTGCTCCACATTTATTGTTTTGCTTTCCCTCCCTAAAGAGACATCCTCACTCTTTCTTTCTTTGCAGTCAGTTGCTTTCCCCCCCCTCTCACCTTTACACGCAGGCACACTTTCTCAAATAGGTGAGATATGTTCCTTCTCGAGCGTGAGATTAGGACGGCTGCTGTTAAAATCAAAGAGAGAATGAACAGAAGAGGCTTTGTGTGAACAGGCCGGCTCGCTTATCTTTAAAGCATAGATTCGTGTTAGAGCCGCAGACACACGAGAGAGCCAGCGTTACAGTTCTACCCTTGGCCCTGCAAGTAGAGGCCGCACGTGAAAGAGAGAAAAATGGGGAGAAGATCTAGAGAACAGATTAGACGGGTGAATTGCCCCATCTTGAAACTGACACACATTATATTAAAAGGACAATTCTGGTTTATTGCAGTTTGGGTCAGATTATCATCCTTGACTGTGATAACACATCATTACAGAAAGATACTGTAATAAATAAGATCTGGGATCACAGCAACATAAATCAAAATGAAATCTTGTGTTAAACACAAGCAGTCGACTTATTTGAAATAGAAAACAAAGGCAGCTTGCACAAATTTTCCTGTGCACTGAGAGATTATTTGAAACATTTCTTTCACATTCATGTTTGGTTTTACCTCCAAATAAACTGGTTTCGATAATGTAGCTAAACTCCTTGCTCGTTTATGGCCAATTTTGTCATCTGCCTTCACTGACCTCGTTGTAGTGTTTGCAGTGTTGCTGTAATACCAGATCTTAGCAATTACTTTAATGAGCAGAAAGTTGGTAAACTGATAAAAAAAAAGGATGGGCAATAAAGTGGAAACAAGACCTAAGCTGTAATTGGGAGGAACTAACCTTCAAAGGAGAAGTTAAACGTGTTGGGAGATAGACATGTTTGACGAGAAGATCACACCACCGCTCTCATTTTTGCATGTTAAGTATGAAGCCATCGCCAACAGCTGGCTAACTTGGCATAAAGACTGTAATAGGGGGAAACTGCTGGCCTGCCTCTGTCCAAATGTCACGAAATTGGACTTGCAGCGCCTCTAAAGCTTGCAAGTTCACACTTTAAAAGGGCAAATTGTGATTTTTATACTTCATCTCTTTTATTATGAGCTTTAGAAGTGCTGGATATATCCAAAGGAACTAAGATCCACCCATCTTTTCTCCCCCTTTCCAGTCTCTGTGCTAGCTTTAAGTGGAGTAAGCTGGCTGCTGGCTGTAGCTTCACATCCACCATGCCGACATGAGAATGGTATTAATGTTCTCATCTAAACTTTTGGCAACCGATGTAAAACCGCTGCATTTGTGAGGGGAAGACCAAAGGGATTAAAAGACAGTGTATGGGCCTAACCGTGTATGTACAGTGTTTGCATGACATCTTGGAAGTTGCGCTGCATCCCACCCCCCCACCCCCCTCCCATTCGTGGTCCACAGAGCAGCATCTTATTCCCAAAGATTTCAAACAGACAGGCCTGTCACCAGCGTGCACCAAACACTTCAGAAGAATGTGTCAACTTTGCCCCACTAAGGAGGGGTGAAAGCGGGCTTGTCTTGTAGCCAGAGAGAAAGGGTGGCTGGTTTGGAAAGGGAGGTTGTATGGAGGAGGAGGGAGGAGGGTGGGGGGGGGGTTGTTCAGAGGCAGGAGAGAGCCAGAGCAGTGGCAACGTTACTAATGAGCAACAGGTGCTGGAGGGCAGTAGCGTGGAAGCCATCTGTACCGCTGGAAGGCATCTATCCACATAGGCAGCGAAAGACACAAACACACCGCACACTAAACTCATTGACACCAGCAGATAAAATATAACATGTCAGTCATGCTGGTGCGCTTTGCTGGGTCATCACTTGACCTTCCTGCTGCTTTGAAAGTTGCCAGAGCCGGATCGCGACCGTGGTCAAATCGACCCCGGTCACCCCCGACAGACAAACAGACACATTCAATCACCAGCTCGCTGACTCGCCTCCGGGTTGGCTGCAGCCATATTGGAGGCACATGAAAGTTTGTTCTTTACTGTGTCTATTGATATTATCGTCACATTTTTCTTTTTTTTTTTCGCCTGTGTGGTTTAGGAGAACAAGTTCAACCCCGAGGTAGTGGAGCACATCTACCAGCACAATCCCATCTTGAAGTACACCCAGGGCCCCCTGTACGCTCCTCTGCTGCCCTTCCCCTACGGTAGCCTGGAGCACACATGTAAGTGGTTAACATCTACACGTCATACATGATCATAGCAACAGTGTAGTTGAAGTTAAAAATGATTATATGATAGCTTAATGGTAGCTTAATGTACAGACTTCAAAGTGCTGGAATTTTAAACTAGGTCATAAAACAAGTATGTTCAGTTCTCTCTATTTGTGAGTCCTTCTTGGAGCTCTTATGAAATAGATGCATAACTAATTCTGTTTATAATAATCTTTACTACACTTATTATAATTGCTGTCTAAGAGAAATGCACCATTCAAGTCTGTATGTATGTGTGGGTTGCAGACATTTTCTGGAACTGCCGTTCAAAGGCCTTATTG
>JAOXYL010000045.1:4054672-4065601 GCA_028564955.1 Terapon puta
TGAAAATAAAATGAAAGTATAATATAATATTTCACCACATCTCTTCCTCTTTTCTCCAGACCACAGTGGTAAAGGCTACGGCTCGGTTCGTGAGGAGGCCGTGAAGCTGTTCAACTGCCTGCAGCAGCTAGAGTCCACAAGGGAGCCGGTTCCCATCATCCAGGGCGTGCTGCAGACCTGCCTGGACCTGCGGCCCCTCCGTGACGAGGTCTACTGCCAACTCGTGAAGCAGACCAGCTACACGCCCGCTCCGTACACTGCCGCGCACCTCCGCTACTGGCAGCTCCTCACCTGCATGAGCTGCACCTTCCTCCCGGGGCCGACTGTGCTCAAGTACCTACGATTTCACCTCAAGAGGTGAGAGACACACAAACCATACCTGAGCACTGGAAAGGTCAAACACTTGACTTTAATACTGGCACATTAATATTGACCACAAATAAAACATCTAAAAGTGATGTGCTGTGCTTGTATTTAAGTTGCAATATGTCATTTAAATATTCTATCTCCTTACTAAGGCTGAATATACTTAGTTGAGAGCAGGAATTTTCATGTTATTTCTATATATATCCTATATTATAGCTTGGAAAATTATAAATAGTACATGCCACATTCATGGTGTGAAAATAAATACTGCTGTCTGGGTAAAGCTGTTGACGCCATCTCCAGCTCGTAACTACAAACGGAAAAACGTGCGATTTTTCTTGTTTTCACTGGCTCCGATTTGTCCAAATGGGAAACATGACTTGTGGAGGACAGGTGGAAGAAAACACAGCTGAACATTCATCTTTGGCGATAGTTAAAAAAAAAACACAGTTAATAGTAACATTGCAGTGTTTATTTTATATTCATGAAAATGCTTCAACACTGAGCATCATCCAAGTCGAAACTGAAGTTGTCGAATTGGACCAGAAGTCACTTGTTGGTTATGGGGGGGGGGGTGCGAGGCCCTGAGCAGGTTGCTGGTTCACCTTCATGCTGGGCGTTGAAGGTGAACCAGTAGTGTGTGGTAACATGGAAAACACGGGGGTCTAGACGGCGGACAAGAAGCAGGCGCCAGCACCGTTAACCACCAGTTTAGATATAGTAGCGTGATATGCCTTCACATTGTTAGCGTGTTCCCCCAGACAGATCCAGTGTTTTAGAGCTGGATTTGCAAGTCTGAATTAGTCCCTCTGTCAAGCATGCTAATCTAAGTTATTAGCGGCGATAATCTCCTGCTCGAGATTTTCTGTCTAACGGCATGCCATCAAACCGCTACAGTTTTCTATCTATATTTCTGTGCTGGGAAACACCCTGCAGCTAATGGAACCGTTGCATGCGATGGCGATTCATAATAACGCTGTGGAACTCGCTGCCTGTGTGTTTTGATACGTCTTGCCGTGGCTCTCACGCACCCTCTCTGCTCTGCGGATCAGCGCTGAGGCTGCAGCTGGGCAGAGCTGAGACTGGAGCCGGGCAGTGGGCCCAGAAACCCTCCTCCACTCCCCCAGTGCCCTGAGAAACCCCCAGGGAATGTCTGCTGTCAGAGAGAATAGGCCAGGGGAGAGAAAGCAGGGAAGGGAGGAGGGGAGGGGAGGAGGGGGCAAGGCAGGAGGGAAAGAGCAGAGAGGGGTGAAGAGAGGAGCGTATAGGAAGGATCACACCGACTCAGTGGAACATTCCTAATTACGTTTCAGCAGGACAAATCCCACCCCGTGGCCATATAGTTATGAGAGAGAGGGAGACATCGGAGGGAATGAGAGGGCCTCTCTCTGTCTGGCAAAATGTTTGAGGCCCTCTTGTTTGCCTCTCTCCGTCCTCCGTTTTTTGTGTATTTTGGGACGAACATCGCGGTATAATTGTTTCCTTCCTATTTTCCCCCTCTGTTTACACAGGCCCGAGCTCATAACTCCATCAGGTTGTATTTCACACCTTTCCCCCTCCGCAAAGTGTGCGAGACTTCAGGCTCCAGTTGGAGCGTGTTGTCCGCCGCCTTTGTGTCCCCTCTTTTTTTGAAACAACAGCACACACACACTCTCACCTACCTCTCCTGGACGCTCCGCTGGGAGGAAGTGGCAGGTCACTTCGGTTCACAGGAGCGGAAACACCTTTTCCTGTTTCGTGCGCTACCCAAAGTCAAACATGTTTTCTTTGCCATTTTCCTTTTCTTTGAAGGATTGAGGGATGTTGAGCCTTTTAAGTCCCTAAGAGCTAAAGTGAGAACATTTGTCATTCCTCGCCTCATTGACTTTTGAGCATTGCCAGCCCAAAGAAAATAAAGAACTTACTTGAATCAAAAGGATGACGCAAAGTCCATAATCATAGCATAACACTTTTCAGACTTTGAGTCACTGTTAACATCAAGCGCATTAACAAGTTCTCCCTTTTAAGCATTCAACATGTTCATTTTGTTGGCGAACGTCTAGCATTTCTTAATGTGCTCACAAAAAGCAAACACATATATCCACATATGGTATGTATCTACATCTCACTCGCACTCTCTCTTGCAGGATCCAGAGCCAGAGTCCCGAGTCTGAGATGGATAACTATGCGTCATTCATCAGCGAGGCTCTGGAGAAAACCAAGTGTCGGGAGTGTGTGCCATCCTGGGAGGAGATCCAGATGCTGATGAGCCGACAGGAGATGCTGTGCACTGTGCACTATCCTGGCCCCGGATCCTGCCAGCTCTACATCAGCTCACACACCACCGCCAATGAGGTTCGGGGCGAGTTTGTCTGCATTCTACGTCATTGCACATTTTTTTCTCATTCTTTCAGCTTCTCACGTGTTCCTGTTTAAAACTTCCTGGCCCGATTTTGGAGCCCGGCGATATTACTAAGCCGTGATAATCGCAGGAAAAGCATTTCTTCATCCTCTCTTTTCACTCTCAGAGCTTAACCATTTGTGTGTCCGTCTTGTCTGTCACCTTTGCCCCTCCCCAGGTGGTTCGAAGGATGCAGGAGAAGCTCAGCCTGCAAGATAGCAAAAACACATTTGCACTGTACGAGCAGAATGCACTGTGGGAGCAGCCGATCGCGGGCGGCGCTCTGATCGCAGACATCCTGACCAGGTTCGAAAAGCACACGTCAGTCGTCACCCTGTAAAACTGAACAGACAGGCACTCGAGAGGAAGTCAGACACAATAAAAACCAAGCAGACAGACACGCTATCAAAACATCTTGTCTAAGTCTGGCAGGAATCTGAGCTATTTGTCACCCGTTAGATGAATGCGAGCGGAGCGGTGGGCTGTATATTTATCTTCACCGGTCCAACTCCCAGGCCGAGCGTTATCCAGTATCCTTGATAACTTGTGACCTTGTCTGGTCTGGTTGGTCAAACGCGACACCCTGCTGGGAAACTGGACTTGTGTCACTATTTCTGTTAGCGAAGCCAGCCGCTGGAAAGCCAAGGTGAGGCTGATGTCATTTGGTTGTACAAGGCGAAGTCTCGAACGAGACGATAAGGAATCCAGCTGGAATCAAAGGGATGTGTGGGGTTTTTTTTTCCTTTTTTTTTTAAACAAGCGTGGGCGGCCATGTCCTCGCAGCGCTGAGTGACAGGGTAAACACGAAACTCAGCAAACCTCCAAGTTACTAAACAACAATATCGCACATTGTGGAGGCAAAGTCTTGTAAAATATTAACATCTCGGCTTAAGGTTCTCGGTTGTATGTTAGTACATTTGTCCGCTCTCCCAGCTTTGTAACCCTTTCTGTCCCTCTCCTGTGCAGCCTCTCCACCAAAGAGGCAGAGTCTAAATCCCAGTGGAAGCTGTGTTTCAAGCTCTACTGCCTGTTGGACGCCGACAGCATATCGGTGGACAGCATTGAGTATCTCCTCCTGTTTGAGCAGGTAATGAAGCAGAAAGCAGCTCCTCAAAGGGCAGAGTCCTCCTGTGAGAGTGTCTTTGTTGCGAGTGACCATTTCAGGGCTGATAATGAGGTATAATTTATTGTCCTGCAGTGATTCATTCCTCGTATTTCACTGGATTATTATGTTATTGCCTAACAATCATTAATATCTCACGGCCTGTGATTGCAATAAAACGCGGCGCATAAAAAAGCATGACTAAGAGCACTGGCTGTGGTGCAGAGGGGGCAAAAGGCAGCCAGCACTGGCTTCATTAGAACATTTTTCCTGTGGACTCTCATAAAAGAGTTATGGGACAAAATAAAACAGGGTGGGGTAGAAAGGATTGATGGCAGGACCGAGGCTATTACTGACAAATTGTACCTTCTTTTCACCGTGTTGTGTCTCTCTCTCTCTCTGTTCGCTGCAGTGCCATGAGATGGTGGTGCGAGGCCAGCTGCCGGCCTGTGAAGAGGACCTGCAGGCCTTGGCGTCTCTGAGGCTCCAGTGTCTGCTGGGTGACTTCAGCACGCACGCCCCCTGCCCGCCGCTGGACGAGCTTTTCCCGGGCCACATGCTAGAAGCTCGGGTCCTCATGTCCCTCTCTGCGACGCAGGCCCTGCCCCCCTGTCAGGTGGCGGCTCAGGGCTGCCCGGCCACGCAGCGCTTCCCCACGGGCCTCCTGGCGGGGACGCTGTGGAGCCACGCGGCCACGGCGGCGCACAAGCAGAAGGTGGAGCAGGACATGCGCCTGCGGAGTCGACTGAAAGAGGAAGCGGCCGCCGTCATGGGATCCATCTTGGAGCGTTGGAAAGGTCTGGCCGGCTACAGTCGCAGGGACAGTATGGCCGCCTACCTCACAATTGCACGCCAGTGGTCGGGCTTTGGATGCACTCTTTATGAAGTGGACTTTTATATCGTGAGTATCGAGAGGTCACTCCTTGGTTTTATGGTTGGGGTTGAGAAAAGGTTTTACTTCCTCTGCGCTTAGGGGGCTTTGAGCTAAAGGAAAGGAAAACTGTGAGCTGCTCTGACGTCTGCTCATCTCCTCCTCCTCCTCCTTCTCTCCAGAGTTCGACGGGGAGTTTTTCCCAGAAGTTGTGGTTGGGAGTCGCTGCTACATCGGTTTCTCTGTATCGGCAGGGAGAGGCAGAGGCCTTAGAGTCTTTCCCTTACGGACAGATCTGCTCCTACGGCGTGTCTGATAGCAACACCTTCAAGATCACAGCTGGGGATCGGGATCTGCTGTTTGAAACCACCAAGGTACAGTAGCTCACACCCCGGGTTAGCGTGCACAGGCCGAGGAAGGAAAAGCTCTTATTACTGGAGTTGTTCCTCCACAGTCAGGCCTCAGGTTGTGTGCAGCGCTGGGCCCAGTGGCCTTATCACCATGCGCTGTTCTGCAGAGTAAGTGAAAGAAGCACGCTGTCTGCTCATGATACCCCCCCTCCCTCCCTCCCTCCGGCTCTCTGACCCACTTTAAAAACACTCATTAATTTGGTCTAAATAGAGAGCACACAACCTGCCCCCGCCGTCCAACCGATGCTAACCACTAAAAGTCTAACTTCCTGGCATTAAATGGCAACTGGGGGTGAGTTTTATTGCAGTGGTTAGATTAAAATATTAGGCAACATTTCTCAGAAACATGGATGTTCTTCCAAACAGGAACTTTTTTTTTTTTTTTTTTTTCAGCAGAGAACAAATCTTGCCTTTCACCGGGCAGATTTGCTTGCATCTTCCCACACGGAACAAAAAATCCCTCTGTGATCTCTCACGGGGCACAAAAGTGGCTTTTATTTATTTATTGGACGCACAGGCGAAAAAAAGTACAACCCAGAAAGGCTCCTACTTTTCTGAACTTAAGGCCTCACACTCTGCTCTGACATGAATGTGCAGGGTTTTGAGCTGCTGGGCAGGAAGGAAGAGAGAGTGCAGATTTGCAGGGGGTGATTATGGTCAGGCCTGGAGTTAAGAGTGAGGGCAAGATTAGCTGCTGATTCGAGGGTTGCATTAAAGTTGAAGAGTAGGTGTAGTTTGAAGCTCGGAGACTCGCACACACACCATGTTTAGGCAAGCATTAGTGGAACTGCAGCAAGGGTAATGGTCATGGTGGCTTAAGGTGGTTTGGTGGTCATGTCCACCAAGGTCAGGGCGACAGAGAGACGAATGAAGTACTCCTCCGCTTCTTTCTGCAACAGCTGCTGCACAAAATATGTCAAAGTGATGAAATATCCACACACATATATGTTTTTTTTTTTTTTTTGATTGTGGGTGTGTGTGTCCTCCAGAAGCTGCCAAACAACATCATCCTCTGCTTCTGGAGGATCCAGTACTTCTAGCAGCTGAATGACATCATCCCTCTCCACCCTCCTGTGACAGTGCCAGACAGACACTAAGACTGCCACCAATCTGACCTCTCTCTCTCTTTCTCTCTCCCTCTCTCTCTCTCTCTCTCTCTCTCTCTCTCTCTCTGTCACAGCTGACTGAGATCATGCAGCTGATGAATGCGTATTTCAGTGCCATCCGTCGCCAGCGAGGGAAAGGGGAAGACGTGGACATCACCATAGCAGAAAGCACAGAGATGGGATTCCACCACCTGGCCTCCACACAGACGCCCACGCTCCTGGAGCTGCCCTCGCACCCCGTTTGACAAGGGACCCATACCCGGACACCCCCCAACCCCCCACCGCCCTCCTCCACGTGGCCCCTAGGAGGCCCAGCCCCAGTCCTCAGGACACCACGCCTCCTCCGCTGGGAACGGCACGGCAGCCAAAACAAAGAGAGGGCTGTTTTCGCTCCCCATCCGTGAAAATAAACCCTTGCTGAGCTTTCCAGCTGAAAGAGCTGGCCGATGGAGGAGGAGAAGGAGGAGGAGAAGGAGGAGGAGGAGGAGGGGACGGGAAGGCGAGGGGTTCTGTTTTGCAAGTGAGGCCAGAAACCCACAGAAACCAATGCGGTTGCTGATGAGCTGTCACACACCCTCCACCCCATCCTGTCACGCAAACCACCTCTGTTACCCTACATGGCAGCACCCCCCCTCACTTCACCCCAACCTCGCTGCACACACACACACACCCCCACCCACCCACCCCCTCCACCCTCGACAATGTGAGACGTTGGCGTGAGCCTCGCTACATCAGGGAGAGATAGCATCAAAAAAGTTAGGACTTATGGCAACAATAAGCTGTGGTACTCCCCCCGTGAAGGTATGGCTTAGCGTTAAAACACTTCTCTCTCTCTCTCCTCTCTCTCTCTCTTTCTCTCTCTCCAAAAGTGTGCCATATTTGTATTGCCTTTCCTAGAAGGCAGTCGTCCCTCATGCACTGCTGGAATAGTGTTGAGAACATTCAGTAACACACACACACACACACACACTCTTTGGCTCTCTCTTCTCTCTCTCTTTCCCCCGCACACACACTCGCTCTCTCACGTGCCCTTACGCTGACATGTTCATCAGAGACAGTCAGTTTTCTTAAGGTCCCCGCCAGGCTTGCATTACCTGGAACTGTTGATGCAGTGAGCCATGTGAACTTGGAACTGGAAACAGATGTTGAACTCTGTCGCAAAGTCATTTTGGCTGCCACGGCCATATAGACTCTTACCTATGGGAGTGTGTGCGATGTGCGTATGTATGTGTGTGTGTGTGTGTATGTGTTTGATCAAGAGAACCATTTCCTGGAAGACACATTCAGGATCTGAGTTAATTGTGTTTCACGTAAAAACCAAAGGGTTTTGGAGCTGTTTCTACGATGTTTCCACCAAAATGGTCTCATGCGTCCCTCGTCGTGCTGCTTGTCTTGGCTGTAATCCTCGACACGAAACTTGGTTAACACTGATTGGATAATTTTGCTTATGTCAGTTCCTAATGCAGCTCTACTCTGCTGAAAATAACAGGTGCTTCTCTGTTTATTATTGGTATTTTCACTATGTGTAAATATATACATATATATATAATGGAAGAAATTAAAACTTCAGAGTACCCAACCCCCACCCACAGTCAGAGATTTGTATTATCTTAAAAATGACACATTATTTTGAAGAGTCAAGATTTTTATTGCATAGACACAGTCTTAAATCTCAGGCTAACTTCAACAACATTAAAAATATACATAAAGAAAATTAATATTTACCATCTGTCCCTTTCTGTGTAAACAAACCTTTTTAATCAGCCCTTGGATGCTTTTGTAGTGTTATTTATGCAAACATTGCTATTTTTTTTTTTACTGTTTTTTTATGTCTTAAATGCAGACCCAGATGTGTTTTGATATAAGGTCAACCAAAATCCATAAGTGCTTTTGGTGATGCTCCTTGAAGCAGTTCAGATGTGTAAATCCTGTGTAGCTCCCTCTTTGCGTTCACTGTTTGAGTGTTCTTGTGAAGCCAAAGTTTCGCCAAGTCATGGATTTGAGCATGGACCAAAGATGTTTTTTTTTTTTTGTTTTTTTTTTAAATAAGCTTTTCTAACAAGAAATTATCCCAAAGCAGACAGATCCTCCCATTTTTATTGGACTGTTTTCACATTTACTCCTTTTTCTTTACACTAAATGTTAGACGAATATGAAGACATCCTGTTGTATACATTGTACTTTATTTTAATGTAGTAGGTGTCCTTTGTAACTATAATTTTAGCGTACTGTCTGCCACACAGCCCCCATGCAATAACCAACCTCGACTTAAACCCTCTCACCGTGAAAGGCCTTGACGAGTCATTGCACAGTCAGCCCTGTCTCCTGCCCAGAAGCAGGTCTTTGCTTTTTCTACTGCAGCTGCAGGCAGCTCCGAGCTACATGTATGAAAAGAAAGAAAGAAAAAAAAAAAATCAAACTGCGGATGTTGTTGCTTTGTATTAAGCTTGTTTGTATGCTGCATGGTACCTTTTTATGTAATGTGTGTATAGTTAATTGCACTATTGTTTGTTTTTAACTAACTTGGAAGTGCAATAAAAACTATAAATACTGTATGTAATTAATAAAAACAGCACCATTTTACCATATTTCAGTCTTTGGTTCTGGTTCAGCCTCGGCGCTCACTTCCTTCGTTTCATTATCAGAAAATGTGCTTTCTTGTGCATCGACTAGTGAAGCAGTGTAGGACTATTGTTTTCAACCAGGCACATTTTATAAAAGGCTGACGCTTGGCGCCAGCGGCGGAGCTCAGAGCTTTACCTCCCCCGAAGCTTTTCTGGTTAAAAACAATAGCTGGTTGAGCAAGCGTTGCTAAGTGCCTTTACGTTCCCCTGTGGTAATGAGCCTTAACTGAGTCTGACAAACGGCCACCAGTGAGCTGCAGCTCCAGGTGAGGAGAGAAATGCTGTTTTATCGTGTTGGAAAGTAAAACGACCTTCACGGAAAACCAACCAAGTGTGCTGTCAGATAACAACATTTCAAACGGCAAATAATAGAAAATGTGTTTATTTATCGTTCCAAACAGGTCCAACAAGCAAATAAACATGAAACAGTATATTTATTTTAGCCGACACAGAATGCCGGCTGTTCTTTAAAGTATATTTACAGGCAGAGATGTTAAAATGAGACCCGTCCTTGGACAAACTGTTAATTTCCCTCTTGTAGGTGACAAATGCTGTCGTAATGTCAATATATTTCAATGAGTATTTCAACATCACTTTTGGCTCAAGCCCAACTTTGAGTTGACGTTGTTGTTGGTCACCTTCAGCCGTAATAAATGAACAATGTGTATCAGCAGCAGATGGTCAGAAAAACCTGAATTACCCATCATGCAACACTTTCTGTCAATCCTTCTCCCCCTCCCATTACTCAAGGCCATCGTTTCATAGGCGGTGGACGTTTTACTGTAAATCAACTGCACACAAACATAAGTACTGTACTCAGTATAAAAATAGACCAAAACAAGGCAACAGGTTGTTTTAAATTGCTGAAACAAAAGAAGCTTCGGGGAAGGAAAGCTGGGTTTAGGAGAAAAGAAAAAAAAAAGCAACTATTAACAGACATTTATAGTTTGCTTTGTACAACACATACTGAGGTTTTCTGCAAACAATTGCAGGAAAGAAACACTTTTCCTTTCACTTCACTGCACTATAAAGTTAGGTTTGCTTTATTTAAACTAGATTTCTAAAGGATGTGGTGCAGTCCAGAAAAAAATTTTGACCCTCTTTTTTTTTTTTTTATATAACAGTGAGTCTCATCCATCAGTCTCTTGAATTTTGAGACACAATCACACTATTCATGCTATAACAAGCCAATAAATATGTTTTTCAGAGAAGCAGCTATAGCCGAATACCTGTCTATTTTAGGACACCAAAGAATTGAGAAGTGAAGAAGGGACCTCAGTTAGATAAACTAGCTAAGCGCATATGCCCACCAAGCTCCGATGGGGACAAAAAGTCTGTTTACTGGTCTTGCGTGCCCCAAGAAATGTAGTCGGGCCGCGTGGCCGCGCTGTACTCGTCCACCAGCTGCTGGACCACCTCACGAGAGTTGTCCAGCTCGTCAAAGTTGTCCTTGAAAATGTCCTCTTTGCGGAACTGCTCCAGGAAGGCTTCGCGCTTACGCAGTTTGTCGTACTGCCGGCACGTCCGCTCAAACAGCTGCGGGACGACAACAACAAAGAGGACGTCAAAACCAAACCTCGTCTGAAAGAGGAGTAAGTTTCAGGTTCTTAATCTGACTTCTGTTTCGTTTTGAAAATGTCACGAGAAAGGAAAGCGCGATCTGTGACTTCACTGAAACTTTCCTCGGATGACTGTAATTTCCCCTCATTTAAATTCAAGGCCTGAGATAATAAGAAGAAATCTTCAATCTTGGCTCTGTAATGTGACTGTAAATGCTTTCTAAATCATCTCAGATTAAGTCATTTAGTGACGTCACAGGATCACATTCCCCTCAACTTTCGCAGCTCATGTTTTAAATCAGCAAAAAAAGGGGGAAAGAAACATTTACAGTTTCAAGGAATTGTCTAGTTTGGCAGGACGACGATTCGAAACCTAATTTTTGTGGAATTCCCCTCCAACCGCTGCTGTTCAGCTTCAGCTTTACGACAATACTCACACACACACACACACACACACACAGAGGAGAATGTAACTGAACAGGCTGAGGTGACGACAGCAGTGTGAACACTT
>JAOXYL010000045.1:4073074-4083191 GCA_028564955.1 Terapon puta
CACGCAGGGGGACACATGGCGCACACCGGGGCGATGGAAGACGAGTCTGTGCGGGACCCCTCCGCCGTGCTGGAGCCGGGAGTCTGCCTGCGGAGCCGGCCGGGCTCCACCGAGAGAGACGGGCAGGTCCGGGCGGTGAAGGCGGCCCTGCAGACCCGGCTGGGGCCCTACGAGCCGGTTCTGACCTACCTGCAGGCCGTGCTGGTGTGGGAGAGACCCTGGCAGTGTGTGCTCCTCTACGCTGCGGTCAACGTGGTGTTTTGGTGAGACTTTTTAAAAAATTATTATTCATCTTTGCATCATTTGCAGCTCATCAGCAGAGGAGGAGCAGCTGGTACTTTCCATTTTTCTTTCTTTTTTTTTCCCTCCCACAATGCAAATGCTTCACCTGTCAAGTCAAGACAGCACAGATGGCAGCCTGGTGGGACTATTAATAGACACACTGTGCAGACACTTGTACCTTAAGGCCCGTGTGGCTCCTGACTGATCTGCTTTCTTCATCTGCAGACACGCTTTATCATGCTGCTGCTGTGAAATTGCAATTTGCAAAAATCCACACATGCACCTCCGCTTGCATTTAGAAAATGGATAAAATGACTCGCCTGACATTCAGAGGAAGTCTGCAGGAGAGAGTTGAGCTAAATGAGGTGACCTTGTTATTGTTGCAGGGTGAGATTCACTGACCTGGGACATGCAGAGGGAGAGCTCAGGCGTTCGGCCTTTATTCGATTAGACCACTGGGCATGTTATGCCGCTCGTCCTGCATCCCTTTTTGCTCTCGCTCCAGCAAACACAGGCCCGTTTCTGCCCAAAGAGACTCTTTTGTAAGCCACACTAACGCCTTGAACGGAGGGTCACGCAGGTCGTCCTGATTTTCCTTCTTTAAGCACCAAGTGGGAAAAAGATATAGTCTACAAATACTCTTAAATTGCACCGCACAAGGAAATGCATCTTTAAAAAGTGTTCAAGCATTCGTTTTATTGCTTTATGTTAAACTGAGGAGCACATGTGCACTTCCAACGTTAACTTTTACTTTTGCATGTTGTGTTTTTTTAATCTAACCGTAGCTACTAATTGCGCTGCCACCACAAACACACCTCGTCCTGCCAACGAATTCTTTGTTAGGTTAATCTCTAGCTGCTGATTGGCAGAATCCTGTAACATTGTTGTGCTCAATACTTTTTTTTTTTTTTTTTTTTAAAGTCTTGTGATCTAAAAGTGGAACAACGATTTGTTGTTAAGTGAACAGCTCTGGTTCAGAGATGGAAACCACATTACACAACACTTCTGATATCACACTAAAGTTTTGTTACACTTCGTTCTCCTGGTCTGTCTTAAACTTTATTTTGCTGTAATTGTACTTGATAGATAGAAGAATAAAGGAGAATAAATGATCAGTGTTTTATTAAGATTTCAGCAGATAGATCGGTATTAAAGAACGTAATACTCTGATGCTTTACTCTTCTCTTTCGTGGTTAATTTCTGTATAATAACTCACAAGACGGTGAGAGAAGTTCCTCTTTTCATTGCCCTCACTAAAGAAAACAGTCATTCCCCACTCGAGGCTTTTGTGGGTTTCGTGCACCCGGCGCTAAACTGTTGAATTGTGTAACTGTGTTTGTTGTTCGCTCCTGGATTACTGGAGGAGGCGTCCGCTCATGTGTTTGCTCCGCTTTTCCTCCCCTCCAGGTTCTTCGCCCTGACCTCGCTGCGCCTGCTGTTCCTGCTGGCCGCTGGGCTGGCTGTGCTCGTCTGTGTTGATACCTGGAGAAATAAGATCTGGCCGAAGATTAGAGGTGCTGCTGGTTGCTTTTTATGGGGACTCTTTATCTCCTCTCTACCAGACCCTGACATATCCTCCACTTTCCCCCTTTACCTACCCCCTGGACTGTCTTTTCCCCTCCTAACGAGCGTTAATGGTACTTTAGATCGTCCCCCGGCTCAGCGATTGCGACAAATTTACTTTGTCAGACTAGATATGTCATCAGTCGGCGGCTTAACCTCTGCAGCTGTTATCTCCTTTACCGGGGTTTGAACTTGTGTTACATACCAAGTGTCCAAAGTCCTGAAGAGATCAAAGAGTTTCGATGAGTTCAAGATGAAAGTGCAACGTTTTTTATGTCCTGTACCCTCAGTTTATGTAACATCACTGTGCATTATGGTGTAAAGTCTGTTTTTAACTCGAGGCTTGTCCCTCTCTCTCTCCACAGTCAGAAACGTGGACGAATCAGAAAATGAGAGGTGTGTAACGCAAACACCGGCCAGGATGCAGCTTTTTAAAGACAAAAAGTAGATAAAATAGTTCATAATTTACTTTTTTTTTTTTCTTTTTTTTCTCCAAGTTGGGGTCTGGTGCAGCCCGGCATCCTCAGCGTGCCCGAGCTGTGCCACCACGTGGCCGAGGCCTGGGTCAGCGCCGCGGTTCTCGCATCCAACGCGGTTCAGTACAAACGACACAACCCCGGCAAGGTGAGGAGCATCATAAACAATCCCATATTATAATTGAGATGATAAAGACTGAATCTGTGAGCGTTATCCTGTCCTGTTGTGGTTGTAAGTACTGGATCGCTCAGCTGACTTGTGTGTCGTCGCTGTCTCAGTTCTGCATCCTGATCTGTGGCGTGTTCAGCTGCTTGGCCGTGGTCGGACGCTACGTCCCCGGACTGGTGCTGTCCTACTCTGCCGGTGAGTCCCAGGAGTTTAAAGCCAGTCCTAACTACAGATCCAAGCTCCTTCGTGGGATCGCGTCGGGAGGGAAACTCACCCTGACTGGCCCTATTAAAAATACATGGGTGGTGAAACCAGATCTGAGGGGCCCCGGCTCCCGGAGCCTCGCCTGTGAGGTGATTAAAGCCGGGATGAGACACACAAGGAAGGAAGGGAAGGAGGGAAAGGAGCCAGGTAGAAAGCTAAGGAGGTCAGACTGAGACTGGGCTAATCTCCTCGCCGCCAACCAGTGTAGGCTGGAGAGCCGCGGGGGGGCGGGGGGGGCTTCGCTCTGACGTCTGAAACAATCCACAGCAGCTTGTACTCTCCATTTTAACTCCCTGTTGTCTGTGTCTGCTTAGTGATGAGAGTCATTTAGAAACATAGGCAGTATTTTTTTTTTTTTCTTTCTTTCTCCTCACGTGTACTAAACAAACCCTGCGGGATGTTCGCCTCTTTTTTATAACAACTTATATTCTTTTCCTCTCTCCTCCCCAGTGTTGGCGACTCTGCTGGCCCCTCTGGGAGCGTATCACAGGGTGTTTCAGCACGTGTGCGTGAAGCTGGAGCCGGTCCTGCAGCGGCTGGACTTCAGCGTTCACGGATACATGATGACAAAGCCTATTGATAATCAATGCAAGTATTACACTTTGTATTTAACCTTTTTAAAAGTCAGACTGGGAAGCTGTAGAGGTCGATGCTTTAGTTTCCTCTGGTGCCACAACATGTGATGATGTCGGTTTCAGTTCATAAATTGATTACAAAAATGTAAGAATAATAAAAATATAGATAATTACACATTTCCAGATTAATCTTTGACCTTTTTTTCTGTAAAATTTCAAACAAATTGGGGAAAAAAATGTTTATTTTAGTAGAAATTGACCTATTTGTTATCGCCCCATTACAGACTGTCTCAGCGTCCATATTGTCTACTGCTTAAACTTTACTGCTGATTAGTGTTAGTTTTCCCTCCTCCTCCTTTAAAGACCATCTCCAATGTAGAAATAATTTCTGTTTTCTGCTCTGCAGTCCTGCGAAGGCCGATCCACGCATCCTCGGGTGAAGCCAGCGACAGTGAGGAGGAGCTGGCTGCTTTCTGCCCGACAGTGAGTCTGTTTAACGTCCAAAGTTTCTCTGTTTTTGGTTTATTTATTTCTGAAGATGTTCTTTTTACTTGCTGCTCTCTTGCCAAAATTCACAAGTAGTCATACTTGGCTTACCGTCTTTATATAATTATAATTACAGGTTTTTTGTGTGTGGAGGTTTTTCTTCTTTCACACAATAATTATGACACGCTGCACTTAAGACACCTTAATCCAAGAGTGACTTTCTCTTTCAGTGTTTGATGTGTGTGTGCAGAGATACGTGCCGGCCTGTCTGCTTTAAATGTTCTTACAGCCGACGCCTCTGAAATGCATTACAGAGTCTCGCTATCTGTGCCAAATGGTTTTATTCTCTGAGAAAATGGACGCCTAATTTAAATTAAGCATCCTCTGAGTGGGGGGGGTGAAAGTTAATATGCAGATAAAACATTCAGCACATAACGATGGCTTTTTACGTCAGCAGTGTTGGTTACAGTACCACATCTGAGCCACTTCCTGTTGGGGTGAAGAGCTTTTCATGACGTGCTGAGGCTTTAACCTTAATGTGTGCGTGGTGAAACCTGCAGAAAGCACGAGAGCAAACCGAGAAAATAAAGCTGAGCAGACGAAAAGAGGAAGTTTGCAGACCTTTTATGTCAGATTGAAAGCCTCTAAGAAAGATTTTAACACCACTCAAAACAAAAATCTGTAACGTTTTTTCCATTTGCTTTCTTTCCCAGTTTGATGACGCTGTTGTTGCGAAGGAGCTTGCGCTGACCGACTCGGAGCACTCTGACGCCGAGGTGTCCTACACTGATAATGGTACATTTAACCTATCGCGTGGTCAGACCCCGCTCACAGAGGGCTCTGAGGGTGAGTACGCTGCCTTTTTTCTGTTTTTATTTTGCATCATTTTCTGTTTCCGTCCCCTCAACGTGTCCCTGTCTGTGCGTTGATCAGATCTCGACAGACACAGTGACGCTGAGGAGTCCTTTGCTCAGGACCTCCCAGACTTCCCCTCCATAAACCCTGATGCCACTTTGATGGATGATGATGATGACACGAGCATAGGTCTGCCAAGTCTGGCTATGTCTGGGCTCGCTAGTCACCGGGCTTCAGTGCTGGACGTCGATGCTCATCTGGACTCGGACCAGGAGGATCTGGATGCGGAACTTTCTCTCAGCGGCCTGCCACCTGCCTCTGATTTCACCGGAGACTTGGCCGGAGTCATCGCCAGCAACATGATCCAGGCGGCGCTGGCCGGGGCGCTGCAGCCTCGGCCCCCTGCCGGCCATCGCAGAGAGGGCCCCCCGAGGGCCGGGGCCCATCGAAGCTACCGCAAGCAGTCCAGCTCCGAGCTGGACACAGACTTGGACGGGGAGGACTTTGAAATGCTGGATCAGTCTGAACTGAACCAGATGGATCCCTTCGGAGGAGGAGGGAGTAGCAGACGGGGGGAGAGCCAGGGCTCCACCTTTTTGTCTAGCCTGCTGGGTAAACCGCAGTAAGCTGAGAGCGTGAGTGTGTATCGGCCGCGAACATGTTGGTGAGAGTGTGTCTGGAGATTTTAGGTTCCAGCAGCCCCGCTTCTGATTGGCATCAGTTTATCACTGTGAAGTACTTTTTTTTTTTTTTTCTATCTTTTCTGACTCTTTTCTCCCGTACATTGAATCCCTGATCATTCAGAAAACTTTTACTTTGTAGGCTGAGCAATAGAACAGATTCAGATTAAATAAACCAGCATTATTGAGCCTTGTTGTGAGTTACAAGGGGTATCGTTGGGGGCTTTAAATAAAGAACAGCAGTGCCCATAAAATCTTTTCTACTTGGAGGTCTACGCATACAGGGCTATTTAACATGGGACCAAATGTGACATTCCTGTTGGTTGAGCTGAGCCGTGTTGCTTTGACGACGACATCATTGGACAAAATTAAATGTTTCTTTAGTCGTTGGAAATGTTTTCCATCACATTTTGTCAAAGAAACAGCAGTTTGTGTTGACGTTAATGTTCTGTTGTCCTTTCAATTAAACGTGGCTACGATCTGTTAGGAGACGATTTACTTACTGTTACAGGTTTACACAGAGTCATTTACATTTTTAAACGTGTCAGCAGTCGTGGATTTAGACAGAGATTCCCTCAAAAGTTTCAGTTGTTTCTTTGTATGGTTTTCTTTCCATTTTTTTCCTTTTCTGCTATCAAACGTATGAAGACATTTTCATTTTTTTGGAAGCTTATTTTTATTCTCGTAAAATGTCACATTACAGTCTTAAGATATTTGACCCGGAGGAGGACTTGATGTTGTTTGCTGTTCATTGTATTTATGAACTTGTGCTCCAGGGCGAGGTTAGCTTCTCCTCTCTCTCTATATGTGAGTAATATCAGAATAATTTTCATTTTCCTGCCCTTTTCATCAGCCGAAAAACATAATGTGTCCATGTTTAATTACCTTGAATCAGCCCTCAGCTTTGTGTGTGTTTCTTTTTCAAAAGTAATTTTCAGATTTCTTTGTCTTTTACCATCTTTGTATTTCATGTAGCTTTTTAAGTGAAAATTCAAATATTCTTTCATCCATGGATCTTTTACTATTTTAATGGGGAAATGTGTTTACATGGAAATTGGGTATAGAAAGTTATCCTTATATCCTTTTTTTTTTTTAAAAAAAGTGTTAGTATGTTAAGGTTTAAAATGGCTTTTGTGTGCTGCTCAGCCTGATTTCCTTTTAACGGACGAACCACGTCAGTATGTCAAAACTTAACAGTGGAAATGGCACTTAAACTTAAATGAGCCACAGCTGAGATTTAATTAAATATATATATATATATCAAAGAGTTTAAAAAAATGCTGGGTTTTTAATAAATGAAAACACATTGCTCTCTTTAATTGAGTTATTTTGAGAGGAAAATCACAGCTGCAGAGGATTTAGCACAATATAAAAAAAAATGCTGGATCCACATTCACGAGGTGAAGGAGAAAAGAAAAAAGTGCACTGACAGGAAATCGCTGAGATTTTGATGCTAAAAAAAGAGGAGGGGGAAGTTTTGCCGCCTCAGTTAACCCGAATGTTGCTCATTGCTGCTCCATGAAGAGTCAGTTCCTCAGTACGAGTGATCTGTAGTCACTTTCATAATGTAATGTGCATAGTAGTGTATTTTCTTCTCTGTAACTGGTTTTGATATGTTTTGATGTGCAAATCGTATTGAATAAAATGTTTGCAATTAAGTCTGTTTCAGATATTATTTCATGCAACAGGAGGTGAAATATGCAAAGAAATCAGATGAAGCTCTTTCTAAAGTTTCTGATTTAAGATTGAAATCTTATATATATAAAAATATATTAATTTGACATTTAAATAACAAAAAGTAAAAGCACTTATTATGCAGAGCGGCCCATTTGAGAAGGGTCAACTGTAATTTATAATGTTTTAATGTGCATCACTTTAACGTTGCAACTGGAGGTAGGGCTTATTCTTTTGCTATATATAAGTCAGGGTAGCTTGTGATTTTCACTAAAAGATCAATAATGTCTGATCTTATCCATATTAGTATGTAGATTCTGATCAATGATACAAAACATAATAAATAAAATATGCCCAAGTAACTGAAGGTATCAATAAATGTAATGTACAAATGTTTTTCTGTTGCTATACAGATGGTATTCATTATTCATTATTATTATATTTCCAACGCAATCATTTTTTTTTTAATGTTGTGTTTTTAACTAAATGTTTGAGCTCAGAGATGAGACAAAACGACACACGTCTCACTCAGCTATTTTTCTGGACATCACAAACTTTAGTTTTTAAAAAAACTGTGATTGAACCAAGATTTTGAACAACAAGTAAATATTCTAGATGAAATAATATAAGTACATTAATATATGTTTACAGTTGCTTTTACATGCCGAATTGAAATTATTTTACAAATAAAGTCACTCTCATAGAACAGGGCGGCTTTTTCTCCACGCGTGACGCATCCTAAAACACAAACGATCTTTTCAGTGACGCATTTTTCGCGCGAAACTCGGTTTGTCAAAACTGAAGCGGAGTCGGAGAAGTTAAAAAATGAGTAAAAAAGACAACGGTAAGAGTTAGCTATATGTCAGCGCGTTGATATCTTGGCGAAAAAGACGCTGATGTATCTGACACTCGTAGCGAGTCACTGACGGCCGTGATTATTTGTTTGTGTAAAAGTTTAGCCGGGAAGCTAACGGCTAACGTTAGCTAAACACACACGCCTACAAACAAACAGCGAGCTAGCTGAAGGCTCTCAAACCACTTTGACAACATGATAGGGTCACTTTAAATCACAGTATGTGTCATAAAACATTATAATATATGAAATATGATCATTGCTTACCATTATTTAGTTGTTTTAAACAAATAATCAAACTTCGGACAGTGGGATGGTTAATGGCATCATCAGGGATTAGATAAATATTAGAAAAAACATCATAATCTGTGCTGTGTATGAGATGTATCATGTATGATGTTATGTTGTGGTATTTTATGGGATGTCACTGTTGTCCCCCACAGGCGCCGCGCTCATCCTCGCCTATCTGAATGAGAAAAACAGGCCCTACAGTGCCCAGGATGTCTTTTCTAATCTGCAAAAACAGCATGGGCTGGGCAAAACAGTGAGATTATCACTCATCCACAACAGAAAACAGAAAAATCTTACGCCTTTGTGTGTGCAGCACGTGATTAATAATTGCTGGCATGTTTGTGGTCCTTCAGGCGGTGGTCAAAGCCATGGAGCTGCTGGCTCTTGAGGGGAAGATAAAGGAGAAAATATACGGCAAGCAGAAGGTTTATTTTGCTGATCAGGTCAGTGTGTAAATCTGTAGAAAGTTAACACATGCACGCTGTTATTTACGACCGTCTTGTGTGTTTCGGTGCAAACTGATGGCTGCAAATCCTCCTCACAGGCTCAGTTCAAAGACGTGAACGATGCAGACCTGAAGGCCATGGACAGTCAGATCTCAGGGCTCAGTGCAGAGGTTCAGTCCCTCAACCAGACCTGCAGACAGCTGGATGCAGGTGATTAATCTCTGAACTTCTTTCTTATGACAAGAGATTACTCCATGTGGCCGTCTTTCACGAGACGCCTCTAAAATGAAGTGTTTTTGTTGCCCTGCGTGTCTCTGAAAGAGGATGTTGTGTACGTGTGTGACAGTGTAATCTCCATTAACAGAGCTGAAGGAGCTCAACAGCTCCCTGACAACAGAGGAAATGGTGTCGGAGATCCGAGAGCTGAAAGCAGAGTGTTGTGGGTACAAAGCGCGTCTGGAGAAGATAAAGTCGGCCACGAATCACGTCACACCGGAGGAGAAAGAGAAGGTTATCAATAGTTAAACTTTCTTATTACCATAAATGATACTTTTTTTTTTTTCATTTGCTGTATATCATGGTCAAGTATTACTTATAAAATTTTAATTTTCCAGGTTTACAAAGAGAGGGATGTTTACGTGAAAGAGTGGAAAAAGAGAAAGAGATTGGTAATGTATAAAGAGCTGCAGTGATTAGTAGATGTTAGTTTTATAAAGAGTTGATGGAAAAGGAGATTAAAAAAAAGGAGGAAATCTTAAACGTTGTATTGTATGTATTTTGTGTCTCTCAGGCTTCGGACATGATGAATGCAATCCTGGAAGGTTATCCTAAGAGCAAAAAGGAGTTCCTGGTGAGTGAGAGAAAACCCATTAAATCCACTTTCACAAATTAAACCTGTGTTTTTGTTCACGGCACTAATGAATAATATACCTGGCGCCGCTCTCACAGGATGAAGTCGGAGTGGAGACTGATGAGGACCATAAAGTGGTTGTTCCAAGTACTTGAAAGAACAAGAAAACGCTTGTTCGTCCACTTCATCACTTTGAGCCTGAGCAGTGCTTAGTTAAGAATATAGATTACACATCAGAGCGGCCCGATACAACAGCACATTCTTTATTTATAGTCTTTCTTTTGAACAAACTGCACATCTTTAATAAAACTTGACTGAAAAACAAAAACTTTTCCAATTGAAATTATATCTGTACAAAAGTATCTGTCATTTGAGAGACACTAACACTAAATCACATCATTAAACAGCATCGAGATCGTCGTCACCTCGTAGGGAACATTGGTTTGTTTCTTTTCCCTTTTTAAAGCCATAAAACCAATCCTGAGCCTGCGATGAAAATGTCACCAGATTATTCATTATAGCTTTAAAGAGCTGCACTTTCTTTGTTGTTCCTCCTCATCAGATGTTCCAAGTCCATTTTCTTTTTAACTGCACATAAAGGAGCCACAGTGGGTAATGCACAGGCAGTTACTGGTGACCTTCAGGTATTATGA
>JAOXYL010000045.1:4084881-4099015 GCA_028564955.1 Terapon puta
CTTCGCTGTCCACGGTGCATCAAAAATACTCCTCACCTGTGGCTTGCAGTGCTCCTCAATCCAGCTGAAAACGCACGCGGAGAGCTCTTGGAAGCTGCTCACTGACACAGAGTTGCTGAAAGACTGAAACAGGGAGTCCATGATGCTCTGAAAGATGTTGAACTTGACCTGGTCAGACACCTGATCCTCTCCCTGCTGCGGGTTGTTCTGGTGGGCCTTCACAATGTGCTCATAGTTCCTGTCAAGAAAGACCATTTCTCTTCAATTGCAGAATGTACAATTTAATTAAAAGCCACAGTTGCTTAAACAAAGATTAACTTGAACCGCTGATCCAAACTCTACATAAACCGGCTCGCCTACACAGCACAGTCCCAATAAAATTCCTGACGCAGGCTTTTGTTTAAGGATATTTTGCTCCATTTCCTGATTTCAGATCTGATAGTACTTTTACTTTCTGCTGTGTCAGGTCTGCTATCAAAGCACTTTAAATTCAAAAGTTATTTTTTTCCCGCAGATCAGCATTTCTTTTAAAATCGGTGTTTTCATCTGTTTCGAAGAAAAACGAGTCGCGAGGTCTTAGTTCTGCAACACTTGGGACTTGAGTAAATTACAGGGAGAGAGCTTGGCTGAGAAAGTCTGTGAACCGCAGTCTTACGTTTTCATGATCTTCAGAGCCATCACCTCTTTCCTCAGCACAGAAACTTCCTCCTCTTGCTTCTTCTTTTCTTTATGAAGGAAATGGATGTAGTCTATTGCTGCAAAAAACAAAATACAGAAATGTGTCAGTCAGGGGTTTCTTCACTCAGATTTTAAGTTTCCAGTTTTAAGAGGTGTTGTCCCTCCACACCCATTTCCCATACACCATAATATTACTACTTCCTCCTTTTCCCCTTGTAAAGAAATCTCGGTAGGCTGAATTATATGAATAATAATTTGTTCCCAACTTTTTATGATCTCTGGCGACCTCAAAGTGCTATTTATGTCAATGTTTGCGCTGTGTTTTTTTTCCATGATTGTCTTTTTTTCTTGCTTTGTGTAAGGCGGCCATGTGAGACTGGATCTGTAATCAGGAGCTATCAACAGAAAGCAGCAGGCAGATGGGACTGAAGCGAGAAATAAACGATCGGCCCAACAATTTCAAGGTTTTGTGCTGCGTTCGATCATTTAAGCACAACTAGATTGTGTGTGTCAGTGCTGACTTGCCCCTAAAGTGATAGTGAGAGGTGAAATTACATATTAAACACTATTTCAAATATATATACTTAAATCTTTTTAAATCACATCCCAAAGTAAAATCACATCTTACTTTTCTGCAGCACAGTAGCTTTGCTGATCTTCTGTGCTCCCACTGCAAATTCAGACTGCTGCTGGCAGGTTGGTACTATGGACTGAAGGTCATCATAACCTTTCTGGAGGTTAAAAAACAAGAGAAAAGTTATTGATAACAACCGAACAAATGGAAATAATAAACAGATAACAATGAAATATTTCCAAAGGTGTGTGTGGTGTGTCTGCAGTAAATAACAGAGCTGTAACAGTCTGTTGTTGCCTCACCTTGATGGCATCCCTTCGCTTCTGCTCAGCCTGCGTGTGCGCTTGTCTCCGTCGATCTTTGTACGAGTCTTTATACGACGTCTCATGTCTGTAATCACTGTCTTCATCATCTGTTAAAGAATAAATTAAAATTCAGAATAAAAATCAAGGCTCTGAATGTCACAATGAATAGCAACAAACACACATATTTCCCTGAAAGCAAAAAACAAAATAGGACCTGTCAAACTTTGGAGAGTAAAAAACATAACATTTTTTTTTTTTTAAAGCAACTGAACTTCTTGAGTTATTTATTTTTTTCATCACAGTGATGCAGCAAACACTCGACCATCTTTCATCTCAGCAGGTTTCAGAAAAGCTGATTCATTCTTCAATCAAGTCCTGGAAACAGAATCGGAATTACAGCTTCAACAATGAAATACTGTTTCATTTTATTGAACATAGACTTCATACAATTGCACCACATATTCTCTCTCTGGATTAAATAGCATCTACAGGAATTACTAACTTTTTTACTTATATAAGAAATTATCTATGTGCCCTGCAATCTGAACTGTAGTCTTCTGAAAAAAAAGATGAGGGAAAGCAAAGTGATGATTTCACACAAATAAAGTTACTTACAAATGCCATTTAAAAATATTTCATTCATTTCATTCATAGTGAGGCACAAACATCCACAGTCCAACTGTAGCACACATTTTCTCTTCAGCACTGTCAAATTGTCCTCTCCCACCAGTGTAATACCTGTGTTTGGTACTGAGGAGGCACTTGTCGAGCCGATGCTGTTCGCCCTGGACACAACCGTCCCCTTTCTGGCGGTGTCGGCGAAGAAACCTGGAAGAGCAAGACAGACAACGTCAAGGACATTTCACTTTGAGACCAGGAACAGGATTGACACCTTCATCCCAGAGACCAGAAACGCAAAGAGACGAATCAAACAACAGGATATCAAGCGACTGAATACTCACTGGGGTCAAAGCCGCTGTCGCTGAAAGCACCGTCTGTCTGCCGAGCCATCACCAGAGAACAGAAACATGGAGGGGGGGACAGAGGAGAAAATAGATGCTGAGAGGCTGGGACACTGAGGGGGAAATTGTGCAGCCGGAAATACATGTACAATACATCAAGAGCTGCAGCAGCCTGTCTGATGAGACAGACTGAACCCCCACTGAGCGCTGCCCTGATTTGTCCAATTCAAGTGTGCAGGGAAGGTAAAGTGCTGCATCAAAATTAGCACTTCAAATCACACACCCACTGTTTGATTTAGGGCACCACCACACAGCAGTGACTTTCCCACAGGTGGCTTCAATTTGGATTAAAAAGGAGCCAGACCCTGGACAAAGATGAATAAATAAAATAGGTCTACATGTCAACACGTGACCAAAGGTTTCACTTTCTCTACCTACAGCAGAATGAAAGCTGTAACAAACGAGGTTATTTCAAAAGGTTTATTTTGACATGAAAGAGACTGGGAAGTGTCTTTTTTCAGAATAATTTACACAACTGCAGATAAGTGGGTTTCCATATTGACAGGTGGATTATTATCACGGTGAGATGATGATTGTATGCCAACGCCAGGGCAGATTGCTCAATACAAGGAAAAACAAGCTAAATTGGTCATTTCCTCTTGACAAGCACACATTTTTTTTTACATTGTAGGTTTGTAGATGGGCAAAAAAAGCTATTTCCAACGCACAAAGAGTAAATTTACTACACTTTTCTTACAGACTATGAGATAAACCTGCACTCCAACTTCACGCCGATGTTTGTCATGAGGTATAAACAATAAGAACTGAAAAAACACAGGCTGTTTTACTTGGATGCGGGTCTATTTTCAGAAACTCCTGTTTTTTTCAGGACGTTTTGTTTACTCAGCTAGCTTTGTGACGCTGGGAAACGTCACTTAGCCACCGTTAGCCGTCAAGCTAACAAAGCCCTGCTCTTCCATAACGCTTACAAAACTTACAACTTTTAAACAAAACACTAGTTGCCGCTTCTCGCTGCTATCACAAGGCAGACATATGAAACGACCAAAGGAAAAGTTGATGCCACCAAACATTAGTTTCTTACTTTCCAATGATCCTCCGGCGACGTTGTCGGGTCCGTCATTTTGGAATGCAAGATAACGGTGCCTTCACGTGCTTCTAGGAAATTTCAATACTTCTTCAAAAAAAGTTGAGACCAATCGCTCTACTTCTCTCAAATCACCAAATAAAGTGTTTATTCATACTATTCGCAGATCTAGTTGTATCAGGGGCAAACGATATGGTAAATCGTGTACTCTTCAATTAATCACTTCATGCTAATTTGTGTGCAAAAATTGTCAAAAACGAGCAGGTTTCGACGTGTATAGAAATCAAAGCTCGGTAGCTAAGTAAAAGTTAGTATTTAGTAGAATGAATCTCTGTCATTTTCTACTGCGCTCGTTTAAAACATCTTGAATGTTAGAAGAAGCTATTATGTCCTGATGTTAACGCTCGTAGGCTAAAAAATTCCGAGCAGACTGCGAATGCAGCCATCATGCAGCCATTGCGCATGTAGTAGCTGACTTCAAACACAGAGGGGCGCTGTTGCACAATCCTTCCCAGCTTGTCAACCAGGATGTTACCTGGCTGCCAAATCAACCTGACCTGACCATGAGGGACAAAGACCAAAGTAAATGTTGCCCCAGCCTCATGCACGTTAAGCTGACTTCAAAACGATGAATTGCTCAGGTCTAGTGAAGTTATGGTTAAAAGGGACAACGCCTCCTCTGCTTGTTGGTCCATTTTACACCTACACCTGACAAGCTGGCAAGTGGCAAGTGCTTCCTTCCTTGGACACTTGTTTTTGTTTTCTTTCATACCTGTGGAACCTTATCTCATGCATCATTCACCTGCTTCGTGCATGGTGTGCCTCAACGGTTGTCGTGTTTATCTTCCACCCTGTCCTCCACCCCAGGTTCTGTTGCTGTCATGCACAGGAAGTTACTCTTCTGCTTTTTAGCTTTTGTGGTTTCTGTCTGTGTTACAGAGTGTGTCACACTCCCCTCTCCTTCCTCTCGTAGGCAGCCCTCTGTGCTCAGTCACCAGAGGCACTCTCGGTCAACTAGTATAGAGAATATCGAGTGGCACGAAGGTGCGTCTTTTGAAAGAGCCCAAGAGGCCCCAAGAAGGACTTTTTTATCTCATTCTCAAAATTACTTGCAGACAGGAAGAGACAGGTTGATGAGAGTACAGACATGAGGACAGACTATCTTTTTTCATCATCCACCCTGTCCTCAGGACCGAGGCGGATTCTGTAGATCAGAGGCTTGATGGTTTTCTCCCCGAAGGCCCGAAGACGTGGTTTGATTTGAGCCTGGGGGTTCTTGTCATTTGGAGTGATCAACTTCTGTCACTCTGTTTTGGAATACACTGATTTCTCAGGAGAAAGGGTTTGCATAAAGCTGTACTCCTGGATTACTTGTGGAGATTAGTGATGGGGAATGCGGCTGCAGGGGGCTTGGAGCAGGACCCGGCTGAGGGCCGAGAGGCCAGGAACTCAGTCGGGGGAGCTTCCACTCCAACCCTGCAGAAGAAGCAGTCGGCTCCCCCAAAACTGCCAATGCCCCCAGAGGAGGAGCTGGAGGAGCGCTTCAATGTGGTGCTGGTGAGTGGCTGCGCGGGAGACAAGAGGGCTCACAACCATACTGCACAGGAAAACAAAGAATATTCACATGGTGCCCACTATGGTTTGTAGTAGAGAGGCTATAAAGATTGGGACAGTTATGTTGTCACATATGACTCATAAACACAGAAAGAACTCAAATTCAATTCATCAGCTGTCATTTAAAGTTCTTTTAGGAAGCGATTGTGCCCTATTTTAAACGCTTAAGTATTGTGACTGATATATGTCACCAAATAACAGTCTGAGCTAAATACAGATCGTATGTGACGTCAGCCTTAGCCTCAGTAGTTTCAAAGTCTTTTTGAATATCTAAACCCAGGAGCCCATTTATCTGGAGGGTACAAATAACTATGCTTCGCAAAAGACCTACTTTAAATGTGATCTTGGAAAGAGTCGTTTCATGTGTCATTCTGCCCAACAGTACTTGCGCACATGTCGTCAATAATTGTTCTTTCAAATTTGGAATATCACAGTAAAAATAATGTCATCAAATGTCCTCAACATGTTGTTGGGTTCAGCTAACTGCCTCTTTCCTTCATTGTTAGATTTGAACATGTCAGACAAGGAACAGGGTGATTAGAGCATGCTCAGGCAGCTGGGCCCAAGGGGAAGTTGAGTAACACATTTACATGAGCGAGACCATAAGACCGGAAAGCAACTGTTTCACCATTCTGTCAACAGTCCTACAGCTAGCTGGAAAACAAAATGATGACAGCATTTGAGGAATTATTAAGAATAACCCATCGAAAGTTATTTATTACTATGTGGAAGCATTTAAATCTGATTATTTCTGCTACATATTTGTAAAGGAAAAAACAAAACAAAAAAATACTCAAAGCTCAAAGAGTGAGGTAAAGACAAACAAGGCTTTAAACTTTAATGTCATTCTGACATCCTGCAGTTGTCTCCATTAAGATCGACAAGGAACTTGACTTAAATGGTAAATGGACTTGTACTTACTTGGCTCTTTTCAAGTCTTCCGGCCACTCAAAGCGTTTCACATTAGACAACATTCTCCCCATTCACACACTGATGGCAGAGGCAACCATGCAAGGTTAACGATCTAATTCTAACTCATTCACAAACACACAGATGGCTCCTTCGGGAGCAATTTGGGGTTCAGTAGTTTGCCTCCTCCCTCAACTCCCAAGGCCACTTCGACATGCAGACTGCTGAAGCCGGGGACGGAACTGCTTACCTTCTCTCTACCTCCGAGCAACAGGCGGCCTAAATAAACATCTACACTTTGTTTCAAGTTTAAAGTGGCTCCATTTACCATATGGTTATAGCTTTGCTCACAGATGGGGAAAATAGAGTATTGCATCATTAAATGTATAATGTGCATAAATGATGAGCAAACATACACTGCAATACAAAATATTTATTTAAAGAGAAAAAAAGCATCTGCTATCTTTAACTTTATAAAGTTTCCTTCAAGCAATCATCATAAAGACACTAATAACAGCGATCTTAAAGACATTTATTTCACAGGGTACAAAACTGTAAACAAATATAAGATATTCAGCGAGGGACTTAGTTGTTTAATTAAAAGTTTAGATGGAAGCAAAGTTCTTTTTTTTTTCATGTGTGACTATTTCCCTTATGTTGAAATTTCTTCTGAGAATGGAAATGTCATCATAAGACGTGAGACTGTAGAACCACTTTAGGTTCAACTGTCTGATCATATCTCGTGTTTGGTGAGATGTTCTGCCCAGTCGGAAAACAAAGGTGGTGTGTGTTATTTCATGCCCTTAAACACCGTCAGCATGAAAGTATGACCTCACTTCCTTTTTCTGCACAGCCTTCCAATGTTAACTTAAGAGAAATGCCATTCTGTACCTTCCTTAACTGTAAAAGTTTGGGCTTTAATGTTACTACATCTCTGCATTGTTTTTAAAGTCACGTTACATCATGCAAGCAAACATGCACACATGTGTTTATGTGACTTTTTCACAGTTTTTTTAGTATGTGTTGCACCATAAAACCCACAATGAAACCCCTCCCTTACCCCACCAAGGATGGGGCTCCAACCCCCCCGAGGCAAAGCGACAGGCTGTTTCCGTTTGTGCTTCTCTTTTTTTGAATGTGTGAAAAAAGAAACTACAAACGACCGCTCGAACGTACACACTAGCAGATTCAATATCAACGCCCAGTGTTAACCGAAAAGCTTTGTGTTGCCAGTAATTTGTCTCCGTGTTTCGAGTCTTGGGTCAGGTGCGGAACTGGTGAGAGGGCTGGTTTAGATGTGAAAAGATAATGATTATTCACTCAATCAGTGACAAAATGACGGTGAACAAAGACTATTTTTCTCCAAATCGTGCCCTTTAAAAAAATGTATGTCTTTTTTTCCCCCCAATTGTGTTCTGAATCATTCATAAGACTTAATTTCAGTTCATTAAATGATTCAGTTCTTCAAGCAGTTTGAACAGGGCGATAACCTTTACATCAGGAATTAGATTCAAAGTGAAACAGTACGTTTTGGGCACCAATATGTCAACTCCTTAGGTGGGTGAGTCAAGCTGCCAGACAGTCGAGGTGGTGGGGGGTTTCTGATCAGTATAAAAAAATTTCCATACAGATGAAGGGATTATATATATATATATGTATGTGTATATATATATATATATATGTGTGTGTGTGTATATATATATATATCTATATATCTATATATACATATATATATATATCTATATATATATATATATATAATCCCTTCATCTGTGACGTGACAGATTTTGACAGATTTTTATATATATATGAACATTAAAAACAGTCAAGTTCAAATCATAAATCAACAGTTTTAATGGATAGTGGGGAAGTTATCTTTTTTAAATTTTATATGTACCTTTTTTTTATGTCAATTTTTTTTTTGTTTCAAATTGACACATCATCTCCACAGCTGAGTAATGTCTTTGTAACGACGAATAACATTCCCCTGGTGTACATGGTACCAGCTAACAACCATCAATACATACATGTAAACACTGAGTCATCTTTACTTCCGGTCGATAGGTAACACCCTTCTGCTTTTACACGGAAACTACATTTGTGGTTTAATAGATTTAAATATTGTTGCATAAGCAGGAAAGATATAACAATTAAAGCGTGCATTTGATACTGAATGATGACATACAGGATGCAAGATCCTGAAGTGTGAGATTGCAGCTTTTTTTAAAAATTTTTTTACAAATAGTCATATTTTCTCATCTCATCTTGCATCAGATTCTTGAAACAATCTCTCTCTTTTGCTTTCTCTTCTAGAGCTACATGAACTTACCTCCAGATAAACTAAAGCTGTTGAGTCAGTATGACAATGAAAAGAAGTGGGAATTAGTCTGTGATCAGGTAAGACCTCTTTTTTTTTTTTTTTTTCTTTTTAATTAATGATAAGCTGGTAAACCTCAACACACTTCTTTAAACTGAGGAGAAATCTTGAGCCACTTGGACAGAGTTGACACAAAGTACATAAACACCCAAAAATGATCTGTGGTAAAGAGCAGGGTGCAGAGTGAACACCGCGCTGCACAGTTTCTGTGGTTGCCAATGATAAAAGCGTCGGCATGGAAACAGAGAGTGGTTTGTGTCTGTTGTGTTTACTAGAACAGGCAATAATAGCTTCAGGCGCCGCGCACTGGTAAATGTGTCTCCAGTCCGGTCGTCTTTCGGGGTCGTTGATAAAATTAACTCAGTCAGAAGCTGCTTTTGATTCACTTTCACTCTGTGAATTCTTCTTCCCCAGGAGCGTTTCCAGGTGAAGAGCCCCCCATCCACTTACCTGGCAAAGATCAAGAGCTTTTACCAGGATCAAGGCGGGGTGTCTCGCAGGGTCAGTGTAAAGCATCATTTTCCCTTCATATTTGACATATCTTTCATTTTCTCTCTGGCACAGTGATGTCTTGATTCTCACCTCTTCTGCCTCTTTAGCTGAAGAAGCGGATTCAGGATGCCACCCAGGTTCTTAAAGATTTGGAGATTTCTCTTCGCACCAATCACATCGGGTGAGCATTTTAAACTGGCTGCGGGCCCTGTTTTTTATTTTTTATTTGATCATTTGATATGACATGTGATTTTACATTACATAGCCATACTCCAATTACAAGCTATTTCTCTATTAGTGTTTCATTCGTCATTCTTTAATTTTATGTAGATGGGCCCAAGAGTTTCTCAATGAGGAGAACAACGGTTTGAATGTTCTGGTCGAGTACCTGTCCCACGCACAAAGCGATGTTTCGTGAGTACCAGCAGGATGTAAAAACTGATGCTGCTCTTACAGTGAAGTCATTTATCACCATAGACATTTACTTTTTATGAACTCTTTAGGTTTGATGTGGAGGCTGTTGAAAATGGTGGCAGCCTGTCAGACAGAGGAAAGCCAACAGAGAGGTCGATGGAAGACTTGACCAAGGGCTCCAGCAGCTCTCAGTCACATGGGATGACAAGAGCTGCGCGTGCACTGACTGTAAGGTAAGAGGCTCCAGACGTGACAGATTTTTATTTTTTTTAGGTAAAAAGAAACATCTGATCTGTGAGAAACAGACCCAGAGATGTTCTACAAATATAAAAACACAACATACTATATAAATACAGTATTTAACCCAACACACATCATGAAATCTTAACAAAGAGGAACTTTGAGTTTATACAGTTGCACATGTAGTTTTTAAATAGAATCACGCAAGGGAGAAGTGGTGCTATGCTGGCACATTGTCGTGCCACAGAGGAGACCAGATACCATGTTATTGTGTCAAACTAAACCTTATCTGTTTTATTCTGAGAGTCAACATTGTTGTTTTGCTTATTTCGCTCAAAATATCCAGCATCTTAATGAACATAAATGCTTTTGTAAATAGCGACTGCCCTGATTTATCAACCATCCACAGCAAAAAAAACACTGCCGCAGGCTAAATGTCTTTATGAGTTAATTAATATGTCTTTGTTGTTAATTGTATAGCTCTCTTATTTAGCTTGCATTCATATTACATTTCATCACCATCTCATGGGCAGACAGCAGATCCTCTTAAAAATGAGACATGCCAACTGTGACAAATGCCTGAATTCATCACACTCTCATTCATTTCTATCTTTACTCATTTCCTGAGTATTTTATTCTTTGTTTTCCCTTCCATCCGTTGCTACATTTCGGCTATCAGACACACAAGGTGGATCTCCAAACCTGTGCTGGGGGTCTTGTTATATATGACTATTTGCAAATTCAGCAGCTTCTCCTCCCTTGGAGCATTTATTCATGTGCCCATTCATGCCGTCTACAGAATAAGCTCCACTCTGGTGAACAAGATGCATAAGAGGCCCCATACGTCCTACCAGAGAGATGATATACATGTGTGCATAATGTGCCTGCGAGCCATCATGAACTACCAGGTACAGCCTTAACATACTCCACTAGTCATGTTTTTATTTTTTTGCAATCTAACTCAAGATACTTTTGCCTCTTTTAATACCTCAGCTATTTATGCTCTTCCTCTGCTTTCAGTCTGGGTTTAACCAGGTGATGACTCATCCTCGCTGCGTGAACGAGATCACCCTCAGTCTCAACAGCAGAAATCCCAGGTGAGTGCATTCATGCGTGCGACGAAGTGTGTGTTACCTGCCTGCCTGTACCCGTATCTAACCCCTCCTCTGCTGCGTCAGGACCAAAGCCCTGGTGTTGGAGTTGCTGGCTGCCGTGTGTCTCGTCAGGGGGGGACATGACATCATTCTCTCTGCTTTTGACAACTTTAAAGATGTGAGATGATTTTTTTTTTTTATTAGCAGTTTCACCATTTCTCAGCGGCCTCATTTGACTCGTTCAGTCAGACTACTGTTACAGACTTCCTCTCTTTGATTACTCATCTTGTGACTAACACAGTCCGCCCCTCACATGCACTCCAGTTATATATTTAGCAGATGTACGTGTGTGTAATTCTACACACAAAACAGTACAACAATTAAAATGCACATTAAAGTAAGTTTTGTCTTTTTTTTTTTTTAGGTGAGCAAAGAAAAGAACCGGTTTGAGAAGTTGATGGAGTACTTTATCAATGATGACAGCAACATTGACTTCATGGTACGGCCACAGATTTTCTGCCTACTAGAGGCTGATTGTTTAGCAAATTATGATACTTATAAGGTGTTTATGGATGTTAATGATATCAAACTGTCCTTACGTCTGTCTCCAGGTGGCTTCGATGCAGTTCATAAACATTGTGGTCCATTCAGTGGAGAACATGAACTTCCGTGTTCATCTACAATATGAGTTCACTCACCTTGGATTAGACAAATATCTGGAGGTGAGTATGCATAAGAAAACTGTGCTTTCTGCAGATAAGACCAAAAAGTTCCTAATTACACATCCATATCATGCATATTATACATTATCATACATTCCTGTAATACATCATTAATGTATGTGTTTTGGTGTTAGCGTATGAAGTCAACAGAGAGCGAGAAGCTGCAGGTCCAGATCCAGGCCTACCTGGACAATGTGTTAGATGTAGGAGCCCTGCTTGAGGATGCTGAGAACCGAGGAGGGGTCCTGGACCATGTGGACAAACTGCAGGAGCACAACATGCAGGTCAGATGCAAATGCAAGAAAACTAAGAATCTCTGTGAACAAAAAGAGGCTTTGTGGTGTTCAGGCGCTGTTTTCCTGTGTTTCAGCTGAGTGCCCAGCTCCAGGAAATTGAGGATCAGACTACAGAGAGAATAACTCAACTTGAAACTCAGCTCCTGCAGGCCACCAAGGAAGTTGAGCTGCTCAAAGTAAGTCTCGCTTCACGACATGTGCAATGTTAAATAAGACTAATTAGCAAAGCAATATGCGCCATTTTCCCATTCATTACAATAAGGTCACAGGAGTGTCAGTTCAGTTCATTTTAATGATCTTGATATTTTAGTAAAATGTAATATTAGTATTTGTAATTGTCAAAGAAATCTCGGAAAATTACAGTCAGTTAGTTCAGGATGAAATATCTCAACAGTGAGTTTGGTGATGATTAGGTGACTTCTGGACATCTAGCACATTTATGAGTTTAGACTTTTAGTTTAAATTTCTCCACAGATGAGCTGTGTTTCAATATTTGTGTTTGTGTCTAATAGGAAAGCCTTCGCGAGTCCTGCACCCAGGTCAGTGCCTTGCAACACAGGGAACGAGAGCGAGAGCTCGACAGGGAGAGAGAAAAGGACAGGGAGCGCCTCAGCACCTCCACCCCTCAGACAACGTCAGAGCTGGAGCAGAAGATCCAGGAGCTGCAGGACAAGGGGCTGATCAGGCTGGGGCGCAGTGCCTCGGGAGGTCTGGACATCCAGGTTGTGCCTGTGACCGTGGTGGAATACGTCCCAGCCCCGGCCTCGTCCGCCCAGACCAGCGCTCAGGAACCTGCTGCCCCACAGTCCAGCCCTCCTGCCTCTGCCCCTGCTCCTCCTCCACCTCCCCCTCCTGCCCCTCCTGCCCCTGGTGTTCCAGGCCTGGCTTCCTCTGCTCCTCCACCGCCACCTCCGCCTCCTCCTCCTCCTCTACCAGGAGGTTGTGGTGCTGTGCCCCCACCGCCTCCTCCCATACCCGGCGCTGGACCCCCACCTCCTCCTCCTTTACCCGGTGCAGGGCCCCCACCTCCTCCTCCCCCACCTGGTGCTGGCCCCCCACCTCCACCTCCCCCGCCTGGTGGTGGACCCCCACCCCCTCCGGGAGCACCAAATACTCAGTCAGGTAAGGAGGTTTACGAAAGAATCTTAAAAGAAATGCAAAAAAATGGTTAGAAATGGAGCAATGAAGGTCTTATTTGTTTGATCATTCCTCGTTTTTTCCTGTTTTCTCAGGGCTCAAAACCAAAAAGGCCATTCAGACCAAGTACAAGATGCCGCTGTTAAACTGGCAGCCCTTAAATCCAAACCAAGTGACAGGCACCGTCTTCAACGAACTGGATGACGACCAGGTCTTAGGGGTAAGAGCTGTTTTCACTTGCACTGAATAGTTTAACCTCTTATAAAGCTGCAGTTTGAAAATGCTTTATTTATTTATTTATTTATATCCTGACTTTCTATTCTTCTCTGCCTCTCATCAGGAGTTGAACATGGACATATTTGCAGAGCAGTTTAAGACTAAGGCCCAGGGTAATTCAGCAGATCTGAATGTTATCAAGAAGAAGATGGTCAAGAAGACCCCCAGCAAGATTACCTTGATTGATGCCAACAAGGCCAAAAATCTGGCCATCACTTTACGCAAGGGGGGAATGAAACCCTCTGCCATCTGCACCGCCATAGAGACGTATGTGTTTCATGGAAGATCTTTTTTGTTGTTTATATTTCTCATTTATCCCCCACCCTTTCTCTCATACACTAATTGGTATGACTTTCACTGCTCCCTCCTCCAGGTATGACCAGAAGTCTCTGTCCATAGACTTCCTGGAATTAATCGAGCCCTTCATACCATCAGATTTTGAGATGAAGCTACTGCTTAACTATGAGAAGGACGGCCGCCCACTGGAGGAGCTGACTGATGAGGACCAATTTGTGTTACACTTTGGGAAGATTCCTCGCCTGCAGCAGCGAATAAACACTCTCACATTCATGGGCAACTTCCCGGAGACTGTCAAACGCCTGCAGCCGGTCAGTTTGTCACATGCATTGTAACTTGGACTGAAGTTTAAGAGATTTCATCTCTTAAATAGATGTACTGACTTTGTTTTGACTTTTTTCACAGCAACTGAACTCCCTCATTGCTGCATCCATGTCTATAAAATCTTCAAATAAACTAAAAAAGATCCTAGAAGTAAGTAAAAGAGAATACAACATGCTGATGTAGCCTTAAGATATGTAATATTGCATAAGGCATGTCATGTGTTCCCCTTCAGATTGTTCTGGCGTTTGGCAACTACATGAACAGCAGCAAGAGGGGTGCAGTGTACGGCTTCCGGCTGCAGAGTCTGGACCTTGTAAG
>JAOXYL010000045.1:4099115-4111182 GCA_028564955.1 Terapon puta
ACTTTAAAGAAGCTTTTAGAAAAATAGATGGAATAATATATTATTTCTTTTACAACTGAAAAATTATTGCTGTGAGTAACAAAATGAACCGTTGCTCAGTTTGGTACACTTCTAACCATTAGACCCTTATTACGTTTGCTAATGTTTTAAACCACAGATAGATAACTATAACTGCATAACTTGTGATTGATTGTGACTTAATAAAATTTTGATAGCTAAATCAACTTTGTCAATATCTTTTCTCCTCAGCTGCTGGAGACCAAGTCGACTGATCGCTCGCAGACGTTACTTCACTTCATTGCCTCTATCATCCAAGAAAAATACCCAGACTTGGCCAACTTCCACTCTGAGCTTCACTTTGTAGACAAGGCAGCCCTCGGTATTTTCACGCAAACAGTGGAGCCGTCCAGTTATGTAGCTTGTTAATTAAACTGGGAGACACACTAAACTCATTTCTTTATCTTCCCTAGTATCACTGGACAGCATCATTCAGAGTATCCGCTCATTAGAGCGAGGAATGGAAATGACCAAGAAGGAGTTCCTGGTGCAGGATGACAGCCCGGTGTTGAAGGAATTCATCAAAATCAACAGCGAGCATCTGGATGCATTGATCAAAGACAGCAAGACAGCCCAGGTTAGCCTGCAATTCATGTCAAATTCACACACAACTCTCTTATTTCAGACATATAGTTCATGTTGTTGTCTGACCCTGCCTGTCTGTCTTCAGGAGGCATACTGCGCCGTGGTGGAGTATTTCGGAGAGAACCCCAAAACCACACAGCCCTCTGCGTTTTTCCCAACATTTGGACGCTTGATAAGGTCCTATAAGGTGAGGATGTGAGGCGCGCCGCTGGTGTTTATCCATTACGGTTGTTGCATTATTTGTTAATCTTTTTGCCCTTGGCTGAACACAGACAGCGCAGCAGGAGATTGAGAGGAAAAAGAAAATGGAGAGTGAGCAAAGTGAGCAAAAACAGTCCTCCTCTCCGAGCAAGGCTGGGGCACAAAAGGTAAGAAAAGAAAGGTCCAGACCTGTATGAACTTGTTTAATTTTTCAACATGTCATTTAAAATAGAGACTTTTCTCTATTATCTATCATCAAAAGCAAATTTGTAACTAAATCATACAACACATAAACTCTTTAAGGGGTAGGAAATTCAACATTGACTTTGATTTTAAGTGTCTTCATCTTTTCTTCTGCAAGGGGCCTATGACGCCTAAGATGCCCCAGATGGATCTGATCGCTGAGCTGAAGAAGAGGCAGGTGAAACCACAGGTGCGTGAGGGAAAGGACGGCGCCCTGGAGGACATCATCACAGGTACGATAACATGCTGCTTCCTGGAGGAGTCCGATCACGAGCAGAATGATGAGAATGTGTGCTGCATGTTTGACGTTGACGTGCTGTTGAAATTTGTCTTTCTTTGCCGCAGATTTGAGGAACACACCATACAGGAGGACAGATGTTCGTCGGCCAGCACAGCGTCAGGACACTTGAGCCTCTTTCTTTCATTTTTTTTTACAAATGTAACAGGAATTACACTCAAGCTTACAGACAAAAGAACACATTTTAAAATGTTCTGTACATACAGTATATGAAAATATATAATTTGCCAAAAGGCAGTGTGTATTTTTAGTCAACATTATAGTGTGAATTTGCTGTGTAAATAGAAATTACGATGTTTTTAACTCAACAGTCCATCAATTTGATCCGAAAACCTTTCTAAAAAACAATCCTCTTATCTCTGGGGAGCCTCAATGGCATCATATGCTCTAAATTTGTAATGTTGTTACCCATTAATGAATAACTAAAATGAAGTTATTTTAAAATAAACCTATTTCTTAACCATGGTATCTTTCTTTGTATTTCTTCCACAACCTGACACATAATGCAACTTCCACAGTTTGTGTCCACATTTTCTGTTGCTAAAGACAATGACTCATTTCCTGACAAGACAAGACAAACGTGTTATTATAAAACAGATCAGACGTCGCCACTGTACAAGAGAGCTGCACTTTATTGGACACACAATCACAGCAAATTATGTACAAAAGAAGGCAGGTTCAACTGCCTACTGTCTTCTCACAGGAAAAACACACACATTTCTCACAGAATATCATGGCATCCACACTGATAAATTAGGATCTCCAGTATCAGTAGGCTTTTAAATTTATATATCATTATATTATAGATCTATTTTCTGTATTATTTTTGTTCTTATATCACACTACTCTACAAATGGGAGAATCACTCTGTGGAAAGAGTACACCATCACTGGTGACTTCTCTGGTGGGGGTGCGTTCAAGCATTCTGACTCCTTCTAGACATTCATCACCGTTGTCTTCATCATCACATAACATCACAGTAAGACTGAACATGCCTGTGCCACAGATACCAAAATAATGTCTCGCTCTTCGTGTTTATAAACCTCTAACATAGAACCATTTTTCTCTTTCTCTCTTTCTCATCTTTTTGAGAAAACATGTAGACAACATTTTTTTTTCAACTGCACCGTGCGATTGCTTGAGACTATACATGCATTGTTTTGTATATACCTTTGTACCCATCATCATAGTTTATTAATAAAACATCTTCTTTTGGACATAACAATTTGTTGAACTCGCTAGGAATGACTCGGCCTATTTACAAGTCAATTTTGTTTTTCTACTTTTGATGCCAAGATTTTTGAACATCCACACATTCATGTAAAAATCTCATATACATACTATAGAATGTAGATTCATTATAAAAAAAAAGATAGAATGGCAAAGAAAGAGATAAAACTTTAAATTCACAACTTTAAGTCCACGTAATTCCCTTACTGATCCATCTTGGTGGTTTTAACAACTTCTGTGGTTTAGCTACTTAAAGCCAACTAGGACTGAGTGAGCAACAAAATGTGCTTCCACCTGCTGTCATGATTCAAGAGTCTGCTGTTTCTGAACACCTCTGCACTAAGTATGCACGTTTCTATCATTCCTTCTCACATGCAAAAAAGGGAAAATTAAAGCCATGTAACTTGTCAAAGCAGCAAGGCTCTATACGAAGCCCTTAGCTCCATAAAATGACCTTTCACAGTAGTTATCCCAGTATCTTTGTTTTCCGACCGTCTCTGACTCACTAAAACCAGCTGAATCACAATAACATGATGGGGTGAAACCAACAGGTGCAGAAAACAACCCCCGAAAACAAAATAACTGTAGCAAAATAAGCCCCTAAGCACAGGCACTGGTCCAGCCTCTCACACCTCAATAGTGACCCTTCACGTAGGGAGGCAAAGGTGCAGGCGAGCCGGACAAGCGTTTTCAGGGACAAGCTTTTCGTAAATCAAACGTACATAAAATCTAACTCAGTGTTCGTAAAGAAAATCCTAGATTTTAAAAATGAACTTCAGTGTATTTTACAGAGGCTAACTGTTATCTATACAGATATTTTTAAACAAATATAAAAATGTTCTGCGTATGAATAAATAATCTCAGTGTGAAATGTAATATCTCTGTCAATGAATTAAAAAAGAAAAATCTGTACAAAATGGTCACTAATATATAAAACTGAAGAGATGATGACATTTTACAGTATATAATTGAATCTAGGCCTATATATATATCACACTTTTCTTCACAATTATAATATCATACACAAACATCTCACTTAGATATATTTATATATGTATATTTCTTCTATGTTTGATTTCAAGTTTGCATGAGTTTTTCTGATTGCCAGGGGCATCCACTGTGAGTGTCTTCGACATGCCCTCTAAGCCTCCAGCCATGTTGAAATCACAGCCCACTAACACTTGTCTTGAAAAAATCATCCCAGAGAGCACTGTCACGCAATTCTGGGAGGTTTCATCTCAGACTTCACTTGGGGAGAGCAGCCAAGCATGAACACTTCCTCCCCAGCGCTCACCAGACGCAAATGCAGCAAATTTAACTCGGAGAGTTATGGATTTGAGTGTGGAACAGCATGAGTAAGTGAATTTCTTTCATTTGACTTCACTCAATATGAAACCCAGGGCTTGAACCTGCCTGGCAGAGCTACAGAGCACCCAGGGTGAAGCTTAATTCGCTGTGCTGTGAGCTTGCAGTTCTGCACAATGTTAGAGCTCGGGGAGTGTTTAGTCAAATGCCACCGCTGCAACCTGACGCACTCTCCATTTCAACTGCTGTTTTCTTTTTTTTCCACAGAAAAATGGGGACAAGCCAATTGTTGCGGCGTCTTCTTTGGGTAAAAGTGTTATTCTGTCATTGCTGCGGATCTAATACTGTAATACACGGGAATTTCTGGCAAGAGCAAAGTCTTAGAGGCACTGGGAAAAATGCAGTAACAGGTCCTTGCAGATGAGCAGGCAGGAGAGCACTGCCTGGGTAAAAATTACAAGAGTGCTAATTACATATCGCACGCTCTGTTACTGTTCAAAACTGAGGCCCATCAAACTTCATTCTGACACGGCCTCAACTGAGTGGTTTTTATTTCAAAGATGCCCCACACCAAAGACAAAGCAAAGTGAAAGGGGCAGGGAAAGAACAGCCACTTAACGGCTCTCTGACTGTTAAACCCACGCTTCTCATCTCTTTGGGTCTTTTTTTTGTATCACAAGCACTGTGGATGGAGACAAGGCAAGTCAAAGCCAGCCTTATTAAAGTAGCCTTCAAACACATGTCCCCAAACTAATCCCCTCTCCTCAAGCTGCCTACACTCTGACACGAACCCCTTTGCGCGTGTTTTAATCTCAGCGCCACAAAAAAAATCAATTTCACACTGTCGAGTGAACGACTGTGTCTATGACTGTCCGTTCAACCTCATCACCTCCCCAGTGGGCAGCCTTAAGGCAATAAAAACAGGACAGGGAGCTTCAAAATGGTTCCTTGTGCAGGGTCTACACTTAGGGAATCACTGGCAGGCCCTTGATGTACTTTAAATAATGGAAACTTCACCTACTGACATTAAGGCACACCAAAGGCCTAACATTCACTTATGTTTCATGTGTCAGCATGCAAGTAATAAAACCAAATGAGGCAACAGCAATACTGATAATGTAACAGTATTTTAAATATGCAAGGATTTTTTTTTCTCATTCTCAACATTTGTTGCTTTGTGCTTGTCATGTAGTTAACCAGATTCAGAAGATCATAATTAGAGAAAGGGTCGTGTGTTTGAGAGGAAACTGTGCTTAAATAGGTGCTGATTAACATTCTTTGTCCCTCGAACACAACAAGAGTTGAGACGGTGTCGCATGTTGAAGTGCAGTCGATCAATTGCAGCGAATGAAACAATTTGTTCTCGTTCAAAGAAGTTATATTTTACACTTCGGAAACTTCGGAGGCTGCTTCCCAGCAGAGTACCTTTGAAGTTCTAAAGAAAGAAGTATCCCAAAAAAAACTACTTAATCTGTCACTCTGTAGTTTAGATTTTCTTAGAGGATGAAATCATTTTGCGGTCGATGTGGCACATTTTACCACAGGGCTCTTTATCAGAGTTGTGACAGATGTGACTTTAAAATGAATCATTGCACAAGATTTGCTGAAACAAAAAAAATAGTAGAGTCTGTGCTTCTGCAAACAGCTTGGCTTTACAAGTGTGTGTGTGGGAGAATGAGTGTATTATTCATCAGTGTGAGTGCTCGAGTCTTTGGGAGGGGTTTTGATGTCAGGTGCTGAAATGTCGGAGCGACCTGTGAGATGCTACTTGTGGAAACATCCTGATTGTCATAATTAAACTAGTTAATACACACATACATAAATTCAACATTTGTATACAAGTCACCATTTGCATTTTCCCTTCTGTTTGTGAAACTGTACCTCTTGGTTCTATTTTGAATAGAAATGTGCTGTTATAAGACTGCTCCCTACAATGTGCTTTTATTTTGAAAATTAATGTTTCAAATTGAATTCTTTCTTAAAAATTATTCCTAGACTTTTTTTAAGAATTCCTTGTGTAGGGATGCATTTAAATATTCAAACAATGTGACATGAAATCAAATCAGACTGTCAGACAGTGGAATGTACAAAGCGCAGGTCAGAGGTCGGGGGAGTGACGACGATCATGTAAACTCTTTACACAGTGTGTACAAACGGAGGGGAAAATATAGCACCAGTTCAGAGTTTAAAACACGTGATGCACAAAAATCCATGGCCTTTTGACACAAAACAGCTTGAAACCACAATCATCACCTTGACCTACTTGAGATTTTTTCTTTTTTTTTTCACATTCTGCCAGGTGATGCAGGTAAGTGAGAGCTATATTATCCTGAACACACACAACTACTGGACTCATTTGTGATTATTGCAGCTCTATTTTCTAAGATAAAAGTCACAGTCTAGAAATTATGTCTACTCCACTAACAACCCATTGAGTGTAGGTACATATGAGACTGCTACTGTCAGTAAATCCATTCAGACCACATCAGCTTATAGCAGGCAGCTGGTATGAGGGGAGGCTCATTTGTGCGCTCGCTATCTGGCAAACTGGTGGTATGACTGCGTGGGAGAACGGCAGAGGAACTGTGGGACCAGATCAGAGTAGGAAACTTGTCCAAGAAGAAGATTGTGATTCCATTTACAGTAATGATACCGCTTGCCATGGAAATATGAAGCATACTGGAGTGAGGCCAAAGGTAGAGAGGAAAAACAAGAAGAAAAAGCTAAAAAAGTCCTAAAAAGAAAATATGTATCTAAAAAAAAATGCTGGAATTTTCTATAATGTAGATGTTTTCTCTTTATGGTTCATCGTGTGATGGTGCTTGGATTCTCCCGTGTCCTCATCGTCCTCTTCATCGCTGGGAGTTGTCGGGGCTGAGGTCCTTATTCACAGGCTCGCTGCCAACCTCCTTGCAGCTGTTGAGGCTGGAGCTTTCAAAGCTACAACCGCTGCGCTTGAGAACCGCAGGCGTGGGGTTAAGGGAGCACAAGGGGGTGGGGGAGGAGGGAGACAGGGAAGGAGTCGGGGTGGTGGGCGAGGAGGAAGCGGAGGAGGAGGTAGCAGTGGGAGTAGGGGACGGGGACTGGCTGCTGGGCAGAGGCAAGGAGGAGGCTCGCTGCTCACGTAGAAGGCGGTGATGACGGAGGGTGGAGGAGAGGAGCAGGGCCTCTGCGCTCAGGCCGGAGGCGGACAGGCTCGCCAGCAGGGCCTTCGCTTGGCTGGAGGAGGCTGTCAGGGAAGGCATTGCTCCCTCCTGGGGGTACTTCCTCAGGCCAGGGGCGAACGCTACTGCTGGAGAGGGCACTCGGCCTGAGAAAATGCCCGTTTTGATACCAGAGAGGTATGGCTCAATACTGCCTCTGCTGCTGTTGGTCCCCAAGGCCTTCAGGTAGAGCGGGGACACAGAAGACAGGAAGGGGGGAGGGGAGGTTTTCAGCGATCAAAGGGGGAAATCATGAAAAAAATGAAAGTCTTAAAATTGTCTGGGCACTGTCCCCTGCAGCACCTCTTACCCTTACAGTCAAACATGCCCGTGCATGCATGCTTGCACACACACACACACACACATTCAGACACACATACACATTCGCACATATCCACAAATGCACACCGATTTGGGTTCAGTGACGATTTTGGAGTATACACTGGAGATGTGAAAGAAGCTGACAAAGTAAAAGGAGCAGATGGATGTGTGTGTAGCTCTCTAGTCAGGTGAACAGGAGGAGGAGGAAGCTGAAGAGGCTGGACACGGACAGGTCGCTCACTGCTGCAGGGTCACAGGTACAGGAGGTGAGGCGGGCCGGGGTGGGGGGGTGCAGGGTGGCACGGGTTCACACAGGGTGTTCGAGGTGGGTGAGGGTGGCCGCAGGAACGAGAAGAGACGCGTCGTGGTGGAGGGGAGGGGGGGGTAAGGGGTGGGGAGAGGGTGAGGAAAAGGAAACAGAACAAAAGACAAACACAGGAGATTGTTATTCAGGTTGATATCAGCATGTGCGATGCAAGCCAAGAGACAGGCTGCAATTTACACATGATGACCAAACCACTGATGAACACACCTTCTGTCATAGGGTGACAATGCAAATTACACTGGTGTAGTCCGCCTCTATTTTGACACTTTTAATGATGTTTACTCATTAAAAAATGCAAAATAATATGATGGACAGACAGCATCACACGTCCTCCGCCCTTTTGCGCCCTGCTAGATGCTAGAATGAGTCATTAGATGGCACTGTTTCCACAGCATGAAACTTTTGGGTATCACATTCACTACATGTATTTCTCTCTTTTGCAGTTGGAGCTAAGGTGAATGCACCTGACAGGAACAGTTTGTACGTTTTATGTGCAGGGAACAGAGCAAGTGAAATACCCCGGAGAGACGGCAGGCCGAGCTAAGAGCAGGAGTGTGTTTTAAAGAGCCGGAGCTAGCGTTTTATTGTAAACAACTTCACACTTCAGGGGTGTTTTATTTACGTTTTTCATAAGAAGCAACAGGAGGAAAGTTTCCGCCGCGGCTCTAAAAGTTTTAAAAGGTGTTTGTTTAGAGATTATGGGGATTAGTTCTGCATGAAAGGAGAGCAGGTGTGTTAGTCTAGACTGCGCTTCTGGGAGGCTTTCACCTGCTCTGTTGCAGTTCCAGAGCCCGTGCTGCCAACCGTCCCCGGAGAGCGGGGCTGTTCCTTCTGCTTCAGGAGCTCCTCTCAAGCCTGGCCGACACATTTATTCTGGTCTGTGAGTGCGGCAGAGCAGCCGCCCTTCATCTCCTGTGCTCAGAGCTTCCTGCCAAACGGCAGCCTCCCCAGATAGGTCTTCACTTCCTTCCACCTCATGCCCAATACCTTTAACTAGCCTGTTTTACCGCCAGAAGTAATGGGAGGCCAAACGGGAAATGGAAATAGGGTTTTGCAGCGTGAAAGTGATTCACATTGTCATGCCCTCCTTGATCTGAGCCAAAGCTAACGGGGAGAAATTGTGGCTTTGAACTGCCTGTTCTTATCCGGCACATTGATTTGAAGGATCCTCATGACTGGAATGCTCTAATACCTCTGAGTAAAGTTTTAGTGCGCAGACATCTCCAGCACAGAGCGCCATCAGAAAGGCTCTGTTAGTTTTAACACCTGCAATTAACACACACAGATGACATCAGAGCCATTGAACATTAATGCCTCTTTTTTTTCCTCCAATGATCAAGTCTATTTCGATCACATTGCTTGCAGGACAGTAGCCAGCAGGGGATAACCCTTAAATGCGACTGGTCACCTCAGGTACTACTTCAAAATCCCGTATTATTATCAGCTGAACAGCATGTTGGGAGAAAAAAATAAATAAAAACCATTAGAAGTTGGCAGTGCTAAATGTAGGATCCACGCAAAACCCAAAAGTGGTGGCGGCGCATCTTGTTTTAGCTGAGTGCAGATGGTGCATCGTGATGTCTTAAAAATGTTTAACTGTCCCTCCAGCTGGCTTTCATGACACGTTAATGTGCACCAGCTGCCTTACATCTGAACTGGTGGGAAATGTCATCGTCACTCTGTGGAACATGACGCTGATGGTAAAGGTATTTATATATCTAGATCTATTCACGTATGAGCTGGAGATGCGGGGTAGAAGACCTCTGAGAGACTCTGAAGTGGTGTGCTCATTCTTTGAGTTTGCGCCCTTTGCAAAAAGCCCTAGAAATGTCAATTATCACTTGGCCGGAGGAAACAAAAGAGAACAATAATGGGGGCGGGGAGGAGGGTAAAAGCTTGATATCACGTGGAAGGAATTAAGTCCAGGGAGGGTTTAAGAGAAGAGACACCTTTACCTTCATCTGTGGGCCGAGCAGAGAGGCAACCCAAGGCGGACACGTCTGATTGTCAGAACAACAATATCAGTCAGAAGTATAATCAGCACTCTTTGAGCTTGAGAGTGAAATGAGGGTGAGAGGAAGCACTGTGGTGTCTAAAATAGAGATTGTGATTAGGCTCAGTACTAAGGTGTAAAAATTTGGGTCCTAAAAATACATGACTGTGATGCGTTTGACACACTCTGTACGAACATATTCTTCATAAATAACCACTTATATGTTAGCTGAAGTTAGCAGAACGCGCATATTCTATTTTTTGTGACTTTAATTAGGATTTTGTGCACAATGTCAGTGATGAGTTGAAAAAAAAAACACACCGGGTGAAGTGAACATTGTCAGCGAAAGTTGTTAATCAGCTCTTAAAGGCTGTATGCAAGCGAGCCCGGCCGCCTCGATAATATAATGAGATGAGCTCCAGATAATAAAAGAGTGTTTTTCCAGCACAGTTACTGCTAAGCTGTTTCATTATACTGAATTAAAAATGGTTTCGTGGACAGATTTCGCAGCATCCATCTGTAAGTGTAATTGTCAGGTTTTGTACTGTTTTCTTAGTTTAACATTGAGAGCATCAGTATTCTCACCAAGACAAAGATATTTTAAATCTAACAGCCTATAGAAACCAACACTAGATTCTCAGCATTGTGCTTTGTTAGAAGTAAAAAGTAGGTTGTTTTCCACCAAGGTCATATCTTTGTACACAGCAATAAAGTGTTAACAGAGTTTGTACTTTAAATTTTGATGTAAACCAAAAGTGTTCAACATTAGATAGATAAAAAAAAGACAAAGGTTAGTTATGTAAAATGTATAAATGTACTAAATAATTTTAGGAAATTATTATTCACTCAACTTTCAATTAATTTTGGACAAGATGTTCTTTATCAGTGGCGATGTCACACCATTCAGCCAATCACGTAATCCCAACCGTAGGGTGGCGCCACCTACTGCTTGACATGATGAACCAACTCCTTTTTCTCGAAATCCAGGTAACATTTACCCACGTTCACCTGGATGAAAACCTGCCTACTGTGTCATCACCTTGAGGCTGAGACAATAATCTGAGCTAACAATGCTGTCTAGGTAGCCAGCGAGCTAGGTAGGTATTGATTATTGAGGAAAATACCATAATTACAAATGAAACTTGTAAAACTAAACTAAAACTATCGTGAAATAATACCCATACAGTTCTATTGCTGTGAAAACATGACATATAATTACATATTATTATTATCATATATGTGTTTTCACCAGTCATTCATGCAAATATTAATAATTTTATTATTTCTTCATTTAATTTTGGGTTTTGGGTACTTGTTTGCTATATTAATATTAATGCTGAATCTTGTTTGCAGAAGCTCTATGAAGTAATAATGAGTCTAAAATAAGCACATTTATTGGCACTTTTTCCTGACGAACATCTTGTTCTTGTTTGTCTCCTGAAATCTCAGTTTCACAAAAAGCACTTTTTGACTATTGTGAAAACTGCCGTTTGTTCTTTTCTTGTAGGTCAGCTGGTTCTTTGTCTCTTTTTGTAATCCGTCATGCAGTTATGGTATGTTGCCACCCTGACTGGCACCGACTCCCCACGCTGACAGTCAGCTTTGAGCGTCCCCTGTCCCTGTCACACATGCAGCATCGTGTCACCATGACTTTTTTAAAAAAAATAGTTTGTGGACAAAAAGAGCGTGCTATGTGTGAGCGTCACGCTGAAATAATGGGATTAATTTTGCTTTCATTACACAAGTGCATGAATCCACTCTGCCTCCAAATCACAGAGAACGAGAGAGACTGATGGGGAAAGAGTGAAAAGGGGGCAGTGTGTCTAAATTGCAGAGTACAGAAAGCGGAAGAAGGAAAAAGGCATAAAGAAGAGGAAACGCGGAAGACTTAATAGTGGGGAGAGAGAACTGCCCTCTTCATATTGAATTTATCTGTGATTGCCAGTGACTCAAGAGGCGATTATTATATGGCACTGCAGAGATTCCTCCCAATCTTCTCTCAGTCTGAAGCAACCAAAGCTTCATTACTCTCCCCATCTCTCACATCTCCCCCTCTCTCTGCCTAACATATTCATTTCTCTTGCAATCTTCAAGACTGAATTTGTGTCTGAATGCTCTGTTAAATTCTGGAGGGAATGGAGGTTTAGGTTCACTTCACTGCTCCTGTTATTTTTCAAATTACATTGACATTAGGCTTTTTTTCCCCCCTGCGCACTGGCGTGGTGCAAAAATCTTCTTTTGGCTTTACTGGACGGACATGCTCCAGCAGTTCAATTTCCTCTCCACTAAGCCATCTAGCATCCTTA
>JAOXYL010000045.1:4115576-4125890 GCA_028564955.1 Terapon puta
TTGGTGTATTGTGCATATTTGTGGTTGGGATTATTTGAAACACAGCATGCATCCGTATTAATAATTGGTGATATTATATTCATTTCAACTTTAAGAGCTGGGAGGAGTGCACAAGTGGATGTGGCTGGAGGCTGAGGAGTAACTGGTGGTTTCTGTGTGCGGTAGGGGAGTCGATAGAAATAGAGACAGCGGCTTAAGAGAGCAGCAATCCACAGCACTCAGGGTCAGCCGGAGTGTTACCTCAGTGCCTGCGGCCTCAGAGGCCCACAGGTCCGGTCTGCAGGGGGGCAAACTTTTCCTGGCGCGAGGGCTAACGGGAAGGGAAAGGGGAGGGGGCAGAGCGAGCCTGACGGGGACTCTCTCAAACAGCTGGGAAGCAAAGAGCACGTTCAAAAGCTGTAATGAGTTGCAGGATAAAAAACACAGCAGCGGGCGAATAATCAAAATCAGTTTTTGTTGACTCTGCATTCCATCAAATTTCGGCCCATCTCAAACGCAGTCCAAGCAGCCATCAGGGTCCATCTGTCGGGCTATGATCTGTGAGCCCTGGGTGACGGTGTGTGTGATTGAGCAGTATGTGATCTTTGGGCTCTCCCAGTGCCAGGGGCAGGGGGACATATGGCACCTGCTGCTTGAACATGTGGTAATGATGGTGAGCATGTGAGTATGAGTGTGCGCAAAAACCAGTGGCAGATTGTGGGCTTAACATAAATAATGAAAAAGACGCGGGTCTCCCTTCTCACCGAACGACAGCCTATTGGTGAGATAATCGAGTTAACACACAACCCGTGTTTTCGTTTACCTCCAATTCGGCAGCAATTCTCTCCTCCTCTCCGTCCTCCTTGTCCCCAGAGGCGAGCGTGGGGGGTGTAGATGCAGGCCGAGGGTTTTCGGACACGGCCCTCCTCAGTTTCACGTGAGGTTTCTGGAGTTCAGCCTCTTCGGATTCAGACTTCTACGAGCACAAACACAAAAAAGGGCTTTTAAAATATCTGAAACCAGTCTCCAAAGCTCGCAGAAAACATTTTACTGATCATTACATAAAACAGATTAGCACCAATTACCTTTTTTTCTATAAGGGCATATTATGTACACATTAATGACGCTTGAAATGTTTCTGTTTACCTTTATACTTTTTCCAGGGATGAGGGGCTCCCCGCTGCGGGTGGTTATGCCTGGAGAAGATGGGAAACTGCGTCTAGGAGGTGGAGGAGGAGGAGACTTGGAGGGTTTCTCTGTGCGATACCGTGGTACTGTCAGCTCATCTGGAAAAAGAAGTAATTCAGGCATCTTGAAAAAGGAAGTCGTAAGTTTACAGTGATGTGAGGCATTTGAAGGCTTTACGTTATGTATGGTGCTTTAAACCCATTTTACACACTGAATACTATGTTGAATGACTGATTCTATTAATATAACTACAGAACTTTTTTCATACTGGATCTCCATCTGCCTTTCAAGACTCTTATTTTGTAACTAACTGGATTAATCAAAAATGCATGATAACAAAGCTGTTTCTTTCTGACACCAATGCATTAAAATGATGAAGACTGAAGCACTAAACTCTCCATCTTACCAGAGCCACGCCTGGATCCTCCCTCTTTCCCAGAAAGCTTGTGCTGGGGCTTGTTGGCGCGGTGCTCTGGGGTTCCTGCCACAGTTTGGGGGGTCTGAGAGGATGGTGTGTTGGACGAGGGCTTGATCTGTTTGGCAGCAAAGTCCAGGTCTGGAATAGCTTTCATTAACTCAGCCTGGGTCTCCTCCAGCAATCGGTTGATGTCTTGGGCGCTGTACTGGGTCAGACTGGCCCGCTTCTCCTCCCAGTCCCGCTCTGCTGCCTGTGAAGTGGAAAGTTTGATCTAAAACACAACCCATGTGCTGTTGCAGTTCTGGTGTAAATATGTTATGCAATGATTTTCATTGCAGACTGCAGATGGTGAGAAAAAGAGAAGAAAAAGGTGAAAAACAGCAAAAAATAATTCTTACCAGTCGGACCTCCACGGACAAAGCTTTGTCAGCAGCAGCACGGCGCTCCAGCTCCTCCAGGGCTTTGCCCTTGTGAGGAACAGGAGGATGATTGTCCTTGTGAGGGCCGGACGGGTTCCCGTGGCCACGGCTGAGATTGGAGTGTGGGCTCCAGTTGGACAGGCTGTTGCCTCCTCCAAGGTCATTGATGGTGAGTGGTGGGCTGGTGGGGATGTCAAAGTCTGAAAACTTTCGCAAGTCGTTGTTGTGCTTTGATGAAGGACTGGAGAAGTCCTCCTGCTTCTTCCACACCCCCTCATTCGCTTGTCTGGTAAGACATGGAGGATGAATTCATTAATCAGCTCTTTGAAATATAACTGAAACATGAATAATCCATGACTTGAAGTGAAAACAATTGTTCCTGAATGCCAAAAACACCCAAAACACTTGAAACACTGTGAAGGATGTAAAACTTCCTCGGGTACTGAATAATTCTCCATTTCTCTTTTACCCACAGAGATGAAAACTAGTTCTGTGAGATCTTTTGATCAGTGAGGTGAATTTAGTCAGAAAGTGAGGTGCTTTTTAGGCTGATTAAGAGATAGATGCCAGAATGCTGAACGGCACATTTTAGAAGTCCACACTCATCAAAGCATCTGAATGTCTTTATTCATGTGACTGAAGAGATCATTCAAGGATGTCACCCAGGATGTCAAGTGGTCACATAGCTAATTCAATGCATGCTTCATTTTTTCTTACATAAAATAATATTTTAAATGATATCAGTTCTAATTTTAAGAGTTTTATCTTAAAAGAAAAAATGTTTACCGGGGAAAAATGCTCTGAATCAACAGCAATATCTGATCATTGTCCTTGTTTCAAAGCCTGACTATATAGCACATCTTATAAAAATCTATAATGTTTTGCTGACACAAAAACAGAGAGGGTGGAAACATAATCTCTTTGGCAGGGATACAAATGGAAGAGCCTTCATATAATTGATTACAAATAGACAAGTTTGTGTCAGCTAATGATGTATTTTTTTCACAGCCCTGTCCCTGTGTAATAATTTATAGGATAAATGTATTTCCATCAGTATTCACAAACAGTCTTTCTTGAACTGTCACATAAAGCACGAAGGAACTGATGGACTGTCGCTCTCAGCTGGAGCAGGTTCATACTTGCGCATGGTCGCGAGGGTGTCAGTTATAGTCTTGCAGCGTTTTAACAGGGCATCCAGCCTGTGTGGCTCTTCTTTCAGGAATTTGACGGCCTCCACCTCCACCCTGAGCACCACCCGCATCTTACTCTGCAGGCCCGGGAACTGATCTGCAGGAGGAAAACCAGGAGTAAGACAAGAAGCGAACCATGCTCCTACAAACAAACCAATTCTACTTCCCAAAGACGTGGAAGGCTTTTTGTGACGCATTTAACCACTGTGCATGGTCAAGGAGTTCATTAAGACAATGAGCAATCTAGGACTGAGTGGCTGTGGGTGACTAATAGATAATCATTGCCTTGGTGAGTAATTAGCGCGTTATAAACTGTCTGCCTGAGTAAAAGACTGTGTTTTCTGTTGTGTGCCTGTGCGCAGAATGTGAAATGTGCCAGCATGACTCACTTTTCAGTTCTGTGAGTGTTTCTCCCAGCTTTCTCAGAACAGTGGCCTTCTCCTCCAGCTCCTGCACTGTCACCAGCTTGTGGTTGACAGACGACTCCTTCTGGATCTCCTCCACTGACTTCTCCAGGTCGCTGAGAAGGAAACGACAGAAGGATGAACACCAGAGATTCCTCTGCTGCGCTTAGATTTTACTGAATATTTTATCACATAATTATGTTGTTTGAGTCTCGGTAAAAGTTCTGCCAATAAACTGTCTCCCAGTCAACTGGCAGCTAGATCAACAACCCTGGACAGCTGAACCGGAGGAGTATAGACAGGTCTTAAAACTTTCATGCAACAGCTGAATCGGAAAATGGAACAAAGACTCTGTACAAATGTGAGTTTGTTCAGCTCTAATGTTGAGTGTGTCTGATCTGGTCGTATTGATGTCATAAATCTGCCTAAAGTTATGTAATGAATCGAAGCTCCATTTATAATTAACCAAAATAAATTGGCCGTTAGCTGGGCTGAATAACAGACATTGATTAGCAGAGATCATCTAACAGTTCAACCAATTAGTCTGCAATCAAAATGTCTCTCAGAGAGAGCTTCAGGAATTATTACCAGAGTGAACGTTTCCACATATGAGGCAGAGGCAAGTTATCTGATTATTAAATCTCAAGGTAGCTCTCTGTTCTGGTTTTGCAGTCACTTCAATTAGTTGCAGGATCGTCTCATACCTCAGATCTTAATAAGCATCTTGCTCTATGCCGGGCTTAATTACAGCTACAATTTCATCCTATCACCGCGTCACCCTTTGAGTCATCGAATTATAAAACAGATATGAACTTTGTCACGTTTGAAGCAATTATGAAATATGTGACAAAAATGAATCTTCAACCAGATAAGTGTCAACTTACATAATAAACTCACCACAAATCACCCATATAGGTACTAGGAAATCATTTCTTTACTGATTCTATGATTATTAATGATTTTAAAAAATAATTTTTCTACAATATTCAGTCCTCAGCTGTTACTGACTGGAGCTGCTGGATGATGAGCTCCTCCTCGTTGAGGTACTTGAGTCTCTCCTCCTCCACCAGGAGGCGCTGTCTCTGCAGAGGATCCTCCTGCTTCCTCAGGGCGTCGGCCACGCGCACGTTCAGCTCAGCTTCAGTCCGCTTCAACAGAGTTCGCACCGAATCCTGGTTCTCCAGCTGCACACACACACACACAGACACACACACACAGATAACATACATGCATTGCTCTTACTCCAGCAGGGCGTGTTGTACACTCAGCGAGTATTTGGAAAAGAACTGTATCAGTCCTGCCCTCTTGAGAATGACTTGTTGAAGTTGTTAAATCTGCTATTGCTGAGATAGCGGCATAACAACCAGACAATGAGGTAGGGAACTTCAGTTGCCTAAGGCTTTTCAAAACACACTTCTGTGATTTGCAGCAACTGCACATTTAGTTTAGTTCCATCCTTGAGAGGACAAGCTGTGGCCTCTTCTTTTCCAGAACAATCTTATCAGCCTTGTTATGCCAGAGGAACATTTTGTTCTATCGACTGTGTATTTCAGGCGTTGCTTGTGAGTTTTTCACTTTCAAGATACAGCGAGTGCCTCTTCAAACCACCCTCTGTGGTGTGTGTATCAGCGCATGCATATAAAATTTTCCCCAACATAGAAAGCCGGGATGCCCTGAGGAGAGCGAAGGATGTCCACAACAGGAGCACTGAGCCTGAACTCAGCTGCTTCTCAGCGTTATGAATGGAATATTCTACAGGACTTCTGCATGTAATACAACTCCCTGTGATGAAAGCACCTGGTAAGCAAGAAACATTAATAATTGATCAGCCTTATGTTCCAGGAAGTGAATCAAGACAACAATATCACTAACACTGAAAATTGCACAGTATTCTCCAAAGCACCGCCGATAATGGTGATGTTACTACAGCGGGCTAAACACAGGGAACAAGACAACACATTTAAAAAAAATATTAATATTTCCAAAAATATTCATTTTAAAAAAAATCTTTGAGCTCTGTTCCTCCTCTCTCCCTGTTGCCTGTCTCTCCTGCACGCTCGCGCTGTATAATTCATGAGCCACATGTAAAATTTACGCTGCTGGCCATCGCCCTGGGCAACAATGTGGGTCCAGCTGCAGAGGTCACACTTGGGCACACATACAGGTAAACGGCAAACTGTCCTCTCCGGGTACAGCATAGCCCGGGCTGCTTGGCTCTCTGTCTCACTGCTTAGGCAGCTGAAGAAGCCCTTGTGACTGCTGTCAGGGAACAACAACAAATAAAAGCACTGCACGTCTATCATCCGTCTCCTCCATTACTTCTCCTCTCTCTTTTCCCCTGCAAGAGACTCGAGTCCTCTCCTCTGCCACTGAAAGCATTCAACTCATCCGACTGACTCCTCCTACAGTAACCATGGCATCATTTCCATCAGAGATAAACGGAATAAATGAGGACCTTGTCTCTACTCTTCCTTGTGGCATTTCATGTGATTCTGCTTTCAGTGACATTCTGTATCTGTAAAATACCATGCAACGTGAACTGAGCTTTTATCTTTCACATATTCGATTTCACTATCTGTCCTCAGAAGATACAATGCCCTCAATGTGTCGTGCAGTACAGCTATGTGAACCTGCAGGTGTTATTTACTGTAGGTACAGTATTGAAGTGAAGATCAAATAAACATCAAAGCCACCGCTCCTGCATACTCACTGAGATACTGCATGGTGTACACTCTGCACTGTAAAGATGTTAGATAATGAATGCATGACGAAAATATGAAAAATTAAAATACTTGAGACAATTATAGCTGTTTTTTACCACTACACGCAGTAATGTGGTCTCATATTTCGTGAGGCTCGTATGCCAACAGTGAGAAAGGAGGGACCTTGTGAGGAATCGCCCTTAGTACATCATTCAGATGAATCTGTATTATAACACTGAAAATGACTGGATTCATCTCAACCTGCTGCCACCAAAACAGTCCTGGTTAATCTGGATACTGAACAGCAGTTAACTGTTCTTTTCTACTGGGAAAAGTAGAAAATAATTAATGAGTCAAAGTTAATCCCGTGTATATGGATGAACACATGGAGCTGCACACATTAAGGAATACAGCAGGCATTCAAGTGTAGATTTTCTCTAGGTACTCCGGCTTCCTCCCACAGTTAAAGACATGTAGGTCAGGTTATTCGGTGATGCTAAACTGCCCAAGGTGTGAGCATGAGTGGTTCGTCCGTCCCTGTAAGTCAGCTCTGTGAATGACTATGTAACCTGCTTCTCGCTCAGTGCCAACTCGAGCTGGCTGCAGCCCTCCAGCAACACTCTAATGATAAGCAGCATAGATAATAGATGGATTTAAGAACGAAGAAGTAAAACTCCTCTGTATCCAAGTCGTCTGCTGCTATTGCCGCAAATGGGAAATACCATTTTTTTATGACTCTTTCAGAAGCACCAATGAAATGAACTTTCCCGGTGGATATACTTCATACCTGTGTCTTGCGTAGCTGGCTGAGCTGCTTGCGCAGGTCAGTGGCGTTTTGCTGCAGGCCGTGCAGGTGGAGCTGCATCTGCAAGCGGCCGACGCTGTTCACCTGGGTTGTGTTAGAAGGTGGCGGCGGCATCAGAGCTAGAGGTGCCGACGGTGTGTGAGCTGCCAATCACAGAGCAGGACATTGGGGGGGGGGGTCAGCAGGAGGTCATTGGGAAACAAATTGGTTAGTTTGCTGGGCTGTGCTCCGATGAGATTTGCAGTCAACCAGCGTCACACACAGTAAAACAATAACGCACACACACAGCATAAAGGCCCAAAGAAATATACATATATAGAGAAAATCTGAGCACACACTGAAACAAATACAGTGTGTGAATACAAAAAAGTGCCATATTCACAAAACTCTAATAGCCCACTGGGAGAAACGTGTGCTCATGCGATTAGTACCCATATAGAAGTGCAATTAGTCTATTAAGAAGTGACACACAGGGGGATAACCATGTTCTTATCTTAACACAGGGCTTTGTGAGTATGGCCATTGACTCGCCAGCTATTGTTACACACACGTGCCTCCAGAACACACACTCTCACACTTTTAGGAGTGCCTATTCTGTGACAAAGCAACCCTCTGAAATACCCAAAGGAAAAACCAAGCAGATATTCAAAAAGTAGAGACACAGAGAGGAAGAGAGGGGGGGGATTGGTCCGCCCTTTGGGAAACCAACCAGGAGGAAAACATGAGGACAGACACCGCCAGCTACACCCAGCTGTACCCAGCAACACCACACATCCATACAGAGAGCAGAGAGCCAGGAGAGATGTCTGGTAGGAGAAATTAAAAGGGCGACAGAGTAGGAGATGGCAACTACCTTTCTGCTTCAGCCGTCCAGCTGGAATATAGAAAGAGTGAGCCAGTTACCAAGAAATTAATGAGAGGGTGTTAGACAGACAAAAAGGGAAAGGAAAGTCTTAAAAGTTCATTTTTACAGAATGATGATCCTGGAGAGCATTTTTACAAACTACAGCAGAGAAAAGCACTCCGGTGATTGGTTAGTCTTTTGGCAGAGTGTCAGCTTGTGAGGAAGCTTCAAAACACCAGTGTGTCCTTGTGCTGGCCCCTGCGAAGGTCTATCCACAGAAAAAAGTTTGTTTTTGCCAAAACGGCGCCACAAAAATTATGACCCAGGAAAAAGAAAGGAGTGAAACATGCACGAGAGGAATAAAAGAAAAGCATGAGGGCGCTGATGAAGAGGGTTTTATTCATAAATGCTTTTATTCACACAAAGTGATTCCTGTATATCAAAAATAATATGCTGAAAAATATTTTTATGAGTGAGATATTTTTAGAAATAGATTTAATAATTTCTGTGTATCCGGAACAAAAATATAAACCTTCCAAATACTTAAAAGCTGTTTTTTATTACCTCACTAAGGAGGTTATGCTCACAGTCTTGAATGTTTGTTTAACACCTTTCAACAGCACGAAGGTGTTAGAAGGTAAATTTTTTTGACAAAAATTCACCAGCATCCACTGAGCTTCCTTCCTTCCTTTTTTTTACCTGCATGAGTATTTTTAAGTGGCAAATTGTTTTGATTGTTGTTTCAAATTAAATTCTTCAACTTGGTTGTTCAGTAGCAAATATAGTGAAAAAGAAACAAAAAGAGAGCAAAGAAAGAGAGAGAGACGGATATGGTGGAAATCTTGAATCTGTAGTTAACTGTGGTGTATTCCCAGGTAACCTGTTTGGTTTGGTTAAAAGTGTCTCTGCTGTAAACTAAAGAACCAGAAAGAAATGGCATGAAAAGAGGATCTTGGTCTCCTGCAAGCAAATACTGGTGTGGTTCATTTGTGGTCTGAAAGCAAACAAACCCAACACAGAAAATTTGTAGATACTATTTATGTGATTTCATCGTGATCTCAAAAGCAGCTGAACTAATATTGTCCAGCCGTCCACCTGCTGATTTTGAAAGCACCAGTGATATTTAGTGGGTTACACATTTATGGAAATTATTTGGTAACCGTTGTAATATGTGTGTCTGTCCACACAAATTTAAAACTGTGGTGTGTTGTGCATGTATCTCACTCAATGTACTTGAGTGGTCATTTGAATAAATCTAGTCCCTTAAAAGCTGTGTGGAAAAGCAATTGCACATGAATATTGTGGTACAAGTTGGCTCTTTTTCATCCTGTCTCTACCTATATGGTATTGTTCATAATATACAGTCAATCTACAATTTAATAATACTAATAAGGTTCATTACCAGTTATTTCTTCATTAACTTTTGTGACACGAGAGAATGTAATTAAACAGATAAGAATTAAAGTGCATTAAAGTGCACCATGAATAGATCTGGTTTCTCCGTGGTGGTCCTGATGATGCAAGATACCAGTCAGAAGTTACCATCCAACGATTTGTCTTCATTATCCCTGGTAATTTAGGGTGCATTGTTTTCGAGGAAATGAAACAGCGAAGGAAATTTGATGCAAAGTTTAGCAAGTCGCGGTTTAGTACCCAGGTCACGATTATGCTGCTGTACTCACTTCCAGTGGCGGAGCCATCGCTGTTGGTTTCGGTCTTCTCGCTGGAAGAGAAAGGTAATGGCCGTGAGAACTCCGTCCCTTGGTCCGGAGGGCAGCCCGCCATCATGCAGAGACGCAGCAGGCCGCATCTGAGGATCAACGGCCACAGGGCAAGGCAATTACAGTGCTAACGCTAACAGCACCACTACTGGACACTATCATTACATTAACAAGTTATCTTCTTGTTAATGAGCCCCTACTGTGTTCATGAAGGTGACGTTACATGATAACAATGATTGTAGATGAGGAATTCTACTTCTTACACATCTCTATGTATCAATGCATAAATCAATAGCACCGTGCCCTGTAGGTAATGTTTAGTGCTCTGTACTTGTGCTGTGCTCACACAAAGTAACGTGCCACTTCACCTCTATGGAGCTGATAATGGTTCAGATAATAGTCTGCTGCTGTTCCTGTCGATAATGCTGCCTACGTGTCTGAGCAGAAGCCGTATCTGTGAGTTTTAGAGGGTTAATGGGGTATAATGGAGAGCCTTACGTGCTGTCACTGTCTGGTGCTCTGGTCAGCACACTCTGGACAAGGCCAGTGAGGCTGGCGATCTGCTTCTCCATCGCCTCCATGCGCTCCAGACGATGATCCCTGCAAAAAGAAATGCCAAGCACATGTAATTAAATGCCGGAGAC
>JAOXYL010000045.1:4136074-4149101 GCA_028564955.1 Terapon puta
AAAAAAAAAAGTGTAGAGCAGCCCTGGTAGTAGTTTCATTTAGTGTTTATTTTCAGCAGGCAAGCGAATCCAGGGAGACAGTCACGGTTAGATTAGAGCTGGTGGGATGAGGGAGTAGGATGGGGCTTTCAGAAGCTTTAGTGCAAAATGAAGAAAATTGAGCAGGATGAGGTGTCAACATAAAAGGTGTCAACAACAGAGTGTGTGTTGAAAGCAAATAGTTTCAGATCGGTTGCCACATGGGCTATTCTGGTGGTTTCATTCTACATTTTATTACTGCTGCAGCACCTTGTGGGGCTGATAAATTATTCTGTCTGTCTCTGTTCAGTGATTAAACCACCTCACTTGATGCATTTTTCACCTGCTGCAAAGCAACGTCATGTGATTAACAGAACAGCAGCTTACTGTACTAAGACAAGCAAGGCAACTAAAAAACAACAAAGAACATTTTAATTAATCTGCGAGTATTTCAATAATTAGCTTCTTCAGTAAATTTTAATGCAAAAAACTCGCTTTCTGTTTACAGATAGCGAACTGTGAAAGTGTGAATATTTTCTGTGGTCCTCCTGTTCATACATGAATGTATCTGCGAAATCACAATGAGCATTTTTTTCACTTTACAGACCAAGCGATTAATCGAGAAAATAATCTTCAGATTCACATATAGTAAAATAATCAATAAATGCAGCTCTGCTATTTTTAAGCTCAGCGTTTCAACATTTTCCAGGGATACCGCAAACACATTTCCTCAGGTCTAATTATTTTATCATCAGATAAAAAATGAGAATTTGTTTCTTGTTTTCCTTTTTATACTGACAGACGTTTGCAAACCACCAGAATGTCCAGCAGTGGTAAAATCGTTTGGTTGTGTAATAGGTTTATGTGACATACAGGGAACTAAACTCTATTTCATAACACTCTTGTTTGAGGTTAAAGTACTTGTGGGAGTGAGAGATGAATTGCTTAGCCTTCCCCACGGGTCAGGGCATATGGCTATTGATATTCAGTGACATTTCCACCCTGCCTAAATGACACTGTGAGCAGGGATTCGGGGAAGACTATACAGCTGATAAGCACTGGGCTCTTCGCTCACACACCCCCCCACACACACACACTCACACTCACACATCAATACGTTCTTTAACTTGCTTTGTTTAGCACGTCTCTCCATCTGTTTCTGCGAGGTGTAATGTCACTGCAAAGTGATACACGTAACGATGCATATCAGTTCACAAATAGGCTTAAACTTCAACATAAGTGATAAATACTTTCAATAAGTCTCTCTGCTGGCCAGCGGTATATACAACCAATATTTCCTCTATGCAACCTGTGGATAATACACATTCAGCAGCCCAGCCATGACTCAAGCCTCTGTGCTAATGTCAAAGCATTATTTCAGTAATGCCTCAGCGGCATGTCTGAAATGTCTTCTTAATGTCTCAGTCAGTCTGAGTAATACTTCAGCAAGGTCACATGGCTTCTAGCCATTAATGCCAGCTGACTGAGGTATCATAAATCCCGCGAGAATCGTCTTCTGCAGATTAAATGGAGCTGGAGAAGTTTAAGCTGTCGCCACCCCTGACACCTCTGCTTCCGTGGCCCTACACACACCACAACCACACACACACACACACTCATACACATACACACACACATGCTGCCCCGAAGAGCTGAGAGATGCCAAGTGAGCTGGGTGTTGCATGAGCCAGACAACCAAGTGCTGAAGCCCGAGGAGTCTGACGTGATCCCACATCACTGAACACACTAAGACATTTCTCTCTCACACACACACACGCACGCACGCACACACTCACACACACACACATACACAATGGACAAGAGAATAACAAACCCACAAGGACACTTAGACACGCTGCACTGACCTTAAAGCTCCAGTAGTTGGGCTGTTGCTGTGGAGTTCGTGAAGGACAAAAGAGGGAAAAGGGGAGACAGACAGACAAAAAAGTTAGATACTTACTTCTGCAATGATAAAAGTTCAATGATTGGAAAAAAAAAATATTGTAAAAAAATGCTGTATAGAACAAGCTGGACTAGAGAGGAGATACAGTCTGAATACAGGCCTTTCACAGATAAAACTAATGCATCCTTCCCAAAGAACATTATCAGTTGCATTTCCTAAATTGTTTTTTTGCAGTGTGCGACAGGCTATTTATGATTTATGAAACTCATTAATATTGTTGACAGCTTCATCTAATGCGACTATGTAAACCACAATCATTAAGTTTGATTGGTGTTAATGCAGGGGGTGGCTGTGTTTTGCAGCCGTCAGGTCGCTGCGCACCTGAAACAAAACTGTGCTGCTGGCTGTAAGCGGTGACGGGGAGGAAATGAAAAGAGTGAAATCAAATCAAACAGCGACCCACTCTGTTGTTCCGACTTTGGCCTGGCTCCCAGACTTCCCCACCACAGGCAAGCAAGCGCTCTGTTTCCTCCTCGTTCTCTCCTGTCTCTTTGGTTCTCGATCTACCTGCCGTGCCCTTTTCTGAACCTTGCCACCTCACCTGCTTATTTTTACCAGCCCATGCTGTATCTCTCCTCTGTCCATTTGTTCTTCCTGCTGCTCTGCCGTATATGAAAAGGTGCTCGCACGTTGGTCATAAGCCAAGTCAAAACCGGGCCAAGCCACTGATGACCTAGAAATACCTCAAAATGACATGGAGAATTAAAAAAAGATTGTGTGGCATTCATGAATTTTAATTCTAATCCAAACTCTTATTCTAGTTCTTATTCTTATCTGCAGGCAATTTTCAGTCCATTCAGCCTCCCCTCTGCAAGACCAACATTACTCTCCTGGTGCAGGGAGGAAAAAAAAAGTGACAGGCGGGTTTTGATTTATTATAGTTGGTGGTTTTTCATTATCAGCCTTCCATTTTAATACTGTCTCAACAAAAGCCTAGATTATTCCAGTAAACACGAGCATCACAGGGAAGCTCCAACTGATTATTACCTTATTGTAATCTAATATTTCACTTAATGTTCCCCCATTAGGCCCTGATGCCATTCCCTGACTGTCTCTTTGACTTAATCCTCTTCTCTCGCTCTCTACTTCTTTCTCTCATTTCTTTATGCGTTGTGGTGCAATGTCTTGCTTGGCTTTGAAACAATATTAAGTGTTATAATTGCTCTACTCTAAAGATCTAATGTTTCCTGGTCAAGAGGCCACTGAGCAATGATTAAGTAACATCTGTACTAACAATATATAACCATTTACAGACTGTATATAGGAGGGGTGTCCCAGTTACATACTACACACTAATAATATACTGCATGTACAACATACTGACAGGTGACAAATTCAAGGAAATATAATAATATTAAGAGTTACATTGCTAAGGTGTTGGGTCACCACCTGCTTCCAGAACAACATAAATGCCCTTAAGCATTAATTTCAACATTTTTTAATCATACTGGAGTGACTGTGAAAGCCAAAGCTTTTGATTTGCATCACTTTACTGCTCATCAAACCATTAAGTGACCTCCCCCATGTGTGAGCACATATAAGGACACATGAGCCATGATTTTCACTCTTCCATCTCACATGCCAGTTTAGTATGCACACTGGCACCTTAAACATAACTTAATTTTTCCTAGTTCTCCAGTGTGAACTTCAGTGAACTACACACACTGCTAATAATTAATAGCAGTAGTATTAGTAGAGTAATAGTATGGAAATGGGGCACAGCATATTCATGGTAAATAATAAAAAGGGGTTCCACGCGATAACAGAAAAAGTTAAATTAACACTTATCTGGAACAGAAACGTGAACATGACGCACATTACGACCTGCATTCTTAAAGGTTTTAAATTATTTCATTGTGTGTATTTCTCTCTGTGACTGCTCTTCATAGTTTTAAATCTTAAAAAAATAGTGCACATATCCGCAGCGCCTCGCCTCACTGGCACTGATACAAGTGGGACTCTCAGTATGATATGGAGCATAATCTCAACCCACGCTTACTTTCCCCCCATAGCATATGAATCTCTGCTAACATATGTCAAAGCAATTATTATTAGAAACAACTCTTTGATGTGTCGCTGAGGATAATTTCTCTCTCCTAGCTAGTTTTTCTGAAGTTGTTTTAAATACCGTATAGTCTGGTATAAACCATGTGTGTCTTAAATTGGAAGAGTTTTCCATTTTTTCTCAAGCTAATTCTCAGTGAGACTCAGAGGAGTAAGAGGTCATGGGTAAAGTGGGTCACTTTCAGGGATAAGATAATACGTGAGGTCTTCTCTGGCCTTGACTACCTGGTCATGTGTCAGTCATTAATTCTGTGTTGCCAGCCGGTGAAGCATCGTCCTTGACAATCTGTTGAACTGACAGCAGCTCAGGGGCACCATTGGTGCATCATAAATAATTGCTGTTCACTTGTTCAGACAACGTTAATTATTTTATTTTCCCACAAAGCTAAATGACTCTGAGGGCTGGCTTTAATGGTGCAGAAGTGATTTGTGGTCTTGTGTGTCTGTCTCTGCCAGTGTTTCTGTGTTTGTTGCCTTAATGAGGCTTACTCATACTTCTCAGGTAAAGTAAACACATTCATTCTCCACCGCCTCGTGTTGTGTTAACCGTTGCCCGAGCTGACACCTGCAGATACACTGAACTTGGACTTTGAGTTGCAAATAATGCAGTGAGTGGGTGTGGGACCAAACTTGAGAGGGCTTTTTTCAGTGCATATTACTCCCCTTTAACAATTCTCCCTCCTGGCAATCGTCACTGAAATCAACATATTTCTTCTGAACAGAAATTATATTCGAGACATTGTTTTATAGTGTCAGTCATTACCACACCAACTCGTTCAGTCATAATCCCGGATGAGAAATGAAACTCTCGACCGAGGCTCGAGTAGCTCAAATGTACATCTTCTCATTTTTAACCTCCTGTTGAATTAAATATCCTGTGAACACCAAGGAGACAGTTTCACGGCCGTGCAATTGATGTCAGATTAAACTTGGGGTTAAATGCATTCCTGACTGCTGAGCGGAGATCCCCGTGTATACGTTTACCCACAGGCGTGCATGTGCGCTGGCCACAGAGCTCCAACAGAAGGACGTAGCCTGGCAGAGTGGAGCGCTGCATTACCTGACCTGCATGTAAAGCAGGCTGCACTCACACCACCCCTCCTCCACCCCCGTCTCTTTCTCATGTCGTCATCCTCTCTGCACCCCCGCCCCCCATCTCAATCATTCTTACTCTTTTCCCCCTCAGTCCTCCTCCGGTCTAGTTTGGTGTCTTGGCGTTACCGCAGCCTCGCTCCCTCGTCTCTCTCTCTCTCTTTCTCTCTCTCTCTCTCTATGTGTGTTTTTAAAATCACCTGCAGCTAATTAACGCTCACCAAAACAGACACTCTGTGCACAGTTTGCTGTTTCTGTCCACTCAGCCTTCGTCTAGTCTGCTGAGCACACGCACACCGTCGCCACAACAACCACAACAAACACAACAGGCGTGGAATATAATCCCAGCTGGCACATCCTTACCCCCAAACACACACGCACACCTCTGTGCAACAGCCTCCGGCTTCCAGTTTCAAGCTTGCAGTCCCATCTCACCTGCAGTGCACCTGTGCCTGTCCACCACTCCAGTCATCCCAGGTTGTCCGTCAGGTGCAGCGAATCCTCATCTCGTTTTTGCCCGTCTCTCCCTCCCTCTGCTTCTCTAACCCTCCCTCTCTCTCTCTCTCTCTCTCTGTCTTGCTCTCCAGTAGCACATGCGGCGGAAACTCTTTATTTAATTCATTACAACACCAGCCGATTAACTCCTTCGCAGATGGGCGGCTGGCTCCTGCTGGTGCTGGCTAATTGAGCAGCGGGCTGCTTGACTGGCTGCTGCGCTCCCCTCCAGCTCCTCCTCCCCTCCCTCCCTCCTTCCTCGCTGTCCATGCTCCGCACATCCCCGAGATGACAAGGAATCCTGGGCTCTGCCGCTTCCTCCCCCGTGCAGTGAAAATGCCCTGTCACTTCAGGATCTGTCCACTCTCCAGGCTGCTGCTTAAATTTTTTTGTCTGCCTCTCTCTCTCCCTTCTTGTCCTCACTATTGTACGATTCCTCCCTCTTTGCACAACCTGACCTTTGCAATGCGATATCCCTTCTCGCCATTTATGGGAGAGGTTGCCATGGCAACTATGGACTCCACCTGTCTTTCACCCGCCCACCCTCGCTCGCTTGCTCTCTCTCCCTTTCATTTTCTCCCCTCTCCCTGGTGTTTTTCTGTCACGTCATTACACTGAATTTGCCCCCTTTTTTAATAAACACACAGCAGTGGTGCTTACACAAAAAGAGCGTGCGCTTGTGTACTGCACAGTGCGTGCGTGTGTGTAAGTGAGGGAGAAAATAGCTAAAGAAAGCTATTGAGGCTGTGGAACTGGTAGTTTAAAGCTCAATTTGGAGGGGGAGAAGATTTGATGAAAAGACAAACATCAGAGAAGGAACATTATCTCCAAGTGACGTGCAGGAGCATGCACACGATCAGTATGTTTATCTGTGCGTCTTCCAGTCGTCACACCTCAGCACCGCTCATGTTGCTCCTCTATGTAAAGTTCTGGCAGCAGGCAGAACAAAGAAAATCTTGGCTGTGACAATTTAATGACGACCTCTGATAAAAACAAACAGAAAAACCACCTGGCAGCTCTCCATTATATATTTTTTTCTTCCATCAGTAATTTTAATGAGAACAATGTGCAGTATTGTGCTGCTTTCACTCCTGATGACATCTGGCGAGAGGCTTTTTATTGCCTGGTGATATGTATGATTCCACCTGAGCTATGAAATGTATATGCAGAGGGCCTTTCTGCCTGTCATTAGATTGACAGTATTGATCAGTTTGACTGACAAAAAATACATATTCTGAGAACTAAATGGAGTGAGCACATGAAATAGATTAATCAATAAATGATCAGTAATTTGACAATGATATTGGGATGATTTACTATCAGATACAATTCCTTTCAGGGGTGAGTAATCCTCACGGGAGGCAGTGAGCTGCGTACCTGTTCTCGTGCAGACCGCTCTGACGTACCCCTCATGCTGGCGTGTGAGGGTGAGGGAGATGGTGGGTTGTGGTGTGGGCTGTGGTGTGGATGCTGCAGCTGCTGCTGCTGCTGGTACTTGCTCTTCAGGTGATCCATGAAGGCATCCCTCTTGCGCTCCATGTCAGCCTTGTGCAGGTTGGTCAAGGCCTCCAGGCTCTGGGCGGCGCTGACAGTGTGGCGGTGCTCCGACGTGTGCACCAGGCCCACATTGGAGAAGCGCCGAGCACTGTTCCCCAGCGTCCGGTATTCTCTTGGATATTCCAAGTCATCTGTCGAGATCATGTGACTGCCACCACGCTCGGGATCTGAGGGACGAGGCAAGAAGGAGGGAAGGAGGGATGAAGGGAAGAAAGAAAAGTAGGAAGGGTGGAAGAAAGTGGTGAATCACCACCCACACAAACATGCAGAAAGATTTCAGGGAGGAAACATACATACACACAGAGCAGGCACACAAAGGTGGAAACAAATGGAGCAGAGAGAAGCAAGTGGAAAAAAGGCACAGAAAGGACAGGAGAGAGAAGAAGAGAGAGAGAGGGGGAGAGAGAGAAAGATATGGGATGGGATGTTAGACTATTTGCCACCAGGACGGAGCGGTTCCCCGCAGAATTATTGATTTCAAGTTCTGAAGGGAAGAAAAATGAGAAAAGTAAAATGCTTCTGCAACAGATCAAAGGAAAAAAAAAGCTCACACTGAATTTGTTTTGCTGGATATTCCATTGTGATATGCCTGCTTGTCATCTTAAGTGGCTTTCATTGTTTTCTTAGGAAACAGAAAAAATAAAATATTGAAAACTGAGGTGACTGAAAGTCAAGAGGGAACATAAAGGAACACTTCCTTCATATCCGTCCATGTTCTTGCTCTTTCTCACCCACTCATATCCATCTATCTGAGCTTTCTCTCCATCCCTTGACACCCTCTGCCACTTTCTCTGCATATTCTCACTGTCTCTTGTCTGGAGGTTACTGATTCTGCTGTCCGTTTTTAAGGAAGCGCGTCACACTGACAGCCCTCGGCCTTTTATCAGCGCTCTAACTGACAGACAACCCAGCCCAAGGTGGAAGGCGCACAGGAAGGGAAGGGAGACAGCTGGGAGGAGACGGCATGGTTACACAAAAAATATGTGACTGGAAAAACGAATGAACTTAAAGTGTGGTAAACGAGCAGGGAGCCATTCGCCCGGTGAGTTACCTTGCTTAGGAAAACAGGCCCCGGCGTTGGCTAGAAGAGAAACATGCCAAGGGTTAATTTGTTTGTTTGTTTGTGCACAGATGTGCACACAAACACACCAGGACACCATCACATGACCATCAGAAAAGAGCTATCGTGAAGTGATAGCACTTTCTCTGAATTACAATTAGTCAATGCATTATATATGCATTATAAGGTATTCATAAGGGTTAACACACAGGGAAATGGTTCACTATGAATACTAATAGTGTCTTACAATAACCTGCAGAATGGTAAATGAATATTGTATATCATGCATTTTTACACAGGGAAAGTTCACAGATAATATGTCCTAAAATCAGACATGTGTTCATATTTGACATAAAAAGCGCTGAGACCTAATAAGGCTGAAGGAAGCGGACCATCTGTATATTAAAGGCTCATCAGCAGCATTAGGATGAGCTGAGCTACTAAGCAGCAGAGGGAGACTCCTTGGGGCAGGGGGAGCAACAAATGGACTGCAAATGAACAGAGGAAGAGAAGAGGAAGCCGGCCAGATGGAGACCCAGCAGAACCGCAACGCTCTCCAGCGGACAAACGTCAACACAGAGGAAGCCCGTTAAGGGCAGAAGGTCTGCGATCACTCAAACGCAGCTGCAATCAAACTGCGCGCTCCTTGTAAACCCATTTCTCACTCTGTTCATTCTCTGAGATACGGCGCTCAAGTGTGATTGGCTGTTTCAACACCATGCCCTTACATCCTCTCCATTATGAAGTGCTGATAAACTGAACAGGGGAGAGGTGAAATGGACTGACCTCCTGGCTAATAGCATTAGCATCGAGCTCTCCGCTGCGCACCAAGGCCGCTGGCCATATTCATCTCGCCCCATCGCAGCCTCCCAGATCTCTGGTTTACACTTCATTAGGCTGGAGCTTATTGTAGATCAGCTAACAAGGACCTGACTCAAGGGCCTCATTACAATGGATTGCAAAGCTGGGCCTATGCACTATGGCTTATTATTGTGACTGAGCATCCGCAACGAGAGTGAAAAGCTGAGTAGGCTATACCGCCTCAAGACAAGCATAATGCAGTGAAGAGTATGAAACACACAGCAGCGCTAACGTATATAGGTATCAATTTAAGAAAATCCTAAAAGAAGTTCAAATCATACATAGTTAATGGCTTGCAAACACCAGCCACCTCTGATTTGGAACACGTCCCAAAACTTTCCAAAGTGTAGATAGTGAATATACTTTCCAAAGTTGTATACAAAGCCCTCATCGTGAACACAGCGGGAGTAAAAGTTGTGTGGGCAGAAGAGTAAGAATAGAAAATGGGAACAGGTTATTCATCTTTACTTTCGTCATTCACAGCCAATATATTTCCACATAAGCTGGCAGACAATAACCCTGACAGCCAAAACAATCTGTGCAAGCCCCCGCAATGCCAGCATCATTTAAACCTACATAAAAGAGCCTTGATGGGGTGGGTTTCTGGTGAACACTTTATCACAAGAAAGCAATGTCTGTCAGCAAGCCTGAGTCTGCAACAGAACAAATTGCAACTATAAAGACTCAGAGCCTCCTGCAAAAGTTGCAGCCTGTTGGTCATTGAAAGAAATAGGAGGACCTGAATGACGGCGGGAGCAATCAAAAGCGATAAGATCTGTGAGCCCAGCCAATGAGGCCGGTGCTGCACTGCAAGATAGAAAGCACATTCAAGAGCATTAACCTGCCCAAATAAAAAGAGCCTACTGCAGTGGGCATTGAGAGATAAGACAAGACAAACGGGCCAGGAGAAATCACCTGCACAGAGAAAAAGATACTGCAGAGCAACATGAACTAACAAAAAACAAATATTTCTAACAAGGAAAGAATCCTGATTAGGCTCATTTGGTCTTTCTCTGGGTTTCTGCAAAATAAAAACCTCAAACCTTCCATTAACCTGGTCAGCAGGTTAAGAAATTAACAGTCATTGTGCCTCATCATTATTGTAATCTGGGCGCATTTGCATTCGTCTGCAATCTGCATTTCACTGAGCCATGTTTTCAACTTTTCACTTTTTGAGTCACCAGTCTCTGCCGCCTTCAGTAGGTTATTTATATATGTAGCGAAAATTCAATCCGTGACATGAGGCATTTGCCTACCCACCCACAGCAACTATCTACACACATACATAATAATATTCTGCATCCCCACAGCCAAATCCTGGACCACATCCTTCCAAAGAGAACCGTGTTTTTTTTTTTTTCCCCTTCTACAGTCACCTGCTGAACCGGACTTTCAACTCAGGAAGAGAAGCTGCTGCTCACCGTACGCATGAACATAAGGTATGGAGAATCAGGAGTGGAGAAGGAAAAGTGGATTGGGTGTGCTTTGATGGGTTTGGAAGAGACAGGTGGTGCAGCTTTATATTTTGGGCATGTTAGACAAGTGGGTCAGAGGGAGTGGAGAGTGTAAGAGAGGCTTCAAGTTACACAGAACGATAAGAAAGCTGCAAACTGCACATATGCAAACAGAGCCGCGGATTCCTTAATAGCTGAATCAAAATTCACAGGCACTTCAAACACTTTGACTCCACACTTGTTACTATTGTTATATTGCAGCCACAGCTTCAGGCTACATGAGTTACTCCTGTATGTATTGACGCTGTAATGGAAACGTAATGTAAATGCTATTGGGAGGATGCAAATATGCACAGTGTTGTGACATAAAAAGGGAAAATTGGCTAGAAAACACCACATTTAATGCATTTAAACTCCTCTGTGGGTGAACCTGACGATTATTTTCATTATCAGTTATTCTACACGTTGTTTTACTCCATTAAAGCGCCAGTCGGAGATTCTCTTACAGACTGAAAGTGTTCTTATATTGGAAATTGGAGCGGGGACACGTTCCAGCTCCCTGCTCCTTTTAATTTAGCGCACACCAGCTCACCTCCAAAGCCCCTCCCCGCGTTGTTGCTCGGTTTAAGTCTTCCTTTTTTTTCTGCATTGATTTTCTTGTTTACTTATCTTTCATGTAACGTGATGTTTTATTGTTGTTTGGTCACTTGGCTGTTGTTTAGAATAAGAATAAGAGTCTTTTTTTCACAGATTGTCTGTCTTATGCACTTCACTCAGGTCATAGTGACAGTTTTAGCAAATATAACTAAATGTCATTTTAAATGAGTCACCTTTCTCTACTTTAATCAATTCATTATTTGGTCTGAAAATGTCAAAAATGTCAGAACACAGTGAAAATTACTTGTTGTATAATCCCAGATACTAAGTAATGTCACACTTTTTTAAAAACCTTTTTTTTTTTTAAACCAAATCTACACTGCAAATTATTTGGTTCTTACCAAGAAAAAAAACTTAGATTTATAAGTGTTAGATAATTTGTCTTGTTTTAAGAGTTAGTTTCTTATTTTAAGTGTTCAACTTTAAACTATAATCTTATATCAAGCAAACCAATCTTAGTGAAATTATCTTGCTGCATGGACAGATAATTTAACTTGTTTTGAGAACATTTTTCCTCAGATTTAGTGTTTTTATCTTGTTTTTAGACCCCCCTTTTTTGCAGTGTACAGTTAAAGATCATCAAAACGCTCTTTCTATCAAACACCTAGTTTCCCAGACACCAGACAGCTTCTGAGGGCTTCAAGGCTTCGAAATGTTAATAACTGTGCTCACTGTTTGTTTAGTATTTAACAGAAGCTCGATGAATTCTGTCCGTCTTACCACTTCTGCACATACAAGGTCTCGACTGCGTTGTTAATGAACAGACGGTGATGAACTGAAAAACAAATTGCCGCTTTAAAGAAGTCCCTGACTCTCTGTCCACATCACCGCGTCAAGACACCTTTTAAGTGTGTTTACACTTTAGATACAGTGACCTTAGTGATGGCAACAAATTAATCTATTTTATTCATTTTACCAGATAAATTTTGTATTATGGATGTGCTGAAGCCTGCCACCATATTTCTAAAGAAACCGTAAAAAGTGTAAAATGAAGTGTCTAGTAATGCAAATACAATACATACTGTTTTCTTTATTCAGTTGATCAAGTTGATTAAGAGTCTTAAGGATCAAATGCACTTTAATACATTCACTGAAGACAGACATAAAGAAAATAGATGTATTTATTCATATACATTTAAAAAATAAGTTCTTTGCCTTCAGCCTGAGGATTGTTTACCCAATAACTAATAATAATAAGTCTATTTTTTATGCGTTTCTTCAGTCCCTTGCCTTATTCATATTAGATTACCCTGCAGTAACCTTTAATATTTTATTGCTTATTACAATAAACCTAAGAATTTAGTAGTCTATCATTTTAATTATCTGTCTGTGCTGTCGAAAAGTTTTGATTATAATTATTCTTGTGACAACTCTTTTATGCTTCTATGTTTCTGCTAAAAAAAAACCCTCTGACAGTGCAGTGTCCTCCCTAGAAGGTCTGTCGTTATGCAGATGGTTGGGGAAGGCGAGGAGAGCTCTTCCCTCGGATACACAGCCTAATTTACTGCAAGCATGGCAGAGCTCCTTGTGGGATGCCGGCTGTGACAGCACAGGGCGGATAGACCAGCTGAATATTAACCAGGGTGGAAGGAGTCAAAGAGCCAAAATCGACTAGAGGAAGGCAAAAACAGAAACCTGCGAATCTAGCGCGCCTATTAGGGCTGCCGGCAAAAGGAAACAAGCCAATCAGCACAGCCTACAGCTGCTGGCAATTGTAACACTGTTCGCTCTGGTGGGAACAGTTAAGACAAATAACTAGAAGGAGAGAAGGGCATGGCAGGATTAAATATAACCTTCTGAGAAACC
>JAOXYL010000045.1:4168283-4182382 GCA_028564955.1 Terapon puta
CTGTGCCATTTGTATCGTATAAGGATGGAGGATACATAGGCGAACCTGTGCATGCACTCGTCTAAAGCTACACAATACCTCCAAAATATAAGATGTAGGAAAGCTTGTAAGCTTCGGTATGTGCATCCATTTCTACAGGACCGTAGCTGTGGGTTGTTCCAATCATGGGCAAAGACAGAAAGAACCAGAGACAAAAACGAGTCAATTGGTCAATTTGAATCGCTCGATTCAAAAACATGAGGGAATTTTCACACTGGGCTTATTTGTTTAAATCAAATGAGTCAAAAAGAGTTCAAAATGTTCCCATCCTACTAACCTCACTGGTCTGCTTTTCACTTGGTGGTGTATACAGATAACAATATACACTATTTGACACACACATGAAACAAGCATCAGTCTTCAGCCGCCCTCCTTGCTCTGTGCTCTCATGTCAGATAGATATTTTATCTCTCGTTTTCTTTCAAAGCTCTAGTGGCCAATTTGTCGCATACCTTGTACAGATTTTCATATTCAGATTATGTCAAGCTGTATATTGTGATATATGGTGGTAACATTTCTGAAAAAAAAAAGATCATCTGTTAATACCCAGATGGGGATGATTCAGTGAATTAAAAACCTGACAAATAAATGTGCTTTATCATATTTATGCAAAGAAAAGAAAAAAAATCCAATATCTAAAAGGTCCCATATTGCCATAAAACAGTTTGGCTCATTGATTTGCAATATTGCGGCATCTCATAATGGCCTTATACTCCCAGGGACAATTAAGCTTCCACAGCATAAAGGCTGTAGAAAAATCCACTATAGACAGATTCATATTGTTTCATGGTAAATATCCTAATATTACATATAACATACTACAAAAAATACAAAAAACGCCACGTAAATGTGCACATTTCTTATTTCGTTGTATGAATGTACACCAGCTTTAAGACAGCTCTCTGGAAACACCTCGTTCAGGTCTTAACAGGTCTACAGTTTGTCAAATGGATTACCACTCCAAGAATTAGATTAAAGTCCCAGTGTGACGGGTCTGTAACCGAGAGAGAGTGAAGTCAGTATGAGTAAAGTGGTTGATGGAGGAAAAGATGAGATGAAACACCTATCAGAAGCATGCGAGGGTGACTGGTGTCTAGCGATTGGATAAGCAGAGGGAGATCGGCCCGCTGCCTAGAAATGCTCCCACACTGCGGCTAATCAACGCCGCCCTGTTCCGGTTCAGCAACCTCTATGCTACCGTCTTCAGCTGGGGCATCCTGAGATGAGACAGGGGAGAGAGAGAGACTGTGTGAAGGAGAGAGAGAGAGACTGTGATGACAACCCAACAAAAACAAGTGTGACCTTTTGAGCCAGATTTTATTTCGACACAGCGCGAAAACAGTCTGTCCCGCGCAGAAATACAGAGGTGGCGGAAAAAGAGGGATAAAGCCGGTATCTCCGCGTGAGAGGGGTGGCCGAGGAAGAGGCACCTGTCTCATTATACCCCGCCTTGACCACACGGGACAGCTCTCCACCCCGCGGGGCCCGAGCCGCGCTGCAGATAAGAGGAGGCCAGAAGAAAGTGTTGAGCCGATAACAACTGGTCTTAGGGAAACGCAGACACTGACAAAATGGAAGAGCTCGACAGAAGTGCAAGGGGAAAGAGAGTTAAGAGAGCTGAGAGAGAGAGAGAGAGGATGGATGGATTTGCTGAGTAAATGGCTGCGAGCTAATCATGAGGCTAACAGTAATGGATAGGCAGGGCTGTCCAGATTGCCTCATTTAAGGACACTTGAGTATCGTTTAGGTAATCTCTCTGACGCGCTCACAATGGATGTGAGTCGTGGAGACAGAGTGGTCTGTGCCGAGACAAATGGCAAAGGCAAATAGTTTTTCCTACTTTCTTGCAGGAAAAAAAACTTCCACCTTTTGTGTTGCGCTGCTGGAACAGTAGTCAAAGCGTCTGACCTTAGCTCTGCACCGGGGTGGTCGGTGATGTGAGCGGTTTAAAAAGTACTGTAGCTTGATGCATCTCTGGTGAGCTGACAGGGAGTGAAGGCAGCACACAAAATCAGAAGAAACTAGAAAGTATGAGACCGGAGTTTTGCCCTCCTTTGATCCTCAGTTGGAGGCAAACCACGAGGATGAACATCGGCGACCCCGGGCAACCTTCTCTTAAATTTCCTCCACGTACACCCAACTATCCACACACACAAAACCCCATGATCATTGCCTTGGGTAGGGCCTTTACACTCTGCTACACTTTCAAGCTGAGGCCCCCTCTTTGTCAGTGCTAACTTATTTTGTTTCTCTCCCAACGACTTTGTCCCTCTTCTATATTTTCCGCTAATCAGTTTTTTATGTCTCCTCATCCTTGACAGCATCTAGGTTTTGTATCTACCCCCCCTTCCCTCAGCACCTCTCAGAGGATCCCTCCGAGGTGTTGTTGACTGTACTGTGGGCCACACTGCAGTAATCCAATGTTATTGGGGGTGCTATAATTCAGTTTTATGTGATCGGGAGCCCCACGGCCCCGGCTGCTGCGCCTCATGACAAACGACCCGAGTCAGACATGGCATCAATGAGTCAGCCGCTCTGACAGGCTGTGATGGGAGCAACTTTTTAAGCCTTTTGTGTTTCTGACTTTTCCAGGCTGGGTGCTGAGTGTGCGTCAGTCAGAGTTTGTCGCCGTGTGGGTGAGTTTCTCCATCAGCGACGAGTTGGCGCTGCAGAGTAACATTAACATTAAACGCGATCAGTCCGCCTGGAATCCAAAACAGACAGCAGAGCCATGTTGGGACGTTAGCTCTTAAAACGCGACGATGTAAGACCGCGAGTGAATCACGGCACTGTCTGTTTATTCTGCTCTCACTGTGGGAAATACCCGACAGATTTTCCTCTCACTTAACTGAGGGCCTCTGCAACAGCACACACCAAAGCAAATGAAGCAAAACATTCAAATGCTGCTCGTTATTGCTTGCTCCTTTGCTAAGCCAGGGGTAAAAAGGTCTCAGTTTTTGTTTATCATTTCCAAGCCTCATGGACCCTTCTTTCAAATGCAATAAAACAGCAGATGTTATATGATTAAGGCTTACTACCAAGATGATTATAATGTAAACATCTCCGCATGACAAAATTTCGTCCCAAGTTTCCTACTGCGAGAGGACCCACCATCATCACAGTTTACAATTATCCTCTTGCAATGCTGAAAAATTATTCCACTAATAGAAAGTGAAAAAGGGGGGAAATGAGCTGCTGATTATGCAGCAGACTCCCTCTAAGTGACTGAAGAACAAACTGTTATACTAAGCTGTGTTTGTAAAAGGCTGGTATTTTAAAAATACAATGTTCACGGGGTTTTGTGTGATTGATTTCCTTATGCAGTGTTTGCCAGATTTTAAACAGTAGAATAAACATTAATCATTTTCAGGATGTTATTCTTAGAGCCAAATGGAGAAATACATTTCCTGTATAAAGGTACAGACACATTATATACCCCATACAAAAGGACTCCGGTCCACCATTGTTACATAGGCTTCCAAATATAGACAGGACTTTACATTAATCATGTTGCTGTATACGTCAGCAGTCCTGCGAAGCTGCCCTCTCAAGGTCCATCCATCAATCCTCTATCCCAGATGACCCCCCAGTCCTATGACGAGGGGAAGGGCAGTCTTCATCCTTCAGAAACCAGCTAAATTCTTGAATAGGGAACGATCGCCCAGATAGAGCCGTCACTGTGTTTTTTTTTACATTTATCACAGCGAGGATGAGATAAAGCTTCTCTTTCCAGATTTGTCACAAATCCTGCACAATGCTCCAAAGATGCATTAAAGTTTCTTAATTATGTAGATTTTGTTGCATAAAGGAGTAAAACACTCTCATCCACATTACCATCAATGGGATTGGACAAGAGGGAAAAAAAAGAGGGACGCAGTGCTCTGTGACGTCCTAAGCAGCTTTTTAGAGAGTGTTGAAGAGTGCGCAAGGGCCCCCGGCACAGTGGACGAATTAACATTCAGCGCTGGAGAACACAAAGACTCAGTCAGGTCTGAAGGAGATCCAAAGAGAGGAGGCCGGCTCTTTCAACGGGGAGCCGGACAGGACTGTGTGACATATCGATCGGCTATTGGCTACGCGGTACTGCACTGTGGGCTCCATCACCGTCACGGCTACACTCTGTCACTCCCTCTTTTCAGCTGTTAATTTGTGGTACTCCGGATCTTAACATTCTGCCCTACACTCTGGCAGCCATCGCATTCAAGAGAGGACCACTACATCAAACCGCTGCTATGACGACAGGAATTTTAAAAACTCAGGGGGAGGCGGGGGGGCGATGGCACAGCTCAAGTCCACGTTAGCTTTTGTGCATGAACGTGTGGACCTTCTCCATAGTGTAGGTCTGAAATATGTCCTTCTGCAGTGCCCTCCATCCACCTCTCATAATGTCATACTTAAACACATTCATCCTTGCATTGGCCTACACCCTGATATTGATGTGCTGCATTACAGTATTAATAAATCCAGAGTGGCAAATTATGAGCGCTTCCTATTTAAGAGGCTTTCCGTCTCCGGCAACTGTTATACTCAACCATATCAGTGCAAATCCAGACGTCCTTGTAACGGAAAAAAACAAGGTTCCTGCTAACAATAAGGTACCAGGAGAAAGTTTTATATTTTAAAAGTTTAAAAGTTTAGTTTTGTCCACACAGATGTTGACTTGGATAATCTGCGCGCAGAGAAAGAGAGCGTATCGGTAATGAATGCACTAATTGGCTTTGTAATTGGCTGCAGTTAGAGACATCTGTATCAAACAGCAAGTCAAAATATCAGCAGTAATGAGCCTCTGTGTCTGTAAAAATGTAAACTGCATATGAGAGAATCGAGGTTATCACAGGGAGGCGAGGAGGGGGAGAGGATGAGATAATAAAAAGGGAGGAAATGTGTAATGGTGGTGAAACTGGCACAAATACAAAAGGGCATAAAACCGAGCCACCACTTGTGTACTTTTTATAAAAGCATTTCTCATCGTGTTTTGTCTATGAGGGCAGAAATGTCTGTTTTATGGACGTTATTGGAGGGTTGCTCTCTCAGCTCAACAGGGCGACCCCAGGACGTCTGGGGCCTCTGATGAAATTTAATTTGTTCTTCATTCCTGGCTCTCAGTCAACTATCTGGACACAATACAACACAGAACAGTGCACCAACAACACTCGTGTCAGTTTCACTAAAACATATATTGGATACAGAGGCAAAAAAGGCCTCTAAAATAGTCTCTGACAAGCAGGCAATTATTGTTCTGAAAAATTAGATGTTTTTAAATTAATTGAATCTTCTATGCCCAATTTGTTATCTCAATCAACGCAGCCGGATCTATGATTAAATTAGCTGTAAAACATTCAACTCTTTAATCATATTTCTTAATCAATGGCTAAATGATAACCGTCAACTCTCATATTGTGTTGACCATATTGTACCATAACAGAGCCTTTAGATGTCACGCAGAGAAAGGCTCATGATTGCTCAGGTGGTCGAAATAGACTGACTCCAGTCACAGCCGTATCTAATGAAGTGTCTTTGAGTTACAAACCTAAACTGTACTGAGTCTAGGTCTGCTAAAACCAGCAGCCCAAAAGAAATATTTTCCTCTTAACAAAAATACACACACTTAGCTCACACACACTAAAGCAGAGCGACAGCATCAGTTGTTTCAGCAAATTCCCCAAACAAATCAGTCTGTTTGACTTTAAGTGACATACAATAAGGTTTCTCGCTGCTGTGGCACAACTGGGATGTTAGATAAAAAATTATACAAATAAATATCAAAAAATGTCAGGAGAAGAAAAAAGTGTAGGTTTAGAGAGTCAGAAATTATATTAAGCTACTTTATATGCAGCTACTTGCTTTGAGGACAGGGGAAGTTTTGAAAAACAAATATTAATACAGCATCTCTGGAGTGTGTGTATGTGTGTGTGTGTGTGTGAGTGGACTGGCAGGTCAGGTCTGCTGTTGCAGAAAGCCATGAGTGTGGGCGGAGAGTCTGTCTCTTGAGCTTGTGACTGGCTGCAAGTACGGCCATCTGGGAGCGAAATCTGCATAGCCTCACTGCAGCGGAGTGCAACTTGCAATTAGGAGCTGACAAAAAGTTTTTCAGTTTTCAGTGCTGCAGTTTTTACAGTAACAAAATGGGCTTAATCCAAAACAGCAATCTTCCGCTGGAAAAAACTGAATGCTCCTTTCTCTGCAGCCTTTACAGTGCCCTCTGATGGCTGCAGAGAGTCTGATGCATGGGAGACCTAACAGGTTCAGGTCTGCTCTACCGTGGATTTGGCAAACCAATTGGACTGGCAGGGTTAAAAGCCAAAGTCAAATATTATCATCGCAACTGTTGTCAAGTTGCTAATTTGTTTTGGCAGACATGGAAACTGCTGTGATTCATAATTAAAGGTAGAGAGCAATATTTTTATGAATAGGTCCCCATTTTGTTTGTTTGTGACACACACAGACATGCAGGTAGATGAAGCCATGCACAGTCCAGTCAACAGTTTTACATTATAAATTATGGCAGCAGCATGCTAAGAAATGTAAGAAAGTGCCAAGAAGAAGAAGAATTAATAACTACATTGCTAAAAATACATGCATGTTTGTTAAAGCTCAAGGATAGACAGAATGTATTTTGGTGAGTAATACTAAATATGGAGAGACACTCTGTTTACAAAGGATTTTTGAGCGCAGCATTTCATCTGTTGATGGCTTTAGCACCACACAAGATGTTTATGGGATACATAATTATATTATCAGACTGTCGTACATCCGTTATCTAGCTGCGGTAATCGTGTTTAAATTGTTCTGTTGACTGTGCGGCACAGCTTTGACAGATCAGGAAATATGAAATGGTATAGTCTTATTGAAAAGAGGAGCGCCGAGCCTTGTTTCAATTTATACCACGGTATCGTCCCCATCAACGATCTCTTCTGTCCCCATCTGAAACGTGTACAACAAAGCAGGAGCTGCCTACACTGATGAATACAGATTTTCATGTCTGCGTGATCTGTAACATCCCCAGGTAGAGTCCAAACCAAGGTCCTTGTTGTGTCCTTTTCCCCCTCATGTCCTCCCTTTGTCTGTAATAAATACAAAAAAACCCAAAAACTTTCTTTTTTCTTCATAAATGTCACTATCAAATTCACAGGTTTTGCTAATTATTATTAATTAATAATTCCCAAATAGTATAAAATGCCCGAAACTAATAAGTCAGGACATCCACAGCCCAACAGCTTGAGCCTCCTGTCACCTGATGTGGCTTAATTCCAGGTTGTTTACAAAAAACATTAATGTTACTGCGTCTGGAACTTGAGTTATTGGAATCAGCAACAGGAGAGGAAAAGTCAGTGTACCCCTATTAAACACTGTGACGCAGGAGGTATTAAACATCAGCTTTCATTGTAGCACTTCTTGACTTATTTAGTTCATACTTGCAAATGCATACACACACACACTCACACTCACACACACACACACACACAGCCTCATGCACTGTTGCACAAAAAACATGCATCACAGATATAATTGCTGTTTTGTTTTTCTTAAGAAACCTTTCTTATCTCTCAGATCTGTTATGTCCCAAGGGGTTTCTAAAGCCACTGCCGCGGCTACAAATAACTTCACGTGCATTGATCACGATGTTGATCTCTAAGTGTTGTGAAAGCAAACACACTCGTTTTATACCGATACACAACTGAAGCATACCAACCTGTTATTCTTAAACAGCAAAAGCGAACTAAAGCATAGTCCCCTGCTAACAGGTGGGTACAGAACAAGTAATCCTGCCCTCTGTCAAGGGAGATGTGTGGATTTATTACTTTAAGCCTGAGAGATCAAGAGGAACTCCCAGACTTTACCAAAAAACCTGCTTTCAGCCATAGCCTAGCCCTGGAATAGAGGTAATCATTTGCACTCCTTAAGCCTAACCACCCATAATGCCTCTGTGCAGCTTCAGATAGGCACGGGTGTTTAAAAAGGCTAAATGCATTCATAAATGATGTTTGTTTTGCTAAACAAACCCTGTGTTACCCGTCCAAACTGAGACAACAAAGAGGATTACCTGTCATTCATTCTGTTTGACAAACTGAAAGACCGTTTAAAAGCTGAAAATGAACCTCACTGTGCTTTGACGTTAGCCATTTTTGGAGCAGATGGGGGGTGATTTGTCTGTTTAAAGCTGGCAATGAGAGCACAGAAAATTGTGATTCTCGACTGCAAGGTTGCAAAAAAGGTCATGTTTTCCTGCCGCACCTCGATCATGACACTTTAATGTGAGCAAATCTCCGGTGGATTTCAAGGTTCATCGTCCTTTGGCCATCGAGACCTTCAGAGAGTCAGATTTAATGGACTTCAATCAAACGCTGCTATCTATCCTGGTTAATCCTCCTCTCTGGTGCCGAGATTCCTCATCTGTCTCCATAAACCCCATTGGTCTCTACAGGACTCTGCCGAACCCTGATAGGCTCGTTCATCTGACTGAATATCAATTAGGAGATCTACTCTTTAGGTTGAAGCCAAAGAGAAGACACCTCAGAGATTCATGCATGTGATTATCATCAGGAATATGAAAGTACACAACAACAGCGAGTGTCTAAGTGAGAGTGTGTGTTTTGACCTGGAACCCTAAAGCAGGTATAATCAACTCCCAATTGTTCAGGTCACAGGAAACGCTTGACATTTGCTTTGTTTGTCTCTTCTACCTAACTGCACATGAGTGTCACTGGCAGAACAAATTAGGGAGCATGCAGAGTGTGCCGAGTGTTAATAATGACTGAGCGATGGAAATAGAGGCAAGGGTAAAAAAAGCGAGACATTTACCATGGTTGAAAAGAGATTGTGAGGGAATCTAAAGAAGAAAAAAAAACTCCAAATATGAACGTGACAGATTTGGGGAATTAAAAAAGATAAAGATGTGAGCGGTGAGGGAAAGAATCCAGGGAAACAGAGAGGCGAGGGTAGGTCTAAGCGCGACCCCTGTCATCTGTTGACAGTCTAGAAATAGAGAGGGGGTGCACGCCCTTGTCATCTCAGCATCACGGTGATGAGAGCCCGTGTAGTGAACCACAGAATCGCGACAAGTCAAGACTATTAGAGTGAGAATTGGACAAATGAGAGGCTGCACTTGCTAAACCCTAAGAAGACCCAGTTCCAACAGTCCAAAACGAAAGAAAACCAAGACATCATACACTCATCGCCTTACTGACCCCCTCTGGCACAGCGCTGTGATCTTAGTATGTGCGTGCATGTCTGCATTTTCTTCTCTGCTTTCAGGGATGTGTGAGTGTGAATGTGTCAAAGTGAGGCAGGACCAGACACCCAAGAGGGAGGGGGACGTCCAATCCTGTCGGCCTGCCAGAGGGAGAACAGGAGGAAAGCACTCTTGTCCTCGTCCTCTCAATCAACCCTTCCTCTCCACCCTCCCAGCACTTTCCAGCTCTTGGCCTTTCCCTTTTGTGTGTCTGAGTGGTGATAATGGCAGACTGTCCGTCACGCAAGGTCTGACCCAGATTTGCTCGGCGAGGGGAAGGACGGTGAGTAGAGTGATGGGTATATCTCAGCTCCACACTCATAGGACCCATCACTCCCAATCAGAGCTGCTTGCCACCAAGATGAGGTTCAGCAGGAGGGAGGAAAGCCAAAAAGGCGCAGTCTATCCAGCATCTTCAGCCTGTGCTACTGCCGGCGAAAAGTCTTCCTGGAGTGAGATGCAAACCAGAAGAAACCAGCTCATTAGGCCTGTAACCCACGGTGGAGTGCTGACTTATTCATGGCCAGCTCCACGGAATAAAAGCCACTGAGACGCTTACCGGTGTGTGCAAGGCAAAGACAGTAGACCCCAGTCAAAGTTGATCAAAAATGCCAACCTCTACGCCAATCAGAGAGAATCCCCCGTGGCCCTGCCCGCACCTTGCTGCATAGATACGGTTACCAAGGAAGGCAAAAAAGGAGCACGGAGAGCGGCGGCGCTGAGAGAAGGCGATGGGGAGGAGGATGGATGGCACATAAGGCTGTAATGGTTATTAAAAACCAGAAAAGAAAATGATTGGAGGGAAACTGAAAGAATGGAGATCACATTTAGACCCAATAGTGAGGTGAACAAATGATTGAACCTAAGGTGGTGCCAGAGCAAAGCCCACATTGTTCCGTGGATAAAAAGGTGTTATCGTCTGGGAGGTGGCCATTTTGGGACATCTAAACTGCAGCTTTTGTCAGGCTCAGCGCTACATTGTTAGACCGGGATTAACTTTCATGAATATACGCTGCAATAACTCACATTTCCCCGGACAGGGCTGAATCTTTAAATAGACCTTAACCTTCACAAGGAAGCAAAGAAAACATAAATTCCCCCCCAAAATGATCCCTTAATGTAGGGATGTCAACATCATGTTTCAACAGAAAATACATCAAGTTGAGAAGAAATATACCGTATAATTTGGCTTTTGATATTAACAGCTGGTTGAGGATTTTTTTTCCTGGCAATTACTATCTGCACAGGCAATTTCATGGCAATCCATTCGATACTTGTCGAAATATTTCAATCTGGACCAGACTGAACGGACACATCAATTGACTCATCAACTGACTGACATTGCCATTCCTGCAGCTTCACTGCCAGCACGGATAAAAATAGTGTGAATAAAGAGACGGTGTTGTCTCCAGCAGCAGTGACCCTGACACAGCAGTTCACCATCACATGGCCACTTAACAGGGATTAACAGTTTAGTCATTAGAGTAATGCAGGAAATGGAGCGGAGAACGAAGGTGTTGAGGAAGATTGGTGCCTCAAGAAAAACACTGTCCAGGACAAAGGCGCCATGTTAACTCCCAATCAGGAAGTTTTAGTCGACCCAACAGACATCTAATCTGACCTGACTGTGGCTGTAATCATGGACAGAGTTATGCAGTTTCATTCAGATTAGTCTCATTTGGATGTGGGAAAACACACAGAGGTGGTGGATAAACAAACATCAAAAGGCACCAACACTGAAGCGTATGAATCCCGCTTACAAAATGCAGCTGCAAAGACAAAGTATTGCCATGTGGAATACCAATTAGAAGTGTGATCAAGGTCTCAGTAGATCTAAACAGCACCAAAACAGATTCCCTCTTTTTTCATCCTTCAAGGCACTGAACTCTCTCTACGTGGAACAAAGGTCCAACATCACTACACCTCCAGTAGAGGACTTGTTTGAGGATTCAATCTGTTCTCAAGCTAGAGGAAGGTCACCTTTCTTTCAGAATATTCATATTATAAAAAGAGTTTCTGTGGTTTTGTCCATCACTTGTTATGTGGCACAAAGAATTGTACTTATAAGCCATTACCAAACATAATATCCATTGCCATGTATAGTATAGAAGTTATGTAAAATCTAAAGAAAGGAGCTTTTATATTTTTACTCACTTTTTAATTTTTGCTTCAACCCGAGCACAAGCATTTTTTATGACGAGGACATGAGCGACAGTGCGGGAAAAGGTCTGTCCTTTTCTCTCTCTTGTTCAGAATCAATGCTCTCTGTCACGGAGGTACACACACATGCACACCCCCGCCCCTTTCCGTGTCCTTCATATGTCCTTGCGTGACAGTGCAACTGCAGCGTGCTTCACCGTTTTCCGTGGGAGGTATCTCTGGGATCCCAGTGTGTGGGAGAGGACTTCTGCATGGCTCCCCACCTATCTGTCGCTTATCTCAATCATGCACACTCCTGCCACCCCTCCCGCTGCCTCCCAAATCTCTCTCTTTCTGCTGTCACACGCAGCAAAATATCACTCTTTCATTTAGCTCTGCCCTGCTTCACTTTGTTTTTCGAACAAAGGGACATTTCTCAGTCTGTCACCCAGATGATGATTGACAGGGAATTGAGGCATTTGTTTCCTTAATTCCCCTCAAATCCTTTTGGAAAATGAATCCTGCCTGCGCAGTGAACAGGCCACAGCTGCATTTGACGCCTTAGCATTGCTTTGTCATGGAAATTAGGGTTTTTACATCAATATGAAAAGTGCTGTCTTCTTAGAGGCAGGTAGGTTATTCAGGTTAATGTGACAAAAAAGTGTTTCCACTCTCACCATATCCTCTCACATCAACTTTTTCAACTACACTAATTGCGGCAAGTTGAAATAATTTCATTTGAAATATCCGAGGCTGTGGATGTAAGCTGCTAAAAGCGCAGGATGTAATTCTGCCGCTCAAGCAATCAAGGCTGATAATCACGACTAATAATTGTCAGAATAACCATGTGACAAAATCACCAGGACTATCACACGCAAACAGGTGCGACACACACTCACACACTCGGACTTTCTCCATCACAGCTCATAGCTGCGGAGGATTTCTCCTGATTGAGAGTGCTATGGTGCCAGAACTAATTAACGCCGTTTGATTGTCTTGCTGCAGAGGTGGAAGTCATTACCATCAGACTTCCATGTGTATGCTGAATATAGCGGTTAAACTCTGGCAGATGTTCGCCGTGTGCCTGCACTGTGGGTGAGCTAAATTCACATCTATACTCCAATCGTATTGAAAACTGTGACATCAACACTGCTGCTGATCATAAAGAGATGCAGAGACGATGTGACATTTGTTCCTGACATTTTCTCTTTCTTTCCCACCTACTTGTAAGCGTTTTCGCATTTCTTATTATGATTGTGGTGGGAGATACAATAGTTGCCTTACAATCGCATCTCATTTTTCATTCCAAAAATCCGACTCCTTACTTTGGCCGGTGTTTTTTTTTTCATAGCTTCAAAGTCTTTTGAACACTCTGAATGGGATGGAGCAGCTAATTAGCTTCCATGCCCGTACAATCCTGGCCTTTGAAAGCAAGGGAGGCAAACGATTCCTTTAAAAGGGAAAGGAGGAAAACAGGAAGTCGTTCATCCCTTTCCCAATCCTTCTCCGATGATCAATCACAGCTCCGATTTCCACAGCATCTCCTCTGTTCTGCCCCGCTAAGGACTCACTTATTCTTGTGGGCATCAAATGAGCTCCATCGCACCCACAGAAAAGCTTCCAGAGCTTAAAAGACCACAGCAAATTCACACACACACACAAAAACGCAGCAATGACAGAGACAGAGAGGGTTATGAATGCAGGAGCAAAGAGAATCCAAAAGCGAAAACTGATTCACACTTGTGTGTGAAATGTTCTCTCGGGCTCCACTTGGCAGACAAAGTAGGCCTAAATGATTTATGAGAGGCAACAAAGCTTGCCAGTTGTTTGTTTTAGATAAATGCTACACAAAGCAAAAAACTAACAAACCTGATGATGGCAAACAAAGAAAGATGAAAGTTTTTGGCCCAAAAAAAAAAAAAAAAGAAAAAAAAAGCACCTCGTTCTCCCGAGCTCCACATTGCCATTTCAGGAGCGGCCCGAAAGGTCAAACCTGGCGGCTGTGCAAACCTTGGCGCAAATAGAGGCTTCTGTGAAACTACAATAGACTTAAAGAGGCCCCTTTTTGATTTTAAGTGCAGCGGATCCCTGCTTACCTCCCGCGGCGGGATCCATCCGTCCCAGCACCAACACCTGGCCGACTGCCCGCCCATCAGGTATGAACACCTGGTAGTCCTCGGCGAACACCCCCTCCCCCTCCAGTGCCAGCAAACACCCTCTATCCATCCGCTCGACCTGCACAGCTTCACTCAGCTCAGCGCAAGGCAAAACCTCCTGCATACGACATACGACTGAAGCATCACAGTACTGTACCGCGCTGTACTGTAATCCACTGTACCGAAACTGTACAACACTCCTTCTTCTTCTACAGTAACATCACGCATCAGTGACTGTGTTTATAGGAGACACTGAAGTTATGTTAGAGTATAGCAAAGTAGGGTGGCTGACAGATTACACAGTGAGCACGCACAATAGAAGAGCCCCACTAACAGCACCTCTTACACTTGTTTTCTTTTTCGCGCACACACACACAAACACACACACACACACGTCACTATATATTCTTTCAACATCTGCACTCTTCATCAGCGCCGTGCTTATTCACAGTCAGGATTGGAGACGAGCGCTCGGGGCGGCAGAAGCACTTCCCTTCTCCTTTCCTCTGCACTCTCTCTCTCTCTCTCTCTCT
>JAOXYL010000045.1:4182482-4193786 GCA_028564955.1 Terapon puta
CTCTCTCTCTCTCTCTCTCTCTATCACTCTCTCCCTCCCTCCCTTGATCTGCCCCTCTTCCCATCTCTCTCTTTCTCTCCGTCTGAAAGGTTTCTGTGAAAGGCCCGAGATGAAAGGCTACCCTCAATGGGAGCGTGATTGCAGAGACAGCGCTGGCGGGCCAAGGTGCTACCAGAATTGCTCACTCAGAGCCGCTCCACCCTACAAAGATGCACGCTGCCATTGTCCACAGTTTGTGCTTATGCGACATCGGAGGGATGCTCGGTTTTCTCACAAAAAGACTTATATTCCAGCGGCGCGAGGCAGGATTTGCACACAGGAAATCACAAAAATTTCAGCGTCATATCATGCGGAGGTGATGTAATGTGCAATGACACTCCCTCACAAACCAACCAGACAGTAAAATGTAGATTGAAAAAAAAAATCGAATCAGTTTCAGCATATTCGCACAAAATCAAGCATGCACACATACACGGATGTTTTTGCCATGATGAACGGCTCTTCTGATCTGCTAATCTAATAGCAAAAGGGCTGGAGACCAGTGCAGAGCTCAGCCGGCAGGACACAAATGTCTGCTTATGTAAAACAGAGTCCTTGGAGAGAAGGCAGGACAAATCAAACGATGGGCACCAGACTGACAAAACTGCCAAGAGGATGAGATTTATCGTCTGAAAACAGCCAGAACCCCGGACAGTAAAAGTCCATATCCACCCTGTCTCTCTCTCTCTCTCTCTCTCTCTCCCTAAAAGTTCTTGAGAAATCAAGGATGACTTGAGCTTTTGTGAGGAGAAGCCACCAGAAAAGCAGAGTTTGAAATCGATGTGCAGGCCGCTGTGATCTGGGTGTAAAGAGCTGCAGATGTCAAGAGTTCAGACACTGGATGGTGTGTTTGGTATTTTGGCACAAGGCCGATAATGGCAGGAGTAGCACAGATAACAACCAAATTTTCTGGAAACAACCATTTTGCTTTCTGGTATTATTAGATCTAAGGCTGAGGGTGTCATAGCTGTAAAGAGTCGCCTTTTCAGCCACACAGGGACTGAAAATGGGCAATCAGAAACTCCACAGTGCTAAATCATACCACACAAGTGGTGCTCTTCAACTTCATGTGTGCAGTCTGGCTCTGGGTTTTCTCTGAATTTTTAAAGCAGAAGTAGGTAACCTGTGTAAAAATAACTGCTCAAACTGTCCTGGCAGTGGTACACGAGACAGATAACGTGTGAAAAACGAAAAAATCAGGCTCCTCTGGCTCCACCTGCTGCCCCTGCGGCCATTTGCAAGAATCCACCGCACCTGAATGAAAAACGACCAATCAGACCCCGAGGAGTATCTGATGGAGCGTCAATCCCCCCTTTGCCAACAGCAGATTACAAGACAAAGACGAGGAAAAGGAGGGAGACCAGTAAAGAAAAGCTAAAAAGAAAGAGTGAATGACTCTGCAGGGCGGAGCTATGGAGGTGAACTGAAGTCCAACATTGACACAGAGGGAGAAAGCTGGAAGTTGAAGGCTTTCAGATTTTAAAGTTGGGTGCTCTCTCTTGTCAGTCCTGCCGACTATAAGATAAAAACTCAACTGTAAAAAGAAAATACCTTAAAGCAAAGGTTCAATTATGTCCTTCAGTCGTATAACAGCACCGCACAGAAGGACAGAGAGCTCCCCTCAATACGTCTTGGTTATAATTATAGCACACTGTTGTCTGTGCTATAATAAGCGAGGCAGCGGATCGATAATGCAGAGTGATGCTGCTGTAATGTAACCACAAACCTAATTTTCTTCCAGCGCCAGGCCGAATACAGAAAGTTGAAATATGCCAAAGATGCTACACTAAAGGTGATTAAAATCCATCGAATGTGACTGTAACGCATTGACCGGGCCAGATTTACAACACGCGTGTTTCTGTCATTAGACGTGCGGCGCAGCGTGTAGTGAATTCGATTTCCAGCGGCCCAGCGACAGGCGATGAGAGAGACGAGCCCCGAAAACATCCCCGGCTCGGTTGATGCAGAAAATGGCCACAGCAGAAGAATCCTGTCAAATCTACAGAGAGACAGACAATTACCCCTCTTAATCCCAAAGATAATGTGCAAACACGCAGGCACATAGACATAACCCCTAAACCTATCCATATATTTGAGAGGAAACAGAGGATTCGCAGCCAAATTCTGCCAAATGCCTCTCTCGTCTCCTATCCATCCCGAAATTGCCTCTTTTTTAGCTTCAGTCCAATTAAAGTGATTATGTGTCAGAGAAGGAAGCGTAATGTGATGATTATGATAATGACAGTGGAAACCAGACGTGTCTCTTTGTGAGTGAGGCACAGGTGCGAAGCTAGACCCCGGCAGCTTTATCCCGAGCCGAGGATTTGACACACAGGAGCCTCGGATATTTCACCACACGGGACAGCGAGACGGGAGATAAAAACCGACCCCTGAACTTCCGGAGACAGTGATACAAGCTCCATGTGGAGGGGAGATACAGGTGACACAGCCCAATATCTCTTAATTGCTCTTGGGCTGATTTACAGCAGAAGCAGTGGGAACCAGCAGCGTCTATTTAACTGGTCTTCAGGGTTTGAACAGTGCCTGGAATTAATGGTGGCTGGTGTGATATGAATTCATGCAAAGTTAAGAAAGGTAACAGTATAAGAGTAGGGAAGGTCAGAATCAGATGCTTTGGTCTTAGTGGCTAATAATGATTTTTTTTCCTCTAATTAAATTCATCTTTCAGTATATGAAATGTCATTTTAAAATTCCCATCACAGTTGTTTTGGCCCAACTATAACATCTTGAACTTGTTTGTTTAATTCGGGCGATAGTAATCTGCTCAACACCACATCTATGCAAATATTAATTAAGACGCACCCAGAGTTTTGATGAATTTTCAAGAACTGTGACCGTGAAACGTTCCGAGCGACACATTTCACATTTGAAATGATAATTTATCAGTGTCCTCTGGTGGACAAATGACGTTATGGTGACGTGGTTGGGAAATTACCTCAATGAACATTTCTCTTCTGCAATTCATCGTCACTTACCAAGTAACACAGTCACAAAGGAACGAGATAAAACATCACGGTTAATTGACTGACTCATCACTGACGATTCAAAAAAGTGACATAACTTATGTGAAATAAAAAAAACCCTAAAGCATCACCTTTGTTTCTGTCTCACTGATTCTCTTACCTAAAATGCCGTATACAAACAGTGTGTTTCTCTTATACGCAGCTCGCCATAACTACCTACAGTCTCCATCTCGCAGTGCTGGGAACATGGTGATTACTTACCCTGGTTTAAAGCAGCAAATAGCACATTATAGGTACTTTTGGCTCTAATCTCAATTCAAGTAACGGTATCGACAGCCATTTTAAACTCCATTAGTCCACTGCTGAATTTCCGCATTTCCAAACTGTTTAATATACATGGATTTCCAAGGCGCCCTGGAATCAATCGCTGGGATATTTTCTTCTCCATTTAAAGACTCTGTTGAGATTTCAGTGGGTCCTGCTGCGGTGAAAAGTCACGCAGGGCCTGTGGGCTCCAGACTGTGACACCACTCGGCACTCAGGGGGCAGCCTGTCAGGCGGGGAGCACGCAGAGATCGGGCGTTTGTGCGAATGTATGAATAGGACGGACCCGAGCGAGGACGCCGAAGAGGAACAAAAGGCCACGACGAAGCCCTGAGCATCCCTGAACTCCTGCGTCAAACACCCACCAACGGAGCAGAGGGAAGAGAAATCAATACCGACTCATGCTATGCCCAGGCAGTATCAGGTATATTCGACCGTGAAGACAAAACAAGAAAAGAAGAGACAGAGAGCACAGGAGGAGGAGATGAGGAGAGGAGGAGAGCGATGAGGCACATTTTGAAGGCCAACGCTGCACGCTATTGTTATTAGACGGCTCCCGAGCCTGCATCCACAGCACAACACTGATGTTCTCTCTACCCGTGACCTTCTTCTGTTAGATCTAGTTGTACTCTCTTCCCAAAAAACTCATCTGTTGTCGAGCGGCTGCAGGAATGATTAATCTGTTTCAATCCGGGCGCTCATATTGCTTTCAATCATGTAGGCATTGTGCAAGTGTCACAAATTACCATAACAACACACAAAGTTATAAAGGTTAAATTAAGTCTGGGACAAATGGGATATTAAGAACTTGTGCATCAGTTGGCATTTTCCACGGAGCTTCTGTTAATCGGGAGCCACGAGAGCGAGATGTGCAGGTGACCAACACCCCCGAGGGCTGAGTGACACCTAAAGGGCACAGCTTGGCTTCTCCCAGACATCTGCAGCATGTCTCATTAGTATTCAGCTATGAATCATTCAAACACAGCCGGCTGTCATTATCAGCAGAAGAAGGGGACGCACACCGACACACACTCGCACTTGGGGGCACGTACAAAAAAATAAGGCAGAAAATGTTCAGACAAAAATCTGCACAAATATGAAGGAAAAGTGCACGCTGCAGAGCAGTTTTTCTCCACTTCATATCATCGTAAGCTGAATATTTTTGGGGTGTTCGGCAGGTGGTTGGACAACCAAGCGTGAAGACGTCTCCCAGGACTCGGGGATATTGTAATGGACATCTTTTGTTATTTGCTAACATTTTAGAGACACAGCAACTCATATAAAAAATAATGACTTTTTAAATCGATTATGGGAGGAACTGTCAACAAATGTCTTTTTTTTTTACCCAACCAGCAGTCCAGGATCCAAAGGTATTCAATTTAATTTGCTGGAGAGATACGAAAAGGCAGCAAAAGACTAATTGATTCATTGACTAACCTCTGAAGCTCTGATCTTCAGATGTCTCATTTTAGCCAACCAACGGTCTAAGACCAAAAAGACATTCACTTAACCATCATTGAAGACTAAGAAAACCAGCGAATTTTGACCTAGAAGAAGCTGGAACCAGTGAATACTGGACATTTTTGCCTGATATAGTTGTGCTAGTAGTCTATTAGTTACATGCTTTACAAATAAAACTAATAAATAAAATGAAATAAAATAGAGATGAGAGTAATCGACAAGCAACTATATACTGCAGTATTACTTATATCTTTCGTTATCAATGTAAAGCATGCTGAAAAAGAATTTTAGGTCTGTGCAGGCATTAAAATACTGGAGTGCAACGAAGAAACATGCAAAACACACACAAACAGCTCTTTGTTTGCATGTGCAAAGCGAGACCTGTCTCCTAAAGAACCCCATTTGCATGCTGTGCAAAATCTGTTTGCGGTTAACGTGCGTACACACCAAACCAGGGCTGACTGCTAATGCAGGAAGGATCAACTTCAAATAACGATACTCCTTCCCATCTCGTCCCGTTTTTCATGGCGCGCACGCTGAGCAGAGATGGCAAACTACAAAGGCACAACAACTTTGCGTCCTCGACATTTTGCCGCCGCACTTGGCATCGATTGTCTGTAGCTTTGTGCTGTGACAAACAACAGGACGGTCAATGATAACCCAGTGAGCTACAACATATTTGTCAATTTGTCCTGGACTCAGCTAAGAGTCAGTATTTATTAAGCACATCTACTGAGGGCTCAATTCTCTTTGAAACAATACAATAACAGATGCTACACAGATTGTTTACATGCCAATGCACCGTAAGTCAACCATGGAGGTTTACTGTTGCTTTATGACATATAGAGTAATACAAACACAAACACATGGACAGTACATGTTGATCTCAACATGAATGCACATTATTGTCTCTTCTCTCTCCAAACTGTATCTGAGGTTGATTGTATCGACTCCAAATGTGGTTTCGCTGTTCTCAAGCTGCACTTGGCACGTCGCAGAAGGTGAGAAAGAAAGAAGTAAGCAGTGGTGCAATTTCAAAGACAACACTGGGGAAGACACAAAGCAATAAGGAGAAGTCCACAGTGGCTTCAGCAACTTTTTTTCCTGGCATTTTCCATAGCTGTTAAACAGAACGTCCTAATAAAAACAGTAAAATGCAAACTCCCCACAGAGCGCATAATGCATTAATAATTCTGGATACCTGAAGCTTTGTCTCAAGGTGAGTGTCAGAGGAACTTATGAGAGTGGAGGAAATGAGTGATTGATGTTGGTAAAAGGAGCTGATGCCACGTTGTCTGTTTAACCTGAACAGGCATCAGATAAGGGCGGGGAGTCGATCTCACAGGGAATAAATGTATAATAATACCTGATACAATAATCTTCATAAACCCTATGACTTATCTCCGACGCCACCTACATTGAGAAATGACCTTTCTGCTTGGATTGATTACTGAACGGGCCCACCGGACATGGGTCGTGGGAACCTGCAGAATAGAGACACAAAACACCAAAAACAGACGCAAAACAGCCTCAAATATGTAAAACAACGAATAACTTGGCCAGTCACCTCTTTGCAAATATATAAGCTTCATATAATATGTAACTGGTGTTTGCCTCACATATCCTTCACTAGTGGGGCTATAAAAACAGCCATAAAGAGACGTAAAATTAACTCAACAGGCAGAGCTAGCTCTTGTGCTGCAGGGGTGGGGGGGTTACATGTCTGTGTCCGGGGGCTCATCGTCTCGTAATCCGCCCATGCATTCCTGGCATTATTTAACTCAATGAACAAATATCATGGAGGTCTGAACGACAAGCCGAAACCCATCTGTGTACGCTCCTCCATCTTCAGAGCATCTGTTTGGCAGTGGGAGGGAGTGGGCCGGGCGCAATAAGCCCCCCTGCCAAACCCCGGAGCCTCTCACTGCAGCTCTGCAGCCGTCGAAGCAACATCCCTGCTGCCATCTAGAAAGCGGAGCTGATATTTTACTGTGATGGCCTTTGGCATCCCGGTGTGCCAGGAGGAAGGACGGAAAGCTGCAACTCTGGACAAATACCCAGCCCCCAGCTCTCGGCCAAGCAAAAACACATCTGCCAAACCAAAAGGAAGCAGGCTGAAGGAGACACAGTGCCACACCCACCTCTCTGCAGAGACTAGAATAATAGAGCTGAAGAAACGCTAGAACCTCGCACCTGAACTAACAACACAAAAACAAAATAAAGGGATGCAAATACACACACACACACACACATCCTAGAAGTAAACATGCACATGGGCATGTATCAAGATAGACACCGTTTATAAGGTCGGGACTGCTGCGCTGTTTCTTGCTGGACAATCAGTGGGTTGATGTATGGCTGGGCGATACTGCATGCATGCGCAATGAGGTTAATGCAATGTTTATCGGAGTGAAAGAACTGGTAAGTGGGGTCATTAGGGATGTGGACGCATTTATCACATCAGAGATAGCATGAATCTACGAGAGACAGCGAAGGTGTGTTTTTCAGGGGACAAACCCGAGCGAGCACGCAAGAAAACGCACCGAGTGACTGCAGAGCCGGAGAGCAGGAGGGCGTGGAGGAGATCAGGTGTGAGCTCGTGTGTACATGCGATGTTACATATTCTGTCAGGAAGTAAAGCAATTGTTGTATGGAGAGTCCAGCATGTGCACAGGTGTGACAAACCCAACATGCCTGATTATAGTGATTTTCCTAATATATACTGTATTTTGCATTAAAACAGCATTTAACCCCAGAGACTCCCTCCTCATAATCACGTTGCCCCTCCTCGCTGCCAGTGTGCTTCCTCACCGCACCTCCAGAGTCTAAACAACCGTCTCTCTGAGCCTCTTGTTTCCTAGTAACTGTGGGAGGAATGTAGGGTTGGTGAACGGAGAGGCTTTTTCTAATCGTCAGCGTCTGTGTTCATGCATGCGCTGATTCCCAAATGATGCCGCGCGCGCGTGTGTATACATATGATTTTTGATGCATGATCGTCTACGGTGACCTGGGTGTGTGCACTCTTGCCAGTTTGTTGTGCAACGTCACATTAGCACACACACATCTGAAGCTAATGCAGTCCGGTGGTGCAATAAATTCCAACCTCATAAAGGTTATAATGTTTCGTTTAGCTTGGAACTGTTATAAAGAGGTGTTGATTCAATTTTATGGTCATTTTGGCAGCCACACTCGCGGTGCTGTTTGTGAATTATACCGCGTTAAAGTGAGAAGTGTTACTAATATTTTGTCCACCAAATTTATATCAATAAGGCCAGACTAATTTTAGAAACACCTCTCTTCCACGGCGCCATAAAAAACATCCTCCAACGCCTCTCGAAAACAGCCTCATACTACCAAATATTCACCGGCTTGTGCTTCTCAAATGTGAGCACTTGCTGATTTTTTTTAGCCTTATATAGTTATAAATTGAATAACTTTGGGTATACCTAGGCTCTGGATTACACAACCACTGTTTTAGAGCAGATGATTAATCAAAAGTAAAAAAAAAAAAAATCAAATAAGGCAGAAATCAAAAGGAACGCGACCACACCACGGCAACCTTCAAATGTCCTTGTTATAACCTACAGGCTGAGCTCGGGCTTTGGCAGTGATTACCTCTGTGTGCAGTCCTCAGCAGAGCTCCAGTTATCGAGCAAGGTCAAACATTAGAAGGCGGCTCATCGCTGAAATTATAACCACTGACTGACTCACTACCACCATCAGCAACAACAAAAAACAGACAAAACAGCAACCATTTTTCCTCTTTCTCTTTCTCTTTCTCTGCTCACAACAGTCAAAAAGTCAATCCATCCTCACAGTACATAACTTTCCTGCTTGTCATGTATTTCTGTTGCACACTGGCTATGTTTCAAAAATGCCAATGTCATGCGCTGTGTTAGAGCCCTCGCCTTCCCATTAATGCCTCGGGCTGAGGAGATGGATGCCGGCCGGCTAATCGATCAGGGGACACGAAACGGCGTCGGATGAACCGGCGGGGATGCAGGTCTGCCTCGGAGGAAAGCACAGCTGACCTTTTCACACTGGCTGCTCTAAACGCGCGTGGCAGCGAATTCTGGGCTCGTCCGTGGAGCTCATGCGCAGTGTTTATGACGGTGGTCCCCGCTTCAGAAAATCCATCTTTTAAGCTCGGCTGGACTGCCGGATAATGCAAGTCCGTATCTGCTTCCCAGCCGGTTACAAGTCATTACATGTATATTAGTGGGCGATAACGTGGGAATTGGTTTCCTCGTCAGAAGGGTAGCTCCTAGCGGGGGAAATGAGGAAGGAAATGAGAAGTGATCCACAAGGATGCAGCCGAGGTTTGAATTTCTCGCCGCACAGACTTGTGGCGATGGCATGAAGAAGCACAGCACAGAATCCCCGCACAGGGACACGTTGAAACAAATTTTAAGAGATTTAGACTAGTTGACGGTAAACGCGACGGAGGTTTAAATGTTGACTGGCGTGGCAAAGATGGAAATCTAAATTGCAGCCAAGCCCCGAGGCGGTGCCGACATATTTGACGCTTCAATTCGCAAAGTGATGCTAAATCTCTCGTTACAGTTTGATAAATCAACCTTTAGCCCGAAAGTAGAGCGTCACGCGGAAATGAAGGGCAAAGAGGGAGATGGTGAAGGAGTCTATGGAGACGGAGACCAGAATGAGATGAGGGATATTTGGATCCAGTCAGGAGCAGAAGGAGGCTAATCTGCCCAAAATCATCAGAGCCTGCGCTGCCTGCTTTGTATTCCTGCCGGAGCATCTTAGAAGTGAAAATCAGAAGTGATGGAGAGAAGGAGGAGGAGAACGTAGGAGGAAACGGTCTGAGGGACAAGAAACAAGACTATTACTGCCTCTTCTCACACCTCGCTAATGCAACCATCTTTATTTCCTCTAATTCTCTCCATCTCTTTCTTCTGGGGAAGTTTTAGGGGAAAAACTCTTTCCCTCTTTTTCTGAGCCAGGTTTCTCAGTTGCCTCACAGTTCGGCACCTTTTGCGAAGTAACACACACATCACAAATGAGTCTTTAGCCCAGAGGTATCTGAAACGTAAGCTAAATCAGGCTCTCCCCGATATGAAACGCACGCCAACCGGGAGCCCTCATGTTCATAAGTGATGCAGTTCAACTCTCGCTGAACCCTCTCAAGCGTTCAGCTGGCTTTAAATGTTTAATAATGACCACAAAACATGTCCGCGTAACAAAACACAACCTTGCGGGAAGGAGAACAGCGCAACTTGATCTTCACCTCCTATGTTTAGACTGCACACTGTCCCGTGCAGGGAGGAAGCAGATGTATTTGAATCTGACACCCCGTGCCCCATTTCTACTGAATATTAAAAGCAGAGTGTATGCGTGCTGCTATTTCAGGTGCGGCAAAAAACACCAGGTGAGACTCAAGCATATGTTAGAAGTCTTTGTTCCACAAAACGAGGTAGCATTTAGTTCTGGGAGTGAGAATGTTGTATTAATAGGTGTGGGAGCATTCAGAAAGCAGAGTCCTGCTAATTAAGGTTTGTCAGTGGATTTTTCTACCTTGTCTCTCGTTTCTTTTTGCAGCTTTTGAGGTGAAAATACCTTAAAAAACAACATAAAGCTTATATTATGGTGTATTCTATCATGACTTTAATCCCAAAACAAACCCAAACCTTTAAAAATAACTCTTAGTGTCCACCTTTTACAGTTACACCCATAAAATCCAATCCAATTAAAACAGCTCAGCCTTGAATTCCTTCACCTTTTTTAAAGATAACAATGTTCAGTTTTGTTTCTCATGTCTCAGTTTCTGTGTGGGGACAGTGTAGATATAGCCAGGAGCCAGTACAGCTTGGCATAAAGACTACACCCCTGGAAAACGCTTTCACACTTCACTTTTACTGAAACTGAAATAGAAATTACATGCGCACACATCCCCACCCGCATGTTTTTTTTTTTAAGTTGGATGTCTAAATTCGGCAAAAGTACACAGTGTGAACATAAATGAGTTAGATGTCGCCATCCTGAAAATACTGACAGTGAGATTACTATGCATGCTGTCAATCAGCTCTGTCCTGATTGCCACAGGCCGGGCTGGCAGGGGAGGGAGAGGAGAGAATTACCTAAATTTACAAAAATGAAAATGTTGTCATTATCTGCTCTGACTCACACGCCAGTTAAGCCTTTACGGAAGTAGTTTTTACTTTTTTTGCAGAAAAAAAATAATCTGAAAAGGGCAAACTGTGACCATTAATCACAACAGAAAATAAGCTTTCAGAAGTCAAGCAACTGCTTTTTGCCAACCAGTATGACTATTTACCTCATTATCCCGTATATTTTCACAAACTGATCTGTGCTGTACCAACTGCCACTTAAAGAGAAAGCAGATTCTGCCTTCAAATGTTTGGAAGTATTGCAATTACTGGTGGGTTACATTTTAAGCGACTAATAAACTGTCAAATTGCCGACAAATGGAAATGGAAATTTTTCCATCCTCAATATGCTGAAGATGTGTATGTAG
>JAOXYL010000045.1:4264938-4275667 GCA_028564955.1 Terapon puta
AAAAAAACTGGGATTATATTCTCTCCTGCATTTTCCTACTAATTCAGATTTTAATCAGTTGAATGAAGCTGTGCAGAAAATGATGATTGACTGCCAAAGATCTGTGCACCCATGGAGTCAAGTTCATTGTTATTCACTCTACCAACACCTATTTCTTCATTGCAGAGAACAGGGATGAAGTAACAGGAAAAAAGGGAAGTGATTAGAGACGCGGGGAGGTTGTGGCTGAATAGCGTGAGGGGAACTTCAAGTCATAGCATGCATATGGTCTTCAAATGCTCTGCACATGTAGTGTCTTGGACCGGGACATTTTCCTGAGAGGCAGCCGGCGTCTCCCTTAAGGAATGCTTGGCTGTGTGTATTCTGTGGCCGACTTCAGGTTGAGTCCCTTTTCTCTGTCCTTACTAAAGGCTTTGGAATTTCATTAATCTGTGTGGGTGTACAGCAGAAGTCGGCTCAATATAGCCACCGACTGGATGTGGAGTTTAGCTCAGGATTCCTCAGCAAAACTAGATTACAAAGACTTGCACCACTTCATATTTAAGAGTTAAGTGTGTGTGTCAGGAGTGCATTTGGTTCAAATGTGCAGTCTGAAGTAATCCAATGCAGCAACGCTTAATAACACCTCCATCTGCAAAGTTTATAGTGGTTAGGGGTCATGTTTACACTGTCAGAGAGGAATAGATTCAGGTTGATTGTGAGTTTGCACCACTATGACAATCAACTAAAGGGCCAACTAGTTGTTTTTTCCCTCACAACTTGAGCTTTCGATTGTTAGTCAGCAAAGACACGCAAGTTACAGACGTAAGTTTTTTATGTTCTGGCATTTTACAAACCAAGCTAGAGTTGCAACTAATGTTGTGGGTTAATTTGTATGTTGCTTTTTCAGTTAATTGCTTAATCATTTAGTCTTTACCTTACAATACCAGCACATAGCAAAAAACACTCATCACAGTTTTCTATAGCTCAGTGTGACATTTTAAAAGTGTAAAGAAAACTGTTAAATATTCACATTTGAAGCTTAGACTAGATAAATTTAACCTTTTTTTGCTTAAAAATTCACTCAGTTGATCATCATAAAGGTTTCAGACGAATTTTCTACTGACGGATCATTTCAGCTTTAGACCAAGAGGTAAATTCAGAAGATATGAAGGCTAATAAAGTTGTATGTTTCTCCAGCATATTGTTGCTGCAACAGTAAACACTTCTCTGTGCACTGAGGAGGCTGTAAGCAACTTGCATTTTAGGTTTTTGTTCGTGTTTCAAAGTGGAGCCTCACTAGTGGTATTCTGAGTTTCCTGTTTCCTGTTTTCTGTAGCGGTTTTTATATGAGTAAGTTGTTTTGCAAGCAAGTGAGATTATTTCAGATAGATACAGAAGATGAACGTTTTTGTGACTGTCCGCTTGTACCAAATTCTTAGGGGCAAATATTTTCCATAAGATCCTCAAAATATCAGATTATCACAATTTGACAGGCAGGAGTTTGGAGTGTAAAGAAAACTTTGTTGATGATGTAAGTTTTTAACATATAGTAGAGAGTGTGTGTGGGTGTGTGACATGACATGTGACATATACATTCACAGGCTACAGGGCACATGCTGATTGAGATAACAACGCACATGAAAGGTCACAAAGCCGTACGTCACGTATTGTGCGTAGAAGGTCACACCACCACCACCCAGAGTTATTAACAAAATGCACAGAGCGGTGTGACAGCTCTGTCGTGTGTTCGACTCAATCAGCAAACATTTATTCTGCTTTTACTCTCACACTATGTTGCAGTGATCACGTCCATGATTAGTTCTCGGTAGCGTTAAACTTGAATGTATCTCAGTAGGCGTAGGCCACAGAGAGCGTATGTTCTGCTTTTGTCAGTCCATAGTTCACAGTCGATCATCAAAAGCATAACCAAACATGTTATCCTTTAATCTAGTCAGAGGGAAGATCAAGTAAGCCAGCCTTTTTGGAGGCAGCAGAGGGAGGGGGGGAATATGGGGAAGTGGAGATGCATTTCCCATAAGTCATTGTCAGCCAGCTCCTCCCCCCAGTTTGGCCGAGAGCCAGAGCTGAGAGCAGCCAGCGCCGAGAGCAGCGCCTGAGCCGAGACGTTACTGAGAATCAGAGCATGAAGGACGAGGCGGACAGACGCAGAGCCCGCTGTTACTAATGTAGATGACAGGTCTTTCAGAGCGGACACACAGGAGAGAGACAGCAGTTCAGACTGGCATCTGTCGGTACGTCTCCACACTTCTCTGCCCTCGTACACACACGGTTGTTTTCATGGCTGTGTTTATTGCAGCGGGGTTTTCTCTATTTCCTTTCCAAGTAAATTCATTGGGGTGTGGTGTTGCGCCGTGCTTTCAGCACCGGTGCATCGTCTTAAGAAGGAAGTGACAGTTGAATTGCTTTGTTCAAGTTAATCTTGCAGTGTATGAAGTCGGCACACAAGGTAATGGCGGTACTAAACAGTTTGTTGTCAGTTATTCTGCAGTGTTACTTGTGTTGATACTGTGTTTGTATAAGAGCAAGAATATGCAAAAGTTACCGATCAGAGTTTTTGACGGCCATGTGATTGTCTTAATCAAGATCTTGGGATTAATGCTGGTATGAGAGCTGTTACGAACATATCAATGTTAAATGCAGTGTGAAATGCTGAGTGACAGAGAGAAGCTCTAGTTAAGTGGAATGGACACACTGATGCAACGCGCTGCAACGTATCTAATTGACCGGTGCTGAGATAAAAGCAGTGTGCTGATTTTACAGTCATACATGCTTTACACGATTATAGCGTCCAAGACATCAATCGCAGAAATCTTCGTTGGAAATTCAGTTGGCCATGCCTAACGCGCTGTAGTTTACTTCCTCTGACTGAAACAGCGTACTTGCAATTAACGACAGAGTTGCAACTGTCAAAACAAGGCCAGGGTTGAGTTTCCTGTCTCTGCCCGCCGCAAACTTTCACAGTTTCGGCTCATTTCTAATCAAGTGATCTTGACCATACTTGGCAAAGTGAAACATGTTAAACTTTAAACACGCTGTGAAGGAGCAGGTTAATATGTGCTTGACTGGGGCACAAAGCCTGCCATTGTTTCGCTGAGGTATGTTTGCATACTTCTGTTGACACGAGTAAACATCTCGTCTTAAGTTGAGTCAGATATGTATGAGCTCTTGTGCTTCGTTTGATTACAACTGTTGATCCTTTAGGTGATTATAAGAGTTACTCAAACTTCAAAACTTGAAAAGGAGATATGCATTTGGTGATCACTGTCCAGTTTTTCCTCTTTTTAGGCACCATCACCCGCCCATTAGCAGCTACTCAGATATTAGTAAAGAGTCCTTTGTTACATTATGGGGAAGCAGTTTTTACAACAGTTATAAAGGTCAGTCTGTAATAGTGACAGGCTGCAGCCATGTGATTTACTGGACCAGCATGGTTCACAGAGGTTCACCTAACAATCAATTCAGAGTGCAGCTTGTAAAGGACACGTAATGTATTCCAGTTACATTTTCACCATAAAATATTATTGACTAGAACTGTTGTGACAATTCTGTGTCCATTCATAGAAAATTACAGATTTGTTTTTAAGTTGAAATGTCACACATTTCCTGGTTCTAGTCTCTTAGATGTCAACTAAATGTCTCTGGGTTCTGGACTGGGCAAAACCTGAAATTTGAAAACATCCTCTTGGACTTTTTTTAACAGACAAATCACCAAATGATTAACAATTAACTACATTTTTGTGCTATTATAAACCTTTAATCTCATATTCTTCTTCTAACAACTCATCTACAACCACGCTTGATCAGTTTCTTCCGCAATTTATTAATTATTAGACAATAACAAACATCATTTATTTGTTCTCGTTCCAGATCCAGCCGATGAAATGGCGGTGAGGCAAAGGATTTTCAACTCAACATCACCCTTCTCCGGGTCACCCCAGGCTGAGCTGAAGGGGTCATACCCATCCTGCTCAGCCGCAGAACAGGAGACGGAGGAGGAGGAAGAGGAGGGAAAGGACAGCAAAATGGGTTACATAGACCGTTTGAACCCACTGATAAATAAACTCCTGACACATGGGACTGCAGAGCAAGTGGGGGAAATGCCACTGAAGACCTCAACCTTTGTTGCCCAAGCTGAATGTGCGTCCTTTGATAGTTTTTTCAAATTAATTTAACAACCGTGCATGGGCAGATAATTTAACATCAGCACTGTGTTCTCTCAGGTGAAGCCCAGGACTCCCAAGAATTTAGTCCATCCGGTGTTGAACGTTCCTTTGTTCCCTGTTTCATCAGGTATAACATTTTCTTACCAACACTGCCTCTTTGACAGTTCATTCATTTGTTTAAAGAGGTCATACAAAAATGTTTAATATCATGTCTGAAATGTACGTTTTTGCTGTACTTCGACTTCAGTCTGTCCTCGGAGCACAACAATGTGGCGTGTCCAACCACGGCCTCCATCCAGGAACCGAGTGGCTCGACGGCACAGCTCACCCCAAGAAAGAGGACCAGGAAGAGACAGAAGCGCAAGGGGAAGAAAAAACTGGAAAAGAAGAAGGAGAAGCAGCGACACAGACATCGAATGCCTTCAGGAGTTCCTGAACAGGAGAGTGGAAGGTCACTGGTGCAGATACTGGTAAGGACTGTTTTTACGCAAACTGAAAGCACTTGCAGTGTTTTCCATGTGAATCATATTCAAGGATAAATTGACACATTGTTTGGCTCAATTTCCAGACATCCCTGCGCAAACATTAGCTTTTCCTGTGTTGTGGAAGTGATTCACTGTGTTCAGACAACGCTGCCTCTCATGGCCTTGGACTTGCAGCCTCTGAGCAAACTCACCTGAGAATTTAACCATCGTGTGGTCTGATGAACTGTCCTTGTTTCTTGTAGGAGTCATCGAGCAGTGACCTCAGTACTTCCTGCTGTAGCAGCATTGAAAGCTCAGAAGAGCAGGACAGAGGGCCTTCTCGCTACAGCGGACAGGTCTACAACACAGGCTCCAGCTGGAGAAACCGGGTCTGCAGCCCCCTCCCCAGTCTCCGTTCCTACGGGCAGGACAGTGACTCAGACTCCCTCAGCAGTCTGGGAGAGTATTCGCTGGCCCTTGCTGGCCTCAGGGGCAGCGTCAGTCAGGGGGACCGGTGCTACGCAGCGCCCTTTTTCAAAGATGTGGAGTGGGATGCAAGACAAGAGGAAGACGAGCTCTCAGCAACTGATTCTGTCAGCAATGAAGGAATCATCTTTTACAATGAGGTACGTTCTACTTTATGTCCGTCTACTTCCTGCTTTGGATTAAAATGTGGTTCATCCAAACTAACTTGTTTTCTCTCTTTCTCTTATCAGAATATCAAGCCTGTGGACTCTGAATACAAAGAAGGGAGCGAGTATGTCCTCTCACACTTCATCAGTGAAGGCTCCTATGGTGAAGTGCACAGTGCTCAAGATGTCAACACAGGCTTCAGATTTGCTGTCAAAAAGGTAACATAGAGAATACCACTCTCTTTTGTTGTTTTTCCACTGCCTTAGTGTGATCTGATAGCTGAGTCTTTGGTTCCATCCTCTCTTCACAGATCCCCCTGAAGAGGTTCAGCAGTGAGGAGGTGGGTGCGTGGAGTGCCCTCCGATCTCCTCGTGTGGTGGAACTCTTTGGAGTGGTCAGAGAGGGGCCTAATGTCGTCCTCTTCATGGACCACAAATCTGGTAAACGAGACTCACCTCTGCCTTTCACACACACACACACACACACACACACACATTCTCACTGCTGCCTTTTGAGATTGAGGGTGAGGCCGGAAATGAATGGGTGAGAAGTGAGGAATTAAGTGCAAACACATGCACAGAAGGTGCAACATGAGGATGAGGAAGATTGCAGAAACACTGATTTGACTGGTATGGAGATGTAGAGGTGGGTGGTTCTGGGATTACAGAAATGACTGTTGAGCTTCCTTTAAGTGTTAGAGTTCAAATTATACCAAGTGTGACGGGAGATGACTGCTTGATAAATACAATGACACATTTCACGTTTGTCATCAAATTCCAGAGGGAATTGCTGAATAGTTGAATTAGTAAATATCAGACATAGTCCTCATCCTGGTCTGGGCTTGTCTGTTATTCCAGGCTCTCTGGGCCAGCTGATAGCGGAGCGTGGACGGCTGCCAGAGGACCTGAGTCTCCACTACCACACTCAGGTCTTAACAGCGCTGGAGTACTTGGTGAAGAAAAAAGTGGCACATCTAGATATCAAAGGTATGTTTTTGCCAATTTCCTTTTAACCTATTTAGAACTGTTGAACTAATGATCAATTCTCATCAGTTATACTAAAAAGTCAAACCATGTATGATGAAAACTGATTTGACCTCTCAAATTTGTCAATAAGCCACCAAATTATAACATCTAAACTCAAATAAAACAGTTTTAAGAGATCTATTCTGTTGTACTCTTTTATAATGAATCAACTCAGTTTAAAGTCAGTTGAACAATCATCATAAGTTTATTCACGATATTAATGTTAAGAGCTTTAGAGAAATGCAACAAAAGCAAAGCAAGACAGATTTTGTGGATGAAAAACGAAATGAAAAACTAAATTTCTTTACAGCGTAACCTTCATGTTTCCTCCTTTGATATTGCCAGTTGTTCTTCTTGTAAATGTTGTTTTATGAAGTTCACTGCTACTGAACTTATAAATTATCCAAAATATGAATATTAATGTTAAGATCTAAAAGGTGATTACACCAAAACAGAGACATCAGATATTGGCATCGGCCCATAAACACTTTCATAAGCAGTAATAAGAGTAAAACTAAATGTGTCAGCTTATTTTTACTTGTTGTTGTACCAAGTGGAAAACAAAAAAACAGTAAGTCAGATTTCTAATTAGTTCTCATCAGAGATTTAGTGTCTTTGTGCAGCTGTTGTGTGGAACACAAGTGTCATAGATACAGACTAGATTTTGATCCTCAGCACCTGTGTTGTGAAACCAGACTACAGACCACAGAGAAGACGACGGGCTGGGAATTTCCCACAGTGTGACTCACCGCTGCTCTTTAGAAACAGCGCATGTGCACAGAATCAGGAGAGCGAGCGAGAAAAGGGAGATCGAAACAGCGAGGGGGGGGATGGGACGAGGAGCAGGAAGTAGTCAGCGAGAGAAGCAAGAGAAAACGAGTACAAAGACTGAAAGAAGGCAGAACATGAAAATGACGTCAAAAGAAGTTTTAAAAAGAAGGAACGAGAAAAACAGAAAGGGAACTGAGTTAGAGGAAGAACAAAAAAAACAGACTCGAGCTGGAGGACAGGCGGTAAGATTGTGCTGTTGCAGCTCAGGCGCCACCTGGTGTCTGTCAGGAGAAGTGAGGCTGTAACGCCAAATCTCTTTATCTGCTGCCTGTTTGTGACCAGACTCCACAGTCATTCCACATTAAAGTGATTTTTACAGCAGCTGTCCCTCAGTGACTTCATATTCCCCTCTTATTTTGTTCCGTTGTCTGTAGGCTGTTTTCTCTCTGTGCAGCTGCCCTGTTTCTAATTATGTCATCTATAAACTACACACCACGAGCCACGGAAATCAACAAAGTGCCATTGAGTTCACTGAGCAGTGTCCAGATTAATACAGTGGATTGTTGACTGTGTTCGTTTCCCCCGCAGCTGAGAATGTGGTGCTGTCGGAGGACGGTAGAGACACCTTCCTGTGTGACTTTGGACACGCAGAGAGACTCGACAATCAGGGACAGAGTCTGAGTGGGTCCAGAGGTAAATACTGTGTAACTCCAGCAAATCAGTCAAAAGTAATTTATCCACTTCTGTGCCTTAATTCGCTGTTTTCACAATGTAATTCAATGCAGATCTGAAGGGCTCAGAGACCCACATGGCCCCTGAGATTGTAAAAGGGGAACAGCGCGGAGCCAAAGCAGATGTGTGGAGCAGCTGCTGTATGTTACTGCACATGCTCAATGGGTGCCAACCTTGGACGCGATACTACACCTGTAGGCTTTACCTGAAGGTAAACCTCGCCGTGACGCTACACCCTGTCGTTCCCCCTCGCAGCTCTCACATCAGACTCTGACCGAGTCTCTGTTTTCTGTGGTGGTTTCAGATCGCTAATGAGCCCCCGCCCCTGAGAGAGATCCCACCTGACTGTAGCCCTCTCACGGCTGAACTGATAAAAGTGGGACTTCAGAAGGACCCAGCCAAGAGAGCGTCAGCATCTCACCTCAAAGAAAAAACTGCCACCGCTCTGAAAGAAGGTAACTAGTGAAATAAAAAAAAATTTAAGCAAGTAATGAATAATTTGGCGACTTGCTTTGCTTTTTCATCTGACCTGTTACTATGAATGAGATTTAGTGAATTAAATTATTGTGTTTGTGTAATCACAGTGGGAGGACTCACCAGCCTGGTGAATGGACCCTACACAGAGCCCCTGTATATTGCAGACAAACCTCCAGACTCCCTGCAGCTCATCAGCAGCAGCGTAGACTATGGTGAGGATGAATATCAAGACTCCGTCGAGGAAGTGATCACTGCAGGAAGGAAGGCTAAGGACCTGGATGGCGACGCCGAAGGGACAGAGGCTGATTGTAACGAGTCTAAACGAGGCTCACCTTTCTGTCCACAAACGCTGATCTCTGAGCCAAACCACAAGAGTGGCAAAATGACTGATTTTGAGCTGCGTAAGCTGGAGCATGGTAAGATTTCTCTCCATATTCTGTTCATTTTGAGGAGGAGAGAGGGGTGTTTGAGCTGTACTCACTGTTTTCCTTCTTATTTGCAGCTTTCTACCTAAGCAGCCTCTCCCAGCTTCATCCAGCTGAGATGATCTTGTCTTGTCTCAGCAGTGAGCCTTATTCCAACTGGGAACTATCGGACAAAAAGGTAGAGTACATATCTGAATTATCAGCCGAAGGTCACATACGTACATTTTGGCCAAAGAATTAACAGACCTACTGTTTGTTTTTGTTCCTTTTTTTTAACCCAGGACTCTGGCCGCTGGTCTCTGAGCCCAGGAGACGACTTCAGCTCTGGTGTCTTCTCCTATAACAGCCAGCCAGATGTAAACGTTTTCAGCATGGATCTGCTGGGTTACACACAGCATCCACCTCCCTGCTGTTTTGAAGGTGAGATAAAACACCAGCCCCCCTCTTATTCTGTTTCACATGTTACCACTTCAACATGTGATGTCACTTGCCCTCACACCCCATGTAAATCTCTCTGCCCTGCGATTGTTACAGGGGTGGATGTCTGCATCAGGGACTTCAACAGGAAAAGCATCCGAATCAGGGAGATGCGCCGGGTGAAGGTGGGCCACATCGCCACTGGAATCAGCGATCAGGTGAGGCCTTACACACTCATGTGGCAAGGCAGCTTTTCCTGTTAGGTTTAAGGGTGAGATCACACTTTGTTTCATGCTCCTGTGTGTCTCCTTTTCAGATCTCTGAGAGGGTTTTCACCTTGGAGACCCAGCAGGGACAGCAGGTGGCTCACGACGAGGAGGTGCAGGAGTCTGGTCTGGAGCTCTGCTGCGTTCCTGCTCCGGACTTCAGCTCTGCCTGGAGGTGGAGGATCAGAGACGGAGTGCTGGAGACGAGATAGAGTTCACGGCTCTCTCGTTTTATGGCCACAGTGTCACCTTCACTGTTGTACACGTGGTCTCTGAATTGTCTCAAAGTGCGAGGACCACGCTTTCATTAGACATCAGTCTACCAGAGCTGCCTTTTTACCAGACATGCTTCATGTTTTGAATTATATAATGGGCAGCTGTTGTGTAGCTTTTTGTCTCTTAAGTGCTCATTACTCTGTCAAAGCAATGAGCTTTCTTAACCACTGTGATTACATGTTGCGCCTTTTCCTGTTGCATGTTTACATCGAGTCATTAAACAGAATGTGAAACTATCTACTGTGTGACACATTTTTGATCTCACTTCTTCAGTCAGATTCGAAATGCCATTGTGATTCATTAGTTCACAGTTGTACACATTTCTCCTGCTGACCTGATGTGACCACACATGGTGATACGAGGGACCTTTTGTAGCTTTAGCCTCTTGTGGGTTAGAACAGTCTAAAATATCAAACAGTTTCATCAGTCAGAAACAGACCTGAACTTTAGAGACTTCATTTGTAGAAAAAAGTAGAACAAGACCTACATAACTAATTTTGATCATCTCTTCCAGAGATATTTTTGGATAATGAAAGAAATTACAAGACCTCAAGTATGGTGAAAAAGACCTCTATCAAAATACTCAAAGCCACAGGCTACTCTCTGAAGGTACAGAGTACTTTTTTTTAGCATTATTTACTGAAGAAGAGATGTTTTTTTCTGAATTTAATTTAGCTGGAAGCAGAACGTCCTGCACGGGCTCTGCTCCACCATGCAGGGGAAAATAACAGTTTACACAAAAGAAAGTAAACTGAGGAAAAGTAAAGTGAGCAGTAAAACAAAGCAAAAATGGGATTGGGGGACTTTTCTCATGTGCTGATGTGTCTCTTGCAAGTCAGTAAAACAACTTTTATTCTCACTTTGAGGCCAACAAGTAGAAATAGCTCAAGCAGAGGTTATTATTATCCTTTCTGAGCATGATGTCAGGAGAGCATTTAAGCATGCGTACACCAAGAAAGCAGCAGGGCCAGATGGTGTCGGTGATATCAGCTCCCCGGGGCTGTGTTTTAAACCCCTCGTTCTAATCCCTGTGCACACACGACCATTGCCACTTTTAACTCGGTAACACCATCATCA
>JAOXYL010000045.1:4306445-4317477 GCA_028564955.1 Terapon puta
AAAACATCAATATTGTGTGGGATGCACATCGCTAAAGGTGTTTTCTCAGAAGGAGCTCACAAAATGGATAAAGCTGGGAAAAAGTTTTTTATCCAAACCAGGTATCAGATTTGAAAATGATAAATTTAAAGGTTTTAAAACTTCTGAAAAAACTTAGATGTGTAATGCAATAAAACATATTGTTGAGTCAGAGTAACATGACTTTTAACACATTTAGCTGCTCTGACTTTCGTCTTTTTGGACTTCTTATTTTGGATTAAGCGACTGCCTCTTTCATGTGGGATTAAAAAAACTGAACTGCTAAAATTTTGGATCATCAAAATTGAGTTGTAGGTCACAGGAAACAGGAAATGTAGCTTTAGATGTGACTGTCTAATCAGCTATCTTTTTTTTAAAAGAGACTGACAGAACTTTCCTGACTTTGTTTTGACTCTTACACCCTTGAGAATTATTTCTATGTAAAATACTAACGACTGCTTTGTGCACTTCTGAGTTACACAATATGAAGAAATCTATGCATATGAACACTAAAATATTTTATGTATTTATTCCTGATTAAGAACATTGAACTCTGAGGCAGTTTAGCTGTTTTATATCATGCCTCATTTGAATTAATTCATTTCTAGAGAATAATAATGTTAATGTGGTCTTAATTCAGATTTTTGTACTTGCAGCTTTTTTGGGGGGGGTTTGCTTTACATGCTTTACATTGTTCGGGCTTCATCAAACACGATTAACTACAGGTGTTCAAGATCTTCCACGCGGCTTTGTCCCACAGTCGGCTGAAATAGGATTGGTGTTAATGAAGTCCACCTTTCCATTATGCTAATGTGATTAGCGTCACAATTTCTCCCAGGGGACCGAGGAGCAAATGGGCTCTTCGGCGTAAAGAGCCTCTGTGGCGTCACACCTGCTCTCAGGCTACATGTCAAAGATTTTACCTGACGTTTTTAATTAAACTGGACTTTTCTGTGCCAATATTCTTCAATATATCCCCTCTGTGTTTATTTATCTATCTAAGATCTTTGAATGTTTTTCATGTTATCACAGTGTCTCCATGCAGACTTACTTTATTAGGGCACCCAAATATATTTTCCCTGACACCAATTGGTTTTACTTTTTAATGTGCATATTATTATCTTACATCCAATGCTTTGCTGCTAAGGAGTCCGCTCTCATCTAAAATGAAAAAGGTTAAAAAGGCCTTTGATTGATGGCTTTCTCTCCGACAATTTCATTTCCTTTTTGCCTTTTGGTGCAACTTTATGTGAAATTTGTATTTCATTTGATGAATCTCATTTAAATGCTTTTCAATGCTTTTATTTTGCCAGTGGAAAGCACTTTTCGCTGTGACCCTGCTACACCTCGTGTCCAACTTGTGACGCTGACTATCTTTGAGTTCATCTGCATACAGGAAAATCCTTAATAGTAATTTAAAACTGCCATATCCTTATTGATTATTGTAAAGCGCGTGGCGTGGGAAACAGCCACTGTGTCAAAAAAAACACTGTGGCATCATGCAAAGTGAATTAGGACACTTTTGTTCGAAGGCCGCTAATGGAGGAGTTCAATGAGCTGAATGAAAAGTACATACATATGCTCTGCAACCCCTGGCTGGCCCTTTTATTATGCCGTGATGGAACTGGGTTAAACAGCCCACACAGGCGAAGGGGGAGGGTGTGGATGGGTGGGGGGGGACTCTTCTCTCAGTCCCTCTCTTTAAAGTAAATGGTGAGCTCCTCTGGTGGAAAGCACATCCTGTCCAAAGTCATTATCTGGGGCTCAAAGCGGAAACTCTGATCGTCACACCGTTGCTAAGCAGCGCCGCTGTGGCACGTGCGCTCACCTGGCCGTGCACGTACGTGTGGCTGCGCGTGCACGACATACAGTGGAGGCATTGCATAATAGGGCTTTTGTAAAAGGGGGGGCCACATAGATTCGAGCATTATTGGCCCTCACATCCAATCAGAGCGGAACTGATTAGGAGTTGTCAGCAATCAGCTGTTTCTCCACGCCTGGTCCACATCTGATCAGGATGTCAGGGTTAATACACACCCAGTACACAGTGAGTGGTCCATGATGACACACAAGTGGGCACGGAAAAGACTTAAAAGCATGTGATGTATTGATGAGATAAGAAGATAGGATGAAATCATGTTAGCAAAAGATGTAAGTGACTGATGTGCAATGTGTGATGTACAAAATGTGATCTTATGAGGTTAAAATGAACCCTATGGGATCATCATCACTGACACTATCAGAGGCCTTTTTTAAAAAAAAAGAAATGTTTCCCTTCTGAGCGGTGATCCCTCTTTGCTGCCGGTGGAAACAAGCGAGCTAATGGAACATAATGCAAGACATCAGGTGAGCGCCCACAAACAAAAACACATGCAGGTGCAGTAACCCTGAAACATAAAAGGAGCAGCGAGGTTGGGGTGGGGGTGGGGGGTGGGGGGGCTGTCAACATCACAGATCCGAACTAGATAAGATATTTCAGTGTCACATAAAGGGCATGTCTGTCTGCAGGCTGAAAGAGTCTAAATAAACCTGAACAGTGGCAGATACAGAGGGCTGAAATTAAAATTGTGTGACTAACTTTAACTGATGGAAATAAAAAAAGATGTGTTTTGGCACCAAAGCAATGACAAGATTTTACTTAAATTATTCATCAATGTACATTAAACCCTTGTATCTGAATCACACAGACATAAATATCTCCAACTATTGGCCAACTATTACTGAAAATCACTTATTATACATGATATCAGTGACCCAGTGTTGCTCTGCAGGATGTTGAAAAGTGATCAAATAAGCTCAATATAAAGAGCATTTTCAGGGGTTTTGAAATCACTGCCTGTCTCCGCACTTTGGCAGCATCACATGGTCTTAACTTCATTTCAGGTGCACTTACTTTGCTCGTCGAATTTCCTGATGATGGTGTCCAGGTAGGTGTTCTGGAGAGCAACATGACCGCGTCTCACAGGCATTTTGGTGCTGAGAGAAAAGACCTCCCCGACACATGAACCTCACTAGTTAAGAATAATAATAAAAAATATATAGTAATAATAAATATACTGTGAAAAGCAAACGTCCAGGAGGAGCGCCGGGATCAGGGTGTCTCTCGGAGGCTGACGGTGAGGGATGAGGCTCCGGAGGATGATGGAGAGGTGGTCCGGTTGCCAGGGCGATGGCAGATGCAGGATGTTGCGCGCTGATAATGTAAAGAAAAGTAGACTAAAATACTGCAAGAGACACACGCAGCATCCCTGCACCTCTGAGGTGAAAAAAAGGGGGAGGAAAGAAGAAAAAAAAAGCTAATTTGGTGTCCTCTACTATCTGTTATTTAAAAGGGAGAAGAAGTTGGAAAAAGATGAAATTCAGTATTCTAATCGCAGAATTTTTCCCTTTAAGTTTGATGAGGATCGAGGTCCTGTGAAGCAGACTCCCTGGATCCGCTGCCCTCCTGTCCGCCCCCCCAGGCTCCGAGAGAGCGGCTGTCAGCAGCGCGCAGTCAGCCCGAGTTAACCAGCAAAAAGGAGGGAAGTCAAAATTGCAGGCTTTCAAAATAAAGTGCAAAACGTCTCCGGAGCTCTCCAGCGAGGCTGCCACAAGCTTTAGGAGTGAATTTCTCTTCATGAACTTAGTCTTTTCAAACTTGGGTGGCATAGCGGGGCAAAAATGGCCAAAATTTGTTTCGGTTCACCCAAATCTAAAAACCTCACAAATCAAAAAAGATGTTTATATTTTGTTTTCCTTGCTCCCTGGACTATTTTTCTTGCAAAAGTGTCATTATGTTATTGCTACATCCTCACATTTCATATTATAATGAAATGTATAAGTCACAGTATTATAACAAAATATGAAATTATAAAGGTTTAAACAAAGATTGTTATCACAGAGCCTTCAAATGTCTCGGATGTCCACCAAAATGCTCAATGTCAATCTGAGTGTATCAAACAGACTGCAGTACATAAAAATAAAAGTCAATATTAATTCAAAATTTGGGGATTTTTTCACAATTTACCTGGAACAGAAGGTATTTCTTTATAACAGGAAGAATCTTCTTCTTAAGTAAAAATAGCAACACCACAATGGAGAAACGACAAAGAAAACAAACTTATGTACAACAGTACAAACGTATTAGCATTTTAATTCAAAGTACTGAAAGTAAAAGTAGTCCGATTAATATATGTTATGTAATATTATTGGATTGAAATATCTGATATATTGATGTGTTTCCTCATTTTAATGCTGCAGAAGGTAAAGCTGGAGCGAATTTGTTTAGATGTGTATATACATACATACATACATGCAAAACAGCACAGGTGTAAAAATGCAATATTGTATTCTGAAATGTAGTGAGGTAAAAAATTGCAAAATTGTATAAAACATATATACTGAAGTAAAGAATAAGTGCATAAAAACAGCCTTTAATTAACGGGGTAAATGGAAATAACTGCCCTCAACCTCTGATAAGGCGTTATTTTATTTTGAAATCCACGTCCTGATGCTATGTTTATCTCACTGTGCAGGACTTGACAGCGGTCTGACACTGACAGAGTGCAGACCCTCATCAGTCTGCCCTGCTTCACTCCACATCACAAGTCTCTGGGCTCAAAATAGCAGCATCCCCTCTCTCTGTGGCTGCCATCGCACTTGTGGTTTATTATATTAATCTATATGATAAGCTTTAAAATGGCTCTCTTGTGTCGTATGGTTGTGTGCGTGTGTGTGGTGTCCTGTCCCCTTTAAAACTCTCAGAAAGGAAATATTTTGTGTTTGTGTGTTGAGGCAGCTTCTATCAGTGTTTTTTAAACTGACCTTCAGTGGGACAAAAGGAAGCGCTGGGCTTTTAATACAGAGTGGGCCAACATTATGAATCACAACACGCTGATTAGTTGGACAAGTGCCACTTATGCAGAAACAGAGCTGTCAAAACAACAAGAAAATGTGCAAAACAAAACATGGCTGTAAATCTGGTGAGGACACAACTTAAAAAAAAAAAATTATTGCAGGTGTGGAAGCTTTTATTGTGGCGGAGGTCGACGTGTAAACAGTGCAGGTCTCCAGCCACACGACCTGCTCTGCACAAGTAAAGATTAGCAAAATACAAAAAGAAAAAAACTTGTAATTCAACTTTGATGAAGTGTGTTTTCACCTGGACTCGAGTGTGAGTAAGACCTGAAGGAGTCAAAACCCAAAGAAGTGACACTTTGCTGGCACGAGCTGCACATTCAGAGACAGAGCAGGCCATGGTTTCAAAACACACACACACACACACTGCACATTGTTAGTTTTGTTTAGTCAGAGCCGCCACAGAAGGGTTTCATTGACCAACCCGGCTAAGTGACATTTATTGCTGAGTGGTACGTGCAGGTCAATCTCAGTAAGTCTCCAGCACCAGAGGCAGCACCAACACAACACCTGCATTTATTCCCTTTTACTCTTTTACACAGCCGAGATGTAGCTCATGATTGAAATCGTTTGTGAGCCTCTGAGCTGGCGGGTCGGTGACCTGCACATCCGAGAAGTCATCGCTCCACTTTGTCCGGAGAAAAGCAGCTGTTACGAGCGTTTGTTCGCTGATAGAGGGGTTGGAGCTGCACAGGGTGTGTGGAGATCAGAGGGGACGCGGCTTCGCGGTCCGGCAGACAGGCCGAGGTGGCTGCTCTGGGTTTCGTCTCCGTGGCCGTGGTGAAACGAGGGCTAAAATTAACCAAGGAGGACGCATGCCTTCCCATGACCCCTCGGTGTGAGAGCCAAGTAAGACAGGAATGTGCACTAAAGAGGGCAGCGAAAGACAAAGAGCACTGGATGATATGTGTGAGTGTGTCGAACCTGCGGCAGCATCCCGCTGATTATTTCCCCAAAGATTTAAGCTTTATTTTTATTACTCTCACCAAGGATGTTGGAATTGTGGCGCCATTTGTCTGTCTGTGTCTCAACGTGGAAATTTGCTTCAATGTTTTTTTTTTGCATGGATTCACATTCAGGTGATGACTCAGTAATGTTTAAAATGCTTTTATGATGGGGCATTATGCAACATGTTCTTACTTTAATCAATAAATTGCAAAATAGATAAATAAATAGATAAAAGCCAGCCAGTTTCCTGAAGTCTGAGGTGACATCTTCAAATAACTTACCCAACCAGTCCAACACTAATATTTAGTTTACCGTCAGATAAGATGTAACAGAAGCTGCAAAACCTGAAGCAATGTGCAGCATTTCTGCCTGAAAACGTACACAAAAAGAGAATTGATTCATTTGCTGTGTGCTGATAAATCGACTCATCGTTCCAGTACCTTTCATGCAGGTTCATGATCTGATACAGATTTCAGCATTTTTAACATTTGCAAGTCAAAAACAACCCCGTGCACCCTGTGGTGATGGTGGTGTGTGTGTGTGTGTGTGTGTTGTCCAGCATGCTGAAGACCAACAGAATTCATGAGGGCAATATAAAACGACTTCTTAATCAATATTGCTTTCACTATTCAGAGTATTTGCGTCACGTCTGCAGCTCCTGGAAATCCTCGCTATTTCTTTTCAAGTGCTGGCATTTTCTAACGAGACTGGGTGACTGCGTGTGTTCATATTTCCTATAGCGGACATGACAGCCGTTGTCACCTCGCACTAGCCGTGGCCAGATAATGAGCTTAAAAAATGCCCATCTCCGTCACCTTTCTCCCGTTCCCTTTCCCGGCCCTGCTGAACAGCTCCGGACGGGAAAGTGTTTTAGAGTCGGACGTCAGGGCCGAGCCGCCTGAGCGTTTTATCTGTCTGGAATTCCTTCGGCCTTCAGTTGCAGACCTGAGATCCTCCATTCCTCTGATAACGGCGGGGAAAAACAGAGGCATACTGTACTTTGCACACACTGGCAGTCACATTTCAGTCGCACAACATCCCAGGGAGGAGAATACTGAAGGACGTCTGCAGAGGCATGGGTGTTATATGTGAAGGTTTCCCTCAAACGCACCGAAGCTCAGAGCAAAAACATTAAAACTATCAACGAAAGAAAGCAACATAAAACCAAAGCTGATGTTGGACTTCCATGTTGGGTCTCTAAAAGCACTTGCAACTTTCATTTACGCAAACATTTATTTTGGCAAACTGCAATCACGCTTCGATAAGTCTAAGAGTGTTTTTTTGACCATATTAAGAGGATTTCTGACATCATCGTGCTTTCATTACTTTTCTCGTTAAATTTCTAAGCAGTGGATAAAAAGCAGAATATAGGAAACAAGGGGGCACAATGTGATTTTTCAAAATAAGCACCACATCTGTTTGCACTCTGTTTTTATAAGTGCTATTTGTCTTCATGCGTCTATTCAACCTGAAGAATCAATAGAAATGAACTTTTAAAAAATGAGACGTCTTATTTTTTATCTGCTTTGAAAGTCATTTTCAAATGTTTCTAAGTTTTTTTGCAGAGTATATTATATAAATGGGACTTAAATCCTCAAAAACAGAGCAATCATCATGCTGGACACTGACAACAACGAGTGTTTTCAACAGGGCCAAGCTCTCCTCATTAGGAGGAATTTCAGTATTTGTTGTAGTGAAAGCAGCCAGTCAGACCCAGTTAGGGTCTTAAAAGGACGTGTTGTTGAAATGGTGCAACATGAGACTTCAAGAATAGGTTCATTTGAGACAGCTTTTACTTTCTGTGATCATTCCACCTCTGTTAAAACCCTCAAAGTTTATCTGAAGTCAGTGCGAGCGGTCAGAGTTAAGGTAAGTTAAGTGCCTGTCGTCCATTGTTAAACTCTTGAAGTACAAAATTCTCTTTTTGTTTTTCTCTCTGTTTAAAGTCTCTAATGATGACTATGGATTTTTCCTCCCTTCAGTTATTTCAAAATGTCTTAAGAGAGCGATCACTGGATGTTCAATGTGAGCAGAAGGAATCATTCAGGCAATTAAAAACTTTTTAATTGTCCATATGGGCAACTAAACCAAACAACCAAACACAAAAAATTACAACGAGAACATTAAATTCCTTGATGACTCTCCTCTGACATATTTAACTCAGAAAACGTACGTGATCTCATTAAGTGACTAAACTTTTGGTAAACTTTAAGGTGTCTGACGGTTCAGCGCGGGTGTTTATCTGCATCCCAGACAATGATATTTAAGGCCACGGTTATCTCTCCGTCCAGATATACGGATACACTCATAATGAGCCGTGATATTACAGGAAGTGAACCCATCTGCTCGGCGGCACGGCCAGGCCGACGGGCAGAAACGATCAGTCAGGATGAATAGTGTCTGTCTGCAAGCCCTCTATTAATAAGTTAGCTGTCAGCATGTGTAACACTCATTTCAGGGACTAGAAAGCTGATATACTGTATGTACGTGTCAGTGCTTCATAACTCGGCGATGATGAGCTGATGGCTCGTTAGAAAGGACAAAACAAGAGGCATCGACTCTAACAAACACCATCTTTTATTGTTGTTAAGTTAATGTGACATCATAGCTTATTGGTCAGAGCTAGTGTTATATTCACATCTGCGGAGGTTTCCTCAAAAAAAAAAAAAAAACAGAAAAGCAGGATTCGTCTGCGTCTTTGTCTACAAGACTCAGGAGTCAGAAATTCTATCTACGATCGACATAAAAAAACACGACAAAACGGAAAAAAAACAGAGCGAATACGAGGGTGGGCTGCGTGTTATGAGGAGAAACAGGGGCTGGGCGATAGGGGTGGAAGTTGCGGAGGGGAGAAAGCGGGAGGCACATGGGAACAGAAATTCGCAGCGTGTCCTTGGCGACGAGCGCGGCGACAGCCAGCTTCGGAGTGGAAGCACTCTCATTAGTGGCAGAGCCTGTCAGCACGGCCTCAGTCAGCAGGGGCTTCCCACGAAGCGAGAGGCTTGGATTACAGTGTTTGCGCTGTGACGTCCGTCCATCCTCTCGCTCCCCCTGTATCAGACGCCGCTGCGGGACACCCGGCCTGCGAATCTGGAGGCCTGGAGGGCGAAAGTCGTGTCGGCCTCCGGGCACCCTCCAACCTCCAACATGGCCGAGTCTTTTATCAACTCTGCGAGACGGGTCGGAGTGCCCTGACAAGTCCTGGTGTCAAAAAACGATGGTGTCCTATCAGGTTGTGTTGGAGGAGCAGGGGGACGTCGGCAGCTGGGGGTGTGATGAGTGGGTAGAGGATGGTGAAGAGCACAAGTGGAGCGATGGGGGGAAAAGTTTAAACGCACACACTCACTTGTTTAGTTTGGCTGATCAGTCCTCCCCTCAGAGCTGTGTAGCTTTATACAAACCTTTTTAAATCTCTTGTTAGTTTTGTGTCAGTGGGACACTTTTTATAAACAGTAACACCGCTGTAAAGGTTGCCATGGTCACTGCCCACTGAGCGGAAATCATATAAACATTCAGTATCTGCAGCATGAACGCAGCTAAAATGGGCTGTTGTGCAAGAGGTGAGACGGAGAATACGCTAATTTAAAACACCTGTCCAGGTATGCAAGATTTAGACCGAAGAATCAGTTAGAATCGATCAGGAGTGGCTGCGATGATAAAGGAATAAGGTGTAAAATAGCACCAGACAAGGGTTAAAAAAACATCCCGACGTCTTTCTGTCTAAAGCTGCTCTAATGTACACACATCTCTCGAACCCCGCCTAAATCCAGCTCTGACCTCTGCGACTCGCTCTTGTACTTCCCTCGACACGTTTCACGTACACGTAACCACACGTCAGCCTCCGCCTGCTACACATTAGCTGAACTCGATCTCTACGTTTCAAGGCCTCGTCTACGGCAGCTACAACAATGCTAAAAAAAAAAAGAAAGAAACCTGGTCAGTTTGAGTTAAAGTAAAACAGGTTACCAGTCATTTCCCATTTACTGGATCAATCTACAAACCCAATGCGAGCTCTTGGTGAATGACAAAAGCTAAATTTTGGGAGTTTTAGGCAGAAACTCTAACGAGGGAGTCGAGGGGTGTTTAATGGTTATGTCATGGTTATAGGGCAGTCGGCGCGTTAGCCTGCAGGCGATGATGAAAGAAGAGAAAAATGGAAGTGGTGACGAAGTGACGGCTCCAACGGGGCAGCTTTGGGGCTTGAAAACAGGCTGTAATCATAGTTCGAAAATCCTCAGGTCGCGACTGGAGATGGGAGATGGGAGAGCCGGGCCGGGAAGAGCTTAGGGAAGATCTTTGTGCTCAGTTGTTGATTCCTTAATGATCTGACAAGACAAGGGAGATCAGAGTTAAAAATAGAAGAGGAGGGGAGATGGAGCAAATCTCTGGTGAGCTTTTCGCGCCGCGTATGGCATCAGGTGCGCTGAGCGTCAGTGGATGTGTGTGAAAACCTGCAGAAGGGTTCAACATTGCCCTCCAGAGGGAAGTGGGTGCAGTGTTCAGCTGTGCTGTTTGGTTAAAGGACGTACCTCCCCGTCTCTGGTCTCCACGGTTCGGACCAGGATGCTCCTCTTCACGTGGGCCTCTGGGGTTTTAGTGTCCAGATTAGTTTCTAATCGAAGAGAAGGAACATAGGGGGGAGGGCGTTTAGGTGCAGAATAAGAATAGCAAGTTTATCACCCTCTGTCTTAAAGAACTGTTACACAAAATAAATGCAGCATAACTAAAGGGTGGCTCCACAAATAAAGTATGTCAGATGCTAAGACAGGCATGAAGAAGGCCAGAGGTAGATTAGATATTATTTTACTTGAGATATGAGAATAAAAAGGCAAAAAAATTAATAGAAAAAAAGACAATAATTTATACTGACCTCTAAACTGCAGGTTGGAAAAGCTTTGGACTGGAATGGTGATCCTGGAGAAAGAAAGACGAGACAGCTACAGTCTCTGGCAGACGTTCACGTGTCAAAATGTTCCCGCTTGCGTTAAGCCTCACCTGCTCTCCTCTCCCTCCAGCAGCTTCCTGTAGGTGGCAATCTCTATATCCAGGGCCAGCTTCACGTTGAGGAGGTCCTGGTACTCCTGCAGGTGCCTCGCCATCTCCTCCTTCAGCCCCTGGATCTCCTCCTCCAGATGGTGCACCGTATCCTGGTAACCCGTAGTCTCCATAG
>JAOXYL010000045.1:4358354-4370620 GCA_028564955.1 Terapon puta
GAAATCAATCAGCAATCACTCAATACTTCAATTACTCGATACTCACAGCGACGTTTAACTCATTATAATAAATGCACGATAGATTTTTTTTTTTTTTTTTTTTTTTGGAGGTGGGGGTGGTGATGGGGGGTGTTTTTTTCTTCTTCTTCAGCAGGATGTAGCGCGCTATTGGCTCGCATCTGCTCCTGACGCCTTCAGGGCCCGTCGGACGAATCGCGACTGCGGCCGAGACAAGGAAGCTACTGTGAGGATTTCATCAGCCTCCATGAACCTTTATTTAAAGAGGATTTAAGATGAGGAGGATCGCATTATATAGTGTTTGTTGCTGTCCATCATATAAGATAAGAAATAATAAGATGAGATGAAATAAGATTATACGATCAGATAAGAAGTGATTAGATAAAATAAGATTATAAGACAAGTAGATAGAGCTTAATTCACTTATGATAATGTACATTTTATTAACATAGTGCCTTTTAAAAACGAGAATTTATAACGTTTGAAAGAGAAGGCAAAATCTCAGACAACAATATACTTACAGAGAAGCAAACACCACATGAAAACAGGAAACCAATCATCAATAAAAAGATGATCAAAAAAACAAGAGTGAGGGAAATTGCTGTGCAGAAGTTGCAGCACAAAGTGGAAAAGTGACACTTTTTACATGTCTTTACCATATACCATAAATAAGTCTAACCATTACTATATTAACATATTTGCTGAATAAACAAAACATCTAAAAAAGACGAGGATGGTGTAATCAATAAGCAATGATCAATGGTAAAAGTCACCACACACAGTGCAAATGTATTATCAGCTTCTTTTTAATGTTATAAGAAAGAGATGTGTCTTGGAAAAACAAAAAACATATGTGAACATCTGTGACAGCATAACCAAAGTTTTATGGGTTTTTAGAAGTTTATTGTTCGTAATATTATTGACGGCTGCATACTGAGCAGTTTAATGTTGTTGCTGGTCTACGTGGACCTATTTTGAATTTCAGTCACCTGTTTTGTAAGTAAGATTTCAAGGTTACTAGTAACTATAGTTACTATTTTAATATTACATTTCAGCAGAAACTGCTGAGTGCAGTGGAAAGTATATTTTCTCATGTACTGTACAATTTTAAGGTACTTGTGGTTGCCTGAGTATTTTTATTTACTGCTGCTGCTTTATATTTCTATTATATGGTAATTTACAGGAAAATACTGTATTATTTACTTTACAACACAATGAATTTGAGAGCTTAAATAGAAAACATACGATCTGTTTGCAAAAATATGACGTATAATGACAGTTTAAAGTATTGACCAACAGAGTTATGATGCCATCTTATGCAAGTTGTGCCAACTCTAATGATCAGTTACACAACTCACTACTCTCCAGCTGCTACACACACACATTTGTAAAACGTTAACATGAGGCAGTTAATGGGTGAGTGCGCTCTTTACTGCTCTCTAGTGGTCATAACGAGGAACTGCAACCCCACCTTCCCTTCACTGTTAAATCTATTTCATTCAGTATTTTCAGTATTATAGTAGAAAATAACAACAGCCCTATGATATTTTAACAAATGGAGTTTAGCTTGTGAAAACAGCAGCTTCTGGTATATATTTATCCGACTTAAGTACCATATAGCATTTTGTTACATTATAATAGTCAATTATTCTTAATTTAATCAAAGCAATGATTCCTCCCGCTCTCTTTTTTTTAATTTGCTGTTCTTGGTGAAATGCTTCACATAAAGATTTGTGTTGAAGGTATATTTATGATTCATCTAAACACTGAATCAGCCACATAGATGTGTTTGGTGGATTAACAAAAGAGTGACACTTTGAGACGCAGAAAGCAGATACAAAAGTAGATGCCAAAGGAGTCTTTTTAATCAAAACTTCACATTTTCCACGTGTGAATGGACACCTGAAATTTCCCTCATACAAACAAATGCATCTTCTTGAAAAACATCTTCAAAAGCATAGAGACTAAATGCCAAGGAAGGCACTTCACTAAAACTTGAATACAAGACACAAAAAGAGCCACACACAGTTTTCTACACGTACACGTGTGACTGCAAAACCATCGTCGAGCGCCTTTCAAAATGAAACAGTTCTAAGAGTTAGCTTTTTATTTTAACATAATGCAAACACACAAACACACTTGGCAAAGATCCAAAATGAAGCGTCAGGTTTTGCAAGCACAAAAGCATGTTTGGAGCTCAGTGAGAGAAAACAAGACAACAACGGACACGTCCTAACTCTGAATTGTTTACAGACAGCAGGAATCATTACAGCTCTATAGCTTGATCCTATTAACTTACAATAACAACAGTCTTGATGGTATATGTACAGTGGCTGTCTCTGAGCTGCTCGTGTTGATCTGTCTGAAACACTCTGTTGAGCTCTGACCAAATTGTGAGGTCCTAACCTGACAGGAGCGGCAGAACCCTCTCATACAGTCCACAACCCCCCCCCTCTGGTCCTGTGCTTGTGTCAGCCTCTGATATGCTCAGCTATCTGCCTACACAAGAGACAAGCTCATCATGGAGCAGTTGGTTGCACATATTATTCTACTGATGGTTTCTTTGTTTTTCTTTAGTTATCCCACCTGCTCTTTCTACGTTTTGGCGGTTCAGGGACAGCGAAGGTATCGTCCCCTCTGTCCCTCCCATCCCCGCTCCCCCTGTCCCCCCCGTCCCTGTCACCCCTCCGATCATCTCTGTCCCTCCGGCTCCCGTCTCCGTTGTGGCTGTCGCCGTGGCGGCTGCTGCTGTAGCGGTCCCGGTCCCCGTGGCGGTCCCGATCTCTGTCTCCGTGGCGATCCCTGTCTCCGTGACGATCCTCTCCACCGTGGCGGTCGCCCCTGTCGCCGTGGCGGTGGTAACCGTCTCCGTGGCGACCCCGGTCCTCCCCGTGTCTGTCCCGTGGGGCGTCTCTCTGTGGGGGAGGTGCAGGTGGAGGGTAGCTGAGCTGTGAGCTGGTCTGGATGGGGGGCACTGAGCTCAGGGAGCCAGCGCTGGTGAAGCCGGACATGGACATGGACAAGGTGGGCTGGGGCCGCTCTGAACCGTTGGCGGCCTCCGTCGGGACAGAGCTCAGGCTGCCGGCGCTGGTCCAGCCTGACGAGCTGCTGGACTTGGTGCTGAGCTTTGGAGGGCCACTGGACGCAGCCACAAAGTGACTCTTATACTGAGCCTAGAGGAAAACGACACATTCAGAACAGGATTAACAAGAAATCCTTAGTTTGTAACTTCAAATTAAGGATTTAAAGAATACGATTTTTTCTCTCCAACAAATGCTACAGTATTTTCATCTTGTTAAAGGCAGCAGCAGATGATACAGACAAATGCAGACTGATAATTTAGAAGAGAGTTCTACCTGAAAGGCTTGTTTCATGGCAGACATTCGGTCTCCCATCGCCCCCGTGGCTGGTTTGCTGTAGCCTTCATAGCTACTGGTGGATGACAACAAGCTGCTCGTGGTGCTGCCGCTGCTGCGTTCCTGCAGAGACAACAGAAAGTTACTCTCACATCTTAACCGCTGTTGATCTTTTAATGCTGTCAGGGGGTCAAAGTTTACAGGTGTAGTTTCATACATTTTTTGGTAAATACTTTTTCATTGTTCATTTTTTCTGGTTCTGTTTCTCGATTCAGACTTTCTGGAAGGAAGTAGCAACAATCATCTAAAAAAACCTGGGTTTTAGTGTCAGTGCAACATTCACATCTCTCTATCTGGGACATCTCCCTGGTGGGCTGAGTGAAGATGATACCTACCTCCTAAAGATCTACAGCAGCAAGTAAAACGACCGTTACAAAACACTGACTTCAGAAAAACTCTCACTGCTGGAACAGTTTATTAATACTGTTCAACACCTAAGTCTTCTAAAGCAGACGACCTACTCCAAACAAACAACTGTACAGATTTAACCAATGAGACACATCTTTCATTAAAAGTATTTAAAATAATACAGACTGTGTGCATAGTGTGTAAGATATCTTAAATTAGGATAATCTATCTTGATGAACTCATATTTCTTTGCTTTTATGTCTTTTTCTTTCACGTTATCTTAATATCCATGTGTATATGTGAAGTTTGGAGGTAAAATGAAATTTGTTCATTTTACAGTGTATAATAACTACTATGATTATATCCACATTACAGGACTAACAAATAATCAGATTTACAGGGTTGTACTTAGTAACTCACAGAACTTTCAGCCCCCAGGCCTGGTCTCTCTCTGTAACCAAGCCCACCTCCGCCAATATTCAGCCTCTTTCCTTTACCAGCCTTGAATCGGGATTTCCTGAACCAGGGATTCTGGGAGAAAACGTGAACAGGATAAAGTTAAAAACATTCATTCAAAAATTTACTGATTTAAAAAAAAAAAAAAAAATTCTTTGACTAATCCACCTCACCTGCATGGCTAAATCCATCAGCTCTTTGGAAACGGCTTGATTAGCTCCCTCCAGATTTCTCACAAGATCGCCGGCGAACGTGGTGTCTTTGCTGGTGAGGAGCGTGTAAGCCACACCCTTCTCTCCGGCACGACCAGTTCGACCAATCCTGTGAGTGTGCGTGTCGATGTCTCGCGCCACGTCGTAGTTCACCACCGTGCGGATGGATGGGATGTCCAGACCGCGAGCTGAGGAGGAACAAAAACAGGAGGCGGGAAAATGTTATATACACAATCAAAGAAAGCGATAAAGGGGAGGGAAAGAAATGGAGAAGCAGAAACTTGTGTGCTCACCAGCTACATCGGTGGCCACCAGGACGGGCAAATTCTTTTTCTTGAAGTCGCTGATGACTTTGTTCCTCTCGCTCTGGTCCATGTCTCCGTGCAGGAGGCCCAGGCTGTAGCCCTCCTGGGTCAGGTTCGTCGCCAGCTCCTCGCAGTTCGCCTTCTTGGTGACGAAGATGAGGACCGAGCCGGAGGAAGTGAACTCGACCAGCCGCCGGGTCAGCCAGCCCCACTTATCCGTCCCGCTGGGCAGCAGCTCCACCACCTGGGTCACATCTTCATTGGCCTGATCAAAGAGGAAGGGTGGTTAAAACACGAGATCTGTTAAAGAGTGTGTTTTTATGAAAGTGTGAATACTCCAATCATCCATTATGATGTCAAACTTCTGCTTATTTTTGTAGCATATTAAGGGTATTTAAGAATTTTGTAGCATTAAAGAGTTTTGAAAAATTGACTGTGAGACATGCTGAAAAACAAATATATAACCAAGTACGTCTTGTTGTACCTCTCCTATGTCTCCCTGAACCACACGAATAGGATCCACTAAGATGTCTCGGGCCAGCCTCTCTATCTTCTTTCGGAAAGTAGCACTAAAAAGAAGGGCTGTGAAGGAAATAAAAGAAAATTGTTAGTTGCTTTATAAGAAAAGAACACTCAGCCTTGCCACTTCTGTAAATGAAACATTGCCTTTTTACATAAGGACAGCTACTTACTCTGTCTGTCTGGGCGAACGTGGCTAGCAATAGATCTAACCTGATATTCTGTAAAGGAACAGACAAATTAGATGCAGTGCACAAAACAGAGTAACAGGCTTACAGGTTATCACAGCACTGGAAAAAAACAACCCACCAAAGCCCATATCAAACATGCGATCCGCCTCGTCAAACACCAGATATGTGACTCTCTGCAGGGAGGTGGCCTTCTTTTTAACGTGGTCAATCAGACGACCCTGTGAAAACACACAAAAACAGTAAATCTCATATTTGTTGCAGCAGCCGGGTGCAGATTTTCTTCTAAGGAGGCAGGTCAAAGACAGAAAATTGGTCCTTTTCTTACCGGAGTGCACACCACAATCTCTGCTCCCTCCTGCAGAGCTTTGGCCTGCTCCCACATGCTGCCTCCTCCATAAACCGCCACAGAGCGCAAAGAGTAGGCTTTCCCAAAACGCTTACATTCTGCGTGGATCTGGAAAACATTTTGAGTGACACACATTAGTGAACCAACTCCAGCAAACATCCTCTGTATGTAAAAAATATGTAAAATATAAATACGTATTAACATGGTCTAAGTATCGTTCCCTTTCTCACCTGCTGACAAAGCTCCCTGGTGGGGCACACGATCACAGCAATGGGCCCTTCTCCTGCCTCCAGTTCCTTCTGGTCCATGATGTGAACCAGCATTGGCCAAATAAAAGCTGCAGTTTTGCCACTGCCAGTTTTTGCAATGCCAATCATGTCACGTCCGGAGAGAGCAATGGGCACACCCTAAAACCCAGCATGAGAACAAAATCAACTAACTATTCATGAAATCTTTGAAAAACTATATATTTTCAATATCAAGTTATATGGAAACTTTTACCTGGCACTGAATCGGTGTGGGCTGGGTGTACTCAGACTTGCGGATTTGGTGCATTAGCTGCTCATCAAAGCTGAAGTGAGCAAAACTAGTAGAAGGTTTTGGTGGGGCAGCACCAGATACCTGAGAGAAACATGAAAAAAAATACTGAATCAGAGCTATAATATACTACTACGATACTGTCATTTCAAGTGTATAACATTTATATATTAGCCTAAATAATTCCCAGACTTACCCTTAAGTTCAGTTTGTGCCTTAACTCCAACACCTGAGTTCCTGTCAGGTTAGTGAGCTCCTCGTGCTCATTGTAAAAGTTTTTCTCAAAGGGTGGGTAATCGATCTATTAAAAAAACAAGACAAAATAATTGCAACAAAACCACTCATATTATATATATATATGTTATATGTTAAATTCAAGACAACCCTATTAAACAGTCTGTGCCCAATCAGAGTTGACAACTGTACCTCAGAGTGGTCGATGGGAGGCAGCGGCATAATGATTTTCTTGGTGGCCGGGGCGATTGGGTTCCCGTCGCTGTCATAGTCAACGTTTTCCTCCTCCTCTTCTTGGGTCAGCCCGGCTGTGGGATTCTCTGCCATGTAGCGGAAGTAGGCTTCCTGCAGAGAGCACAGCAGGTCGTGTGAAAAACTGAGCCGGCTTGCTGCCTACCACAGCGTCCGGACAGACAAGTACCTGAAGAGACACTCTTTCTTAAAAGAGTAAATTACTGTTCACACTCTGATACCTATTAGTCTGTCACTGGCTCACATGAATCCACAATTAGTCATGCTTTTCTGACGCTTTCTAAACAACAGAAAAATAACTCTCATCATAATGATCCTAAATGCATGGTCAGATAGAGGGGAAGGGGGCGTTTATAAGATTAGAGAAGGCAGATAAAGGGAGTGTTTGGTCTGGAGACCTCTCTGATCAACGGTGTAGTGGATGAAGAACTTTGGAGGGCTCACTCACTTGTTCATCTTCTTCTTCAATGTCATCACGAATACCCCTGAAATGACAAGCGGAGAAAAAAAAAACTTCCCTGCGGCTCGTTCATACACCCAAGACAGCCCACATCCCACTCTGACTAAAGTCACTGTGCTTACCTGGTGATATCTACTAAGCCTGCAAAACCTTTGCTGGATGTGCAATACTTTGTGCCAGTCCACAGAAATACTTGAGATATAATTTCTACATTAACTTAAGTTGCTACTGGTAGTTAAGAAATTTGTAAAAGCAATGAAATGTTCAGGAGTTGATAAAAAAATTAACATTTTAAATTATTCTTACACAGATAATATATTAATTCAGTTGTGGGCATTTTTCCCCTTCTGGTCAAATTTAATTTAAGAACCTATATGAGGATCTTTGAAGTGACTAAAAATTTAACTAATAAAACACAGTGAGCACATTTAAGTCTTACTTGGCTGACTTTTTCTCCTTTTCCTTTTCTTCTAGTTTCCTCATGTCTTTAGCGGCTTGGTTCTGGAGGAGAAAAACATTATTTGTTAGAGAAAACATCAGATTAGGTGTTAAGGATGGGCGCTCTAGTTTGTTACTGGTGTCTGTTGTGAAGTGAAAATCTCTTCTCACCTCAACCTCTGCCATGAAGGCATCCAGTGGGTCATCTTCGCTGTCCGAGCCTCCACCCGACTGCATCTGCTGCCGCGTGGGCGAGTTCTCAGCTGGGATGTACGGCAGATCCACGTTGCTGCTGGACTCCTCTTCATCGTCTTCAAAATACCTTGTCGAGACAAATATGCAGTTTTCTAATGATTCAATACAACAAATCATATTCTATGCCGAGTTAACTCAGGGGTTGAACTGAACATATATAATATAGTATTGAAGAGTAATACTCACGCATTTTCCTCATCAAAATTTGCTCGCTTTGTTCCTATTTTATAGAATGATGGGAGCTGCTGGTTCTTCCCATATCCCCCACTCGATCCCGGTGGTCCGAATGATGTGTGAGATTTCTGGGTGAGGTTAGGCTCCTCTTTTTTCCCCGTGAGGGAGAAACCTCCAAACCCGAACCCTCGCTTCACACCTGGACCGCCTTTGTTCCAGTTCATGGCTGTGCTGTGAAAACAAGAAGTGATACAAGTCTTAAAAATACTCTTGTTATTACACCAAATTGTGCTGAACAAATGTGGTATTCTTTCATCTTCCTTTGTTCTTTAATGAATGGTACTCCCAGTGAGGTGTGACTCAGCAGGCTGAATTCAGCTTCCCATTAAGTTAACAAGGACCACTTATTGCAGATCTATTTTGGTAGATGACGATGGTTTTACTAGAAATAAAACCGATTATGAGTCACAATGCCTAGTAGTAAATGTGTAATCCTGATTGTCATTCACTCTTTGGGTTAAAATCAGATTCAGATGGTTAGTTGCTTTATAAATAAACAAAATAACTTCAGATCTGTTTGTGATATCTGTAGTAGTCTGGTGGTATGTGACCTTTTTATCTTGTTTGCATTTCTTTCTATTTGATGTACTCAGGTCTTCCTCGCAAAACAGCCCCAGATCTCAATCATATTACTTGATAAGTGGTATACATAAATGAAGGAATATCTTGTGGATGTATGGAGTCTCACAGACTTTGCAGAGAGCATTGAAGCTGTTCTAATCCCATTTTACTAAGACTAATACTACTAATACGACATCATGTTGATGTTTTCCTTTAACTCGTCCCCCATCTGAATATAAATATATGTATAACTGTGCAGATGTAAAAACATAAGCGGGACGTGGCAATATGAACTTGCGTTGAATTCATAAGACATTATCATTTCTGTCCAAAGAGACATATAGGTTCGCAAAAAAAAGAAAAGAAATAATGCATAAATTAGTTACATTTCCAATGGAGTTCTGCAGGAGAGGGACTGACGTAGACGCGTTAGCAGAAAGCTAACTACTCATCTGCAAAACACGACGGACAAACGAATCGAAAATTGAGCTTTTGAAATCCGGTTTCTGCTCCAGGGCATTTTCTTTGCATTCCTGTGGTTTGTTACGACCAAAATGCTGGCCACGATATAAATAAAAACATTGCAGCAACATTAGCTCAAGGCCGCAAACGGAGGCCGAGACGGGGGTGTGTGCGAGGCTGGGCTCACTCTACCGCGACTGTGGCTTAGTGTGGGCGCCCTCCACGAAGCCGCAGTGAACGACAGCCTTTTCGGTCGACTAGGTGTTTCGCTGGTGTACTAAGAGAGGCTAACGGGGTCTATTTACCTGGTTCTGATGCCTGTGGAAGTCAGTCAGGTGTCTCTCGGCGGAAACACTGAAGCGCTGCCTTCGTGACGTCAACACGCTTCTCCGCTCGCAGCGCCGTCACTCGCGCGCGACACGGCGCTCGAGCGAGGAGGCGTCGCAGAGAGCTGCTCTAAAAAAAAAACAAAAAACAAAAAAACAAAAAAAACAACAACAACTAAGGAAGACACCCTGAAATAAAACACCACCCCCGAACAGCACATTGGTAAGTTAATAAATCCAATGAAATAAAATAAAATAAAACCCTCGTTGCTAAGTCACAGTAGCCAATGGTGATTTACTGCGGCTAGCTCGCGCCCTTCGTCATGGCAACGCTAGCGAGGTGTTAGCAAGAACTGAGCTCTTGTTTTTTGCTCAGTTGGTCATTTACTGTCTCCTTCTCTTCAAATGACTTCGTTTGCCACAGCTGGAGGTCGTTATATCTGTGTGTGTGCATCGTTTGTTTCAACCTCAACGTCAGCATCACTCAAGCCAACTCAAACTACAGGCTTTGCTTTACTCTAAAAGCTTCAATAATCACTTTAATGGGTAGTAACTTTGACGCATATTACATTGATAATGCTTACCTAATGCATGCAAGTTAATGTGTTTGGTCATGTTTGCACTGTGTAAGATGAGGCACTACTTTATTCATCCTGAGGGACACTGTTGTGCTGCAGTGCAAAGTGCAAATTTAAAACAGTGGCAAAAATAAAGTATAAAGGTGGTCACTGAGGTGCAAAACAAATGTACACAAGGTCATAACTGTCACAGTTTAATGGCAGGGGTCTTGCTACTGTAGTACTGTGATCATGAGGCATGATAAACAAACAGGTTAAACAGTGGTGTGATGGTAAAGATGTCAAAATACACCCAAACACAGGAGGTAAACTGGGTTAAGTACGGTGATAACATACATTAATGACAAATGACGAGAGCAAAAACTGACATTACATAAAGTGTATATGGTTCATTTTAAGTTTAATGTTTATGCTCTTGTTATTGCACATTAGACCCCTCATGCCCACAAGTCAGATATATTTAAAATGGCAGTAATTTCAGCGAAAGAGAAGGTTTAAATTGACAACAGATCTCTTTATTAAAAGTAGATGAGGCGTAAAGTGAAATCAAATCAGATCAAATGCAACCACAAGTGAGACCTTTTACAGCTTCTTCGCCTGCCTTCACAGGTTTTCCCTGGACGTGTTTTCTGTATTTCATATGTGACACACTCAAGAGGATCCATGTCTTTTCTTGTAAGTGTTTACCAGATACCTCCTTTTTTAGAAATCTGCAGATGATTAGATATTATCCCAGAAGTAGTATTAAACCATAATGCAGGGATTCATAATTTTTTAATCAATATTTTCATTTAAATTTGTCTTTGGACTTGGAAGAGACAGAAGTCTTTTGCAGCTGAAAATGTTGTAGTCAGTGTGAACCATCTTCATTCAAAAGCCTTAAATATGTTTGTGCTTCTGTGGAACATTTCTTTATTCTTGCTTGCATTTTCTCTCTTCTCCATGTCTGTCATTTACCCTCTGTGTCTGTCAGCGTTGGGTATCTGAGAAATTGAGTGTGGAGAGCCTGCGGGATTTGGAGTTATTTGGAGGTGAGGTCCAAGGCAAACTGAGATACAACAAAAAGGGTTCAACCTCCCCAAACCACTGCTCACACATTAGGCCCTTCATCAGCACAAGCTGAAAACACTGGTCTGTTCTCGTTAAAGCTTCGCTCTAAGTTAGTGGTTGCTTTGCTCTGCTTCCCAGACATCATCCTTGAATTACAATTACAAATTTTTCCATCCAGTCAATCTGTAATAAACGTGACTGCCTCATATTTTCTGTTTGCTACAATAATTTCAGAGGACGCCACAAACAGAATACCTCTTAAATTAATGTGTCACGAGGGCATGTCACATAAAAGGTCTGTGCTATTTTATTTAATGCTTCTTGTGAATGTTTTAATCCTGCGTGTAAAAACGTCTGTATTGTCTGTGGCTGTCAGATACTTTAATTTGCCTTTATACCTAAATTTCACTTTATCCCTTGTTTGGTAATTTGTGTTATGAACCACATTTGCTTTACTGAGGCATAAAGCCTGAATTTAATCTGAGCTTTTGGCACTCGTGATGTATAAATAGAGAACTCAGTGTGGTGCCAAGCTTTAAGAGAGCAAGTAGGTTTGAGGCAGCATGAGTTGGTTTTTAAGCTTCAGGATCGAAATTAGTTTAAATATGAGTGCGCAGGGTTCACAGCTTTTAAATTCCTAATGGACACTGCAATATCATGTTATTATCAAATAAGCCAGACTTCAAAGAGTTTAATATGCTTGGTTCAGCATTAGTTTTTATTTTGAACAGAATATCAGACGTGCCCACTCACAATTGAGTTATCAGTGCTTCACATATTTCTGTTACTTATTTATCTGCTGAAATAGTGCAAAGCCAGCGGGGTATTGAAGGAGATGACTGTCACTCATTTCAAGACCATTCCTATAGTATGTACACTATTTTTGTCACAATGTGAAATATGAGTGGATAAATGTGATGTTGACCGTAGTTAATAGATGTGTTGGGGCTTAGTTTTGTGTTTTGTGTAAGGTAGCAGGTAGCTCAATGCGGGATTGACACAAAAGTCGCTATAGCTACACGAAATGTTCCCACAGTTGTAGGGGGAAAAGGCCCAAGTGGCTGAAAC
>JAOXYL010000045.1:4413431-4425292 GCA_028564955.1 Terapon puta
ACTGGATATAGCTAATTGAAGTTTTCTGAACTGTGGTGTTGGGCAGTTTTAGACCAGTGAGAGGATTAAAACCAAGTGATGGAGGGAAACAGCGCCTCTTGGTGTCACATTGTGATACACACAGTTAACATTAAGGGCTTTTCACTGTCTTTATATACAGTCTGTGGTTTAGATAGAAAAAAGAGGACATGTGAACTGTTATCTATCACTGATATTCGTAAATTAAATCGACCTGACATCTATTTATGTAATTTTTTTAATAAATAAAGGGTGCGCAAAATAAGGTTTGATAAGAGAAAAAAAACACATTTTATTATTTATATCTACATTTAAAGTGCAAGATAAAGTCATTTAATGAATATCCGTGTTTTTATTTGTTGTTGTTTGGGTTGAAAACTTTGTGCGTATTTGTGTCTTCATGTTTGCCAGATTAAAAATACTTGGGAATAAACAGCTGCTCAATGATGAAACCGCACAAAATTACTCTACATTTATCACACTCAGAATGATCATAAATCCTCCACATGGTGTGTGTAATAATTAATAATAGTGTGTTTTCCTCGCTGTCAGTCAGGCAGTGTGTCAAACATCCCGTCAGTGTTTTCTCGGCCTTTTCTTCCGCAGATTAAATTGCGCACCATTTTTGGCTCGACACTCTGTAATCCGGTTATTTCGGTACAAATTGGGAGAAATCGACCCTTTGCCAGCGACAAAAATGCTCGCCACAGTCCGCAAACAGCTTAGGAGCCACCCAGCTGTAAGTATAAACCGCTGTATACGATAAATATTCACGTTTGAGGGATTTATTTATGAAATAAATGTTGATTTCTGCGGCTAACTTAGCTTAGCCTGCGAGCTAATGCTGTTTGACTTTGAGCACGCCGACTCATAAGCATTTTGTTCTGTTTTTAAAACGACCAGACTCTAAGTTTTATTGTTTTGTTCCGTGAGAAAGATACTTTAGTGCAAGTTACAGTGTCGGGTGTGTGTCTGTTAATAATTTCTTGGACGATGCTTTGGAGTCAAATCAGGTCACGACCAATACAGACTGCAGGTAGTAGCAACTAGTTAGCGGGCTAGTTAGCATCAACTAGCATCACTGACGTATGAGATGTTTACTGTCACTAAAACTTCATTTTTGTTGTTGTTTGGGTGCAGTTTGGGTATTTGACTCACCCTAAATGGTGTTTTGAAGGAGTGTTGGTTGAATTAAAGTAAAATAGTTTGTTTAAGCTGTCTTATCTGAACAGTTGAGAGCTAAAGTCTGCAAGGGCAAATAGGTACTGTTTGCTTGTAGAGCTTTAAATGTTAAATTACAGTTATATTTGTTCAGTTTTTAAGCTGTTGGGGTCTGGTAACATGTGCAGGGCTTTATTTTCTGTAAACAGCTGTCAGCAGTGTCTCTGTTTACACAAATAACACTTGGTATTGTGAATAATTGATACTTATAAAGAGGAACAAAAGGCAGGGGAAAAATGAATAGAAGTGATGCAACTCAAGTTTATTTTTTGGAAAATGTGTCTAACAAGCCAAACTTTAGCCCTGATGAAGGTTTCTCACCTCTCTGTCACCTGCAGCTGATCCCACTTTTCATCTTCATCGGTGGCGGAGCGACCATGTCTCTGTTGTACCTCGCTCGTCTGGGACTGAGAAACCCCGACGTCTGGTGAGACCTCCTATGACTGAAGTGGAAACTTTGTGCCTTTTATCCATTTTTTAAAAAATGAAATGTTGGTGGGATTATACGTAATCTTAATTGATAAAATGACAGATTTGCAGCCTTTGTAATGCACGCAAGTAGTACTCGTCTTTAACCTTTCATAACGTGCGCCTGTTTTTGTCCTCTGCAGCTGGGATCGCAAGAACAACCCCGAGCCCTGGAACAAGATGGCCCCGACTGATCAGTACAAGGTGCGCCTCTAAACCGCGTTTTAATTTTTCTGTATTCATGCCTGCGGGTGTCGGCGGCTGCACTCGAGGATCGTAGTATGGAAATGTGCCAGACCTGGTGCTGAGCTGTGGATTATTCGCTGAGTTGGATTAATCAAATTACATAATCTGGTTAACGCTGACTTGTAGTAACAAATCGGATGAAGTCCTTAACTGTTCACACTTGATGAAAACTTCTCTAGGAGAGGGCGAGAAGGCAAGAAGGCGAAATAACTTATGTTTTTCATACACAAATATCTTACTTGCACACTCCAAAAAAATACTTAACCTCATCTGAAGTAAGTTTTTTCCTGTAAAGGTGTTATGTGGACTGAGTGTTTGTTTCTTCCTGAGCTAAATTTAGTTTTTTTCTCAGTTTTACACAGTTAACATGGACTACAGCAAGCTGAAGAAGCAGGGCCCTGACTTCTAAATATCACATCTGCTGGACCAAAAGCACAAAGATGAGCTGATCCGCACAGCCCCACGTTGTGAACTTCCTGCGGGAACCTGATGGATGCAGAGGCTTAATCCGCACAAAGAATCACATATTTAAGTTCTCTCATTGCATCCCATTGGCTTTTTGAAATCTTGTCTCCTGTTTCTCACTTTCAGTGGTTGTCAATAAAGTTAAGGAGTCTTTTCTCCTCCTTACAGAGAAAAGAACCCGTTTCATTCATTGTTATTCTTATTTTATGATCATAACCTTGATTTCCACGTCCTTGATCTTAAGTCATGTTTTTATTTGTATTGTCACTGCGCTGCATATTTACATGCCAGACCACCGTCCACGCTCTGTTTACAGTTATGTCATGCTCTGCTGTTACTATATTGGCTTTGCTTTCACCTCATTTCACCTTCGTCCTGCCTCAACCCGGCTGCTGGTGAATTATGTGGCACGGTATTCTTGGCAGCTGTCCAGAGCCTTATCGGTATGGCGGGGGCAGACTTTAACCCGGTGACATTTGAGAAGCGAGCTCCCTCTGCTGGCAGCTGTGGCAGTCCAGCTGATGAAACCACCTCAGCATTTAGTCCAGTTTACGAGGCCTAGCAGCTGCCCTGCGCTCCTGCTGCAGGAGTTTCTGAGCTTTCCGGAAAGACGCTGCAGGCGCAGACTTGACGCGATGGCGGCTCTCTCGCTGCAAAGGTTGACTTGTGTTTGTTCAAAGCAATAACCTGTTCATGTGAGCTGCCGAGCGGTGGAAACGGGGCTGCGGTGGTGGGACGTGTGGAGGTGTTTCTCCTTATAGAATGCCATCGCTCTCAGCCAGATGAGTTTGTAAATGTCAACAGGTCGCACCGTCCCATATGCAGCTCGGAGAAATGCGACAAGGATGAGCAGCCAACGCAGCGCAGAAAATGTCAAGGAGACTTTCGTATTTGAACAGAAGCCCACGCCTAAATCTTCACCCACCCTCTCTACGGCTGGAGCTCAACACGCTCTCGTCTCGTCCTTTTTTTTTTTTTTTTTTTCCGTATTCCCCCACTTGGAAGGAAATGAAAATTAACTTCAGGCACAGCATGTAACGGTGTTTCATTTTGGAACATTTCAATTGTTTCAGCGTGTTCACCTTGTTGGCTCCAACCACTCAACCCCAAAATAACTACCATCAGATCAATAGTTATTGAGAACGGAAATAACACAAAGGGGCCTTTATTTTCACAAGCACATTTATTTGTCAGTGTAACCTGTGGTTTTCAGTTTAATGGAAGCAGAATAAAAGCCGGCGGCCGAATGATTGAGGGTGAATGAATCCATTTCAGATCAAAAACTGCCTTTTTTCATGCTGTCACTGAAGGACGTCAAAAGTTGAAGTTGAAGTTGAAATGTCAAAAGTGAGTTGAGCTTCAGGTATTTAGAATTCAGTGCATTAAAATCAGCAACAACCATTGTACTTGATACGATTAAACAGTTGAATTGCAAAAACGAACATCTGCTTTGGAAGTAAACACTTCCCAAAATTTGCCTCTCAGGGTCCATGAAGAAGAGCGTATCTCAAAATGCCTCTGCAAATCAGGGAATTTATATAAACCTCTTTCTAAACCTCACAAAATGTTTCTACATTTTTGCATCTGTGGTTTTGTAAGTCAATATGCGTCTGGAAAATAAACTGCCTCAAAAATGAAGAGTGTTTGTTGTTGTGATTGTTTAAAATCAGCAAGACCATAACTAATTAGCACTGAACACAAAATACATTTTATGTTCAGTCGTTGTCAAAAGGTGTCGCTCCAACAGAGGAAGTAAGAGCATCACCAAGTCAGTAGTGCTCATCCTCTCGGGACCATGAACGTCAGTCCATCCAGTCTAATGTTGATGCACTGTGGTCTGGGCTACAGTGATGGACTGACAAACATCACAAAAAGCCATTAAAATGAATTGTTTCAGCAATATATAATATTTGTTTATACACTTGCCCCCAAGAGATCTTGATTCAGGATAACGCAATGCAGAGGAAATTTATTCTCCTCACACCTTTAGTGTTTTGTTGCACGATATTAAAGCTCTGTAGCCACTGTCCAGTCCATTACTGCTGGCTGAGGAGCTTCCCCTAATCTCCAAATCAGATAACAGTCAGCACTGAGGGTCAGCTTTTTGACAGACAGCGGGAGGGTTCAGAGTTCAAATGGCTTCGTGGCGGCCAATTCTCTGTGGACACCACTGAACACAACTGTAGAGCCAATCTGACCTGCATCTTTACCCTCCTCGTCCCGACCCCTGACCCCCGCCGTTGAATCCAGCCCTTTCCTGCCACACGGCAAAGGTAACATTGAAAAAATAATGAGGGAAAATAATGTGAGGCGAGGCGCGAGGCGGTTGCTGCTGCTGCAAATTGTCTTCTAAAGGTCGAGCCAAAGGTCAGAAACAGGGGGAGTGCAGAGAATCCTGCACCGTTCATACCAACAAAACCCTTACTGAAGCATCTTCCCGCCGCCTGTGTGAGTTTCAGAAGTGTGTGCAAGAGAAGTTATGATTAATAAACTTGATACACTCGGGCATCTTGAACCCACACACGCGTACAGACGTCTTGATTGCTCCAAAGTTCACCTGAAAAAAAGATATATTATTTAGTTTGAAGTCAAGCGGATTTGACATCATCGCCGTGCGTGATATGAAAGTTGTGATTTTCTACTCCGTTTCATGAAATGTACATAAAGCGTATGCAGCGCTGACCAAGTGCAGCATCTCAGAGGCAGCTCTTGCTAGTATTTTTATCTCGAGTATTTTAATATGATCAGTTCGGTTCTGAGGATTACACAGAAATACAGATGACATTTAGCTGGCTGAAAGAGCTGCATTTTTTTTCTCATTTATGAAACCATCACTGCCAAGAAAATAATCTACAGCATCGCTCTTTTTTTTTTCTTTGGCAGCTTTTCACAGCAGTGACATTAGTGACTTCATGCGTGTGTTCAATTTTGCTGCTTTAAACCTGAATGATTTTTTTTTTTGCTCACTTGAGGGCAGCATAACAGGCTGCAAACATAATGTGTTAACAAATAGATGCCTATTCATGCAACCATCAGATACAGAGCAACATTATCATCTATTTGGGGTTGTGTGTCTGGCCATCTGGTGGATGTCCAGTATTTTTTTCCATTTTATTTATTTTTTGCTTGACAGAAACTGGCAGGAATTGGCGCTTTATCAGCAACATCCTCCTCTATGTTCACCAGCTAATCGCTAACTTTGTCTGTCGGCTGCTGGGGAGGAAGTGAGCGGGGGTTTATCAAAAGCAGTTTCATTGAAAACAACCACCTGTTGCAGCTTGAAATGGGGCTGGTGATGATAGTGGACCAAAAACACTGAAATTATGGGATGCAAAACAAAAACGAGGAGGTAAAATATTTTTTTCCATAGTCGATTTAGGGAATATCAAGTAGTGCAGCTTTCAAAATGCAAACGTTTATTCATAGATTCTTTTAGAATTCAAAGTTTTAACGTCTTAAGTCTTTTTATTTTACTACTTTTAAATCGAACACTTCCTTTCAAACGTTTGGCAGTCTGAGCTCTAACACTTTTATCATCTAAGTGCAACATACAGTTTTGCCAAAGATTCACTGGAGGCATAAATTTAGTCCATCTCATTTGAAAATATCTCTCATTTATGACAGAGTTCCTTTTGAGTCTTGAAACAAACAAGTTGATGCTTTTCCCCACGACTGTAGAAACTTTCTTTAAGTTATCATCTTATCATATAGTCTGGACTGTTAGTGATATCTCCTCCACTTTACAGCTTCTCTTGTCACTAAAGGCATAAAGATTACATCACTTTATCTTTCAGGTGTCTCCTTTTACTCAGTATGAAGTTAACATTTGCAGATGGTAAACGTTCCCTAACATGTACTATCTCAATCGGACACGCGGTGAATAAAAAAGTCCAATCATCTTCCACGGTGGCCACTAATAAATGCACCCATCTTAGATTTATTATCTGACATTTCACACTGAGTGATGGTTTGCAGGAAGAACCGAGTATTCTGAACCCAAGAGGGGAAAAAAAAACAAAACGTCTTTCATCCATTTTTAACTCTGCGTCAATATTGTCTCTGTAATGCCTTCATTACCTCTCAATTACCTCTCTATTTTCGCTCAGTCAGACACGTACACAGACATACACGCTCACAGATGCGTTGCTGAAGGAATAAACTGCTTTCCCTCCCCTGCTGTGAGCTGTGCTGAGTAATGAGTGAAAGCTTTTCTCTCTCTGATTCTCACAGAGAAGTCGCCTCTCTTTTTTTTTTTTTGGTGTTCAACCCAGAGCCGCTCGCCACTCGTTCTGGACGTGTTTAACCTCTTCTTTGTCCTTTGGTTTTTTTCTCTTTCTCTCCTCCTAATTCCTCTTCATTCAAGAGACATGGAGACGCACTCGAATGGACTGTGTGCAGCCAGAAGAGAGAGAGAGAGAGAAAGTGAGTGTGTGTGTGTGTGTCATACAAGTTTTATTCCAACAAAATCCCATTGATCCTTGAGCTTGCTCACTCAGGATGACAAAGTGCCATTTGCAGCAGATGCACAAAAAGGTCAGGGTTGTCGATGTATTTTTGCATGAGGGATTGAGTAAGGACGCTGCAATTTAGCAGCCGTTTCAACGGGAATACCACGGGAATTAATCATCGCCGATATCTCAGGGACAGAGGAGCTGTGTGAGCATGCTTTATGTGGTGTTTCAGAGCATGCATCACTCACTTTGGAGCCAATTCAGCGCTGGGCTGGCTGGCTGGTTAGAGATTGTCTCATAAATACAAGGTCTCAGGTTTGATCCCCGAAACAACCGGTGCGTCTTGTTAAAGTGTCCTTGAGCAAGACAGTGAACGCCTCGGGATAGATTGTCGCCCAAATGTCGGACATGAAAAAGGATATGCAAGTTAAAGAGCAACATTTAATGTATCGTTATACTCTCCGTGCTTTATTTGGAGGGAAAGACAGAAAGATCGGTGACAAAAACTAGCAGACATGCCAGATCCAAGTTCCCATCATCCTTGGCATCTGTGTTTTGATGAAATCCGTTTTTTTTCTTTTTGCATCCATGCTAGGAAAGCAGGTCAAAATTTAAATAGCTGAAAATAGAACATCTGGCTGGGCCTTGTCAGTCAGCAGTGTGTAATGAAATATGGAAATTGGGGCGCTCTTCAAAGAGATGCGGGCCTCTTGGTGCCGTCCTGGGTCTCCAGCAGGCCCCTCAACAGCCCCGGTGGAGCCCCGCCCCTCTGAAACGTGTGCTACATTTCCAGGTGCTGCCGCCGCGGCCCAGTCCGCCGCCAGTGCCAGCTCGTTAGCGCTCACAGCCTGGTGGAGCTGGCAGCTGGCATCATTAAACTTCAAACCGGCTTTCGACCCGGGGTGCCGCCGCGGGGAGAGACCGCCCGCTCATCCGCCTGCCAACAGCTGATTAGAGCCACGCTGACACCAGCAACCAGACTCCATCCATGCGCTATCCAAACAGCATATCCACACACCACCGACCACACCACAAACTATCCCAACAGCGCATCCACACACCACCGGCCGCACCACAGACTATCCCAACAGCAGATGCACAGAACACGGAAACGCACCATGGCGTGTTCACACACCACCAACTATCCCAACAGCACCAACACACTAACATCCAAACATCAAAACAGCCTCTCAGGAAAATGTAGTGACCACGACACCGGTCTGTCTGCCTCCAGAAAGACATCTTAACATGACGGAGAACTTCTTTAATTTAAGATTCACTTCCCATCATGTTCAAACTCAAACTAAAGTCCATATGGAGACATGTTTGGTGACCACTGGTGAAACTGCTCCATAACCAAAAGCTTTCTACAACAGTAGAGAAAACAGTCAGACATGCGTAACCTTGATGCCAAAACCAAGTCAAATCAACATCTTGGGCCTTCTCAACACTGGTGAGCACCCAGCAATACTTTATATCAAGATCACGGCCATCAACAATCTGTATTTCAGCACCAAAGTTCGACCACTTATGTGCTTATGTGCCTCCTCTCTGAGAGTTGGATGAAGAGATCGATTAGCAGAGCACAAAGTCTGGAAACAAGGGAACCAGTAGGGTTCTGACATCCTGTTAGTCCAGCGGCCCAACGGTCCAAAAAATGTCCCACAGGACCGACAGACCATCTGCCCGAATGTCCGTTACACTGAAATCAAATTAACTTTGCTGGAAGTGGCTTTCTCCCACCTCTCAGTAAAACCACAACGTATCATTTCTCCCCGTTTCCCCACAGAGCCAGGTTTCTGTGTTTGTGCTAAGCTAGGCTAACTGGTTGGTGAGTGGCAATGTTGAAGTGTTGAAGTTTTTGTAATCTGAGTACTTTGTCTCCTTAAAATTGGCAGATAAAAATGGACTGGAAACATCTGATGGTCTCCGCCCTCCCTCTAATGACCACCTCAATGTTCTTCATTCACTCAACCTGCTCACACAACACTATTGCCCATTTAAAGTGCCATCTGAACGTCACTCTAAGCAGTATTAGTTCACAAAAACACCTAACATCATTCCTCACCAAAACAACGACAGACTGACATCATGTTCCTGTTTAATCGTGGTGATAAAACATTTGATGTAGCTCGCCGAGTGCACTCCGCTCTGAGGAAAACGCTCTCTTGATACGATTTCCTTTACAGATATTGCCTACAAATAGATTGTTGGCTGTTTTTGCTCATTCTGTGCTTTCCATTCAGATGATGAAACAAGATTTAATTTGCACTCAATCAGGCTCAGGTATGGCAGAGCGCCCATATCTCGCCAAGCCCCAGTGACGCACGTGAACGGCGGTCCCAGCGGAGAGACAAACTGGTTTGAGCTCCATTATCGTCCCTTTGTTTCCTCACATGTCTGTCCTTTTTTCTTCTCCTGCTGGGCACAAGCAGAGACTTGGTAATTTCCACTGTGATTGAGTCATGAATGATAATGGCTTGATTATTTGGTGAAAATTGGTCTCTTTAGATTCATTTCATGTTTGGTGATAATTGAGGAGCTTTGTCGGTCTAGATAATACCAAACAGTTCAACTGGCTGCCTTTACACATCCTTCAGTCGTCATATTTTCATAGCTGAATTCTTTGGGCCGCTTAGAAAACTCATTTCATTTCTGGTGCGATGGGAAAACCTCCAGATAATTTCCATTAAATTCATGTATTACAATGCTGCGAGGCTTTAAAGGGAACCTGAAAGCCAACGCAAGAAACTCACTTGTCTATACCCTCCTGGTAGTGAAGACCAACCTCCCATGACACCCTGCAGTTCATCAGAGAGCTGTCCAGGAATCTGGCTCCCCTTTGGGTCCTCTTTGAGTCGTCCTCTCTGTCACCCTTTGGAGCTACAGTCTGAAGGACCAGAAACCATTTCTAAGAAGAAGTCTGTAATTTAAATATCGATAACTACCCTGGGTTTTTCTACAACCATAACTTTCTTCCTGAATGGCAGAGAGTCCATTAATGTGCTCTAAAGTTACCTCTGGGAGCAGCGTGGGCTGCTGGTAGAAGAAACAGCCCAGCTATGCTGCTTTTCAAGAGAGGACTTCAGTCATAATTCAGCTTTACTGTTAACGAAACAGATACCACAAATATCAAGGCTAATTCAGGTAAAATCCATGCAGGGAGTAATGTATTAATCTGCGGAAAGATATCAGAGAGCAGACGAGGTCTAAGCTTCTATAAAGAAAGATTTAGAAATTTCATTTATGCGGCTCTTTTATTCAGACCGGCTGCTCTTAACGAGAGCCGTGTGTACTGTTACAAACAAATGAGCAGGAGGTTAATAGGAGGTCCAGTGGAACAACTGGTGTGGGTGGCTCACTCCTTAAAGGATCCCTAATGAGCTCTTATGTGCTTCCGCTGAGACCTCGTGTATTGATTTATCACAAAAAGGTCACCAACCCAGCCCGATGAACCTCGATATGTTGCGGTTTTGACACGACCCTTTGACCTCCAACGCGCATCGCCATGCCGTCCTCATGGCGCCGTCTCACAGTCAACATGCATCACTCCGTATCCAAAGTGCTCCTCGGGGATAATTCAGCTTCACATCAATACGTGCAACATATCCAATTTGGCACCTCGCTCTCCGCCTCATTGAAAAAACGAGCCGCTCGCACGGAGTCTCTCCGTCTTGACGATTTCAAAGCTGGCATCGCTGAGAGACCTTGAGAGGGCACATTTTGTCTGAATAAAGAAATGCCTCCGCTCAGCCGGGACTTCAAAGCGAAGATGTAGTTGTTGCTGACGTCCACGGGGAGGTAGCAGAGCGTTTGCGGGAGAGAGAACCGGAGGGGCGACCCCTCTCTGTAAGCAATTGACCCTTGTGGCGGTGGAGGGCCGGGTGCCGGGCGCCGTCCCCATGTTCCCCTGGCACGGTGCCGTCGGGCCGAGGCGGGAGGGAGCTGGACAGACTGGAGAAGCAGCGCCGGGACCAGAGCAGAACCTTCGGACTCCATCTGTCGCCTTCTCCACAGTCGAGAGGAGGGAGACGGGGAGAGCCGGAGACAGGTGGGCCCACCCCCCACCAGCTGGCACCGCAACCAGCATCTGCCCACAGCCAAGGCAACTTTCTTTTCTCCTCGTCATCACCGCTCAGGCAGCTCACAGCCGCCATTCCTGTCCTCTCAGCCTGTTTCATCCGTCTCCCTATTCAGTGCTTTTACAGCAAACTGAGGAGTTCTTCAGTTTCACTACACCACGCTGATCAAAGATTTTACTCCGCTGCCCGTGTTACCCTACGACTGCTGCTGTTTTCAGTCCACAGTTCTGCAGTTCAATACTAAATCAATGACAGCAAGAATGAAGCATGGAGGGGGCCTGCAGAGGGATGTAAACAAACGACAAATTAAAGAAGGGTTTTTATGCTTTGAGACAAGTAAGATGTGAACTGTGAGAACAAGCTGCAAGTTAAGATATTATACAGTATATTGAGTTTAACAGGCGCGGAGAGAAATCTGTATCATTTCATTATGAGTTCTTGGAGACGTCTCAGAGACCTGGAATGGACAACAGCCTGTTTTTTCTTGAAGTTGTTTTTAAGTTTGCTTTCGTTCATTCTTATCTGATGCTATATGTTTTCAAGATTTCTAATAATATGATTTTATTTGTGCGTTTTTTTGTGAATAATTCTTGAGTGCGCATTTTTGGCATATTTTTCCTTTTGTTCAGAAAAATATTTTTGAAAGTTAGGAACCTCTGCCAAAACATTTTGTTACTGAATATCTGACCTAACAGATAAAACAAAGTCAGTTATTTAAAAGATGAATCATCATCAACAGAGATCAAGACTGGTTTTGTAAAATTTACGCTGTTAAGTGTCTCTTGACCTTAACCTCGCCCACTTTTTACTGAATCGATTTGAAGGATAATTTAAAAGATAATTGAGAGTATTTCCCCCGCAGCTGTTATTTTCCCAGCTTTTGCTAACACAGCAATTCAAGATGTCATTG
>JAOXYL010000045.1:4436036-4452232 GCA_028564955.1 Terapon puta
ACTCGCTCTGTCCATACACAATATGCGGGTGTATACTGTGTGCACAAAGGAAGCTTCTTAAAGTCTATCATTTTCATACAGCAGGGCACCAAATCATCCCATTACTGAAGGAGGAGAGTATGACATTCAGCCACCAAAAGACGAGTCCTTGATGTTCTCAGACCGGTCACACTCTTCTGTCTGACTTGCACTTCTTTGTTTCACTGTTGCAGTTGATTTTTTTTTTTTTTTTTTTACTCAGCGGTCTGATTTGGCCTGCAGCGAGCGGCTGGTAAGTCCCAGCGGAGATGTCGGCCTAAACAGCCGGGTCTGAAGTGATTATGTGAGTGCAGTGTGAGAGATTCCTTTAGGGCCTGTGGGAAGCCTGCACATTCTTTGTTGACAGTAGCAATGAGAGAGAGAGAGAGAGGGCGAGGGAGAGAAAGGTAGAAGGCAGGGAGATGATCTAAACAGACAGAAAATTGCTGGAGTCTGGGAGATTAAAGGTACGTGCAGATATAAAATCCCCTTCTGCGGTAAGCTATTAGGTTGTCCTTTATTTGCTCATCCAAATATCCAATTAACATGAGATCTGCATTCGCGTAACTGCCAGATACATCTTATAACGCTGTCAAATTGCGTTCAGGTAACCTCCCTTTATGTGTCTTATAATGCTGCCATGCCGTGTTGGTGCAGCCCCCTTTAAGTAAATGATATATGTAAAAATGATTTCAGCCTCAGACAAAAGATAATAAAACTCTTCTTTGCTTCTTCGATTCAGCTCTGCACATTTTCATGAAGCACCAAGAACCTAACATTTTCTTTTTGTACATTCTCACATTGTCTTTATAATAGCAATCAAATAGAATTTTTCCTTTTTTTCCCCTTCTATGCCATTGGCCTGTTTACTCTAAAAGCATGTCCTTCAAGCATCTCCTTCTCACAATCGAGGAGCTAAGCCGTAGAAAAGCGAGCTGTCGTTTATCGCTGCCTCGCAGACAAATCCACTCTAAATGGCCGGTGATTTTCACTCATTGGCTCAATAATCCATTTGAGAATTAACTCAGACACATTGTTGAGTTTGTTTTGGGTTTTTTTTTCTCTCCGCTGCTTTTGAACAGATTCCTCTGTATACTCCCTTCAACTTGAAGGAGACTTCTTTAAACACCACAAAAAATGGAAATGAATGCACATAGGCAGGCATTTCGAATCAGTGCAGTGCTGCTCATTGTGCATTGGCGGGAAGTTCACTAACTCGGATGTCTGCATGTTTTTAGATGTCCTTGTTGAATCCAAGGCCACAACTTGGAGAGGAAGACCTGAGTCACACGTGGATGGATCTCCCTCCAGTTGTTTCTCCTCATATAATCCTTCTGTCTGCCCTTGCCCTGATTAAACACTTGGCTCAGGCCACGCCAACGCTCGACGTCTCTTACTTTTTTCTCATCATGTCTTCTTCCGCCACCTTGCTCCTTTGCCCCGAGGCCCTCACTGTCCACCCCTCCTTCCTGCTGTCCCTCCTCCCATAGTGCACTGTGGTAATTGAGTGAGAGCTGTGGCCCTGGAGTCCTTGTGTAATCCACACTTTATAAGCACTCTAATTGAAGTGCAAATTCAATACTCCCTCATCAGCCTTTTACTGGTTGTGCCTTTGCCTGCACCCCTTAGGTAATTACAAGGAGACTGGCAGTTCAATCATTTTGCAGAAAATAATGTAACAAAAACATTGCTGCATGTACCAAATCATTTTACCGTGCCTATGTGGAGAGTGTGATAGTCGGGTGACCGTGGGGGTGAAATGCTGGAGGAGACAAAACACCGTCCGCTCTGTCGTCATGAGGGTAACACACCGAAAATGTGCAATGAAGAAATTAACAGGACTTTACCTGAAAACAACGTGGGATTACGCTTTGCTCACATATCCCTCCACCTTGAATTGGTTTGCTATGTGCACGCATGGATGCAGGCAAGAAAAAGTGAGCACGCGCATGGAGACACTGCATCCACACTCACACAGTTTCCCCTTTTGTATTGTTGTAGCTATAGGCACACGCGTGCGTGCAAGCATACGTAAGTGAAGTGCACACACGCAAACACGTATAATTGGTGTCTATTGGTTTGCCTATATTACTGTGCGTGTCTGTGTGTGTCTGTGTGTGGGAGTGCAGCTTGAAGCTTTAATTAAACTTCCTCTATTTTCTCTCAGCTTGTCCCCATAGGGCCCTGTCTTCCTCCCGACCACATGCTTATTTATTTATAATTGCATTAAACTCCAGAGCTGAGCCACGGCTGAACACGGTGCCAGACCTGTGGAGTAAGCTGGGATTGTCACACAGTAATACAATTTCATGTACTGAAACATCCCACCAGCTGGGAAAATTCCACATTATGAATCATGTAGGGATGCACTGTACATTAAACAACAACAAGCTGGAAAAAAGTTGACTTTATTATTCCCAATGCCACAGTAACAATGCAGAGTGTCAACACAGACATATATAATTCACAACTGTGGGAACGTGGACTGTCTCACGTGACGAGGTAACGCACTCCACCGGTGAAAAGATCTTATGAATCTCATCCCTGCAGAAACGCGCTCCTCCAGAGATCAAACATTCCTGAGAAGAAAACAATCCAGGTGTCATAACAACTTTTCCCTTCTTCCCTTTATTCAATTGCCAGATCCCTCTTCATTTTTTGTTTATCTTTCTAATTTGCTTTGCCTTAAACTAAATATCCCACCAGACAACCTTCTGGATGAGCATCACAGAAAATTTGTAGCGTATCCCAAGTGCTTTTGTTGAAGTTGGATGAATGTGATTTAAATCTTCAAAAGAGAAAATCATCTTACGATATTCTTATAACACTGCCAGATTGCCAAGATACCCTGCATGGGTAGCTACCCACATGTGGTGACTTAATATCTGCAACACTGCCTACTTACATCTGCAACATAAACAAGCCTGCACACCATTCTTTTCATAGCCAATTCAAATGCTGGCATCAAGATCATAATCATATTATAGCACATCTTTTCATGTAATGTCATCAAACCGGCAATGCTGTAAATCTTTGCAAAATCTTGCACTGTGCTATGATTTACATTTTGCACTATTATTAGTGCATCTTTATGCACTTTTTTCATTATCTACTGATGTGATGACCCACCTTGCTGAGGGTAATGGTTCACAGAAATCACATGCACGGCAAAGTTTCTGCATTCAATGAGGTTTTCCGGGGAAAAAAATGTGAAAATGTGAATTGCACGCTCATGCTGATCGTAATTCTGGGAACGAGGTAAAGCAATTACTGGTGACAAACAAATCAAATCTATCTGTGAGTGCTTGAAGACGTACTGTAAATCACAAAGCACCCAGCTTCAAAAGGAGAGTGATTCACTCTGCAAAAGAGACAGACTTATTTTTACTTTTAGACAGGTCTTTCCCATTACCCATTGATGTTTGGCTACACTTTGTCCTCAGTATAATAAAAATATCACATTTCATGATAGAATAGAATAGAAAGCCCTTTTTTGTCATTATACAGAGTACAACGAAATTGGAGAGCTCTTCATTTTTCAGTGCAAATTGAAATATATATATGTATACATATGTATGTATGTATGTATGTATGTATGGATGTATATATATATATATATATCTATATCTATATATATATATATATATATATGTATGTATAATGATCTCTATAAAATCTATGTAATCATTATCTGAAAATACAAACTGTACAATATACAGAATATACAAGATGTAGTGATGAAGTCCTTATTGCAGTCCTAATTGAATGTAAATAGATAAATAAAACATCAGATTTCACACACATTCATGGGCTCATAGATACACAGAAGTAGTCCTAGTCATGGAATTGCTTGTTCCTTCAGATATATTAATATACATATATGCAGTAGAGTCTTTATTGTCAAAGGAGGGAACTTGCTTTCATAATCACACACATATGGATGATGTTTCTACATGTACTGTATCCCCACATACATTTGCATAGGCGCGTATACACAGCCACTTATAAATAACGTTATAAATAGCGTTGCTATGGCATAAAGGACAAAACTCAAAGCGAAACCTATTTTCAAACTGTAGCCAGACAAAAGCTATGTAAAGATTGTTCTGAGGAGCAGATTGGTGTAATTTGCCTCGGTTGATGGCTGTGTTGTTGAGCTCTTAGGATCGAGTGTAAGGAGCCTTCACAGGCGTCAGGGAGCCTTTGTTGGCACTGTGAACTGGTCAAACTCAGTTTATTGATGGGTCCATGACACTGGAAGTTGTTCACCTAAATGGAGCTGGGTTAGGTTCAGCATAGTGTGTTTTGTGTGCCAAATCCAATTATATTGTAATCCTGTTTTCTTTGCTGGTACTCTTCTTGAGTCCATCTGACCTGCGGGCAATAAGTGAGCTACTGTTTCTCTTTGAATAATCTCCTTTAATCAACACCAACAGAGAAGGACAGTGCACACCCATCTTCATGTTTCTCATCAGGGACACTGACAACTGGCCCTCATGAAGTAATGACAGGTAGGAGATGAAGTCGCGGCTTAAATGTTAGTTATATATACATGAAATATGGTTAAAATGCTATTCATGTTAATGAAATGATTATTTTATCATCATATTAGTTTATCTTCTTCAGTCCTCAATCAGCCATGGGTTAACTTATCTGATCTTATTAAATGTAATAAGACAAGACTCCTTCTGAAATATACTTAGTTACAACTTATGACAGTATCCTGGAGCAAGAAACATAAATAAATGTAGTAATTTATAGTTACACTATTTTCTGTTTCAATATACAACACACATTGGAGTCAAATGCTGTTGTCTTTTCACAACTCCATTAACTCATGTAAGTGCCTCATTAGCAAATTGAACAATTCGTTTTTCTGGTACATTACATTTAGTGTGCACTCTTTCGCCGTTCTTAATAATGCATATTGTTTTCAACTTGTTATATTATGTCCTGTTGTATTTTTATTCTGTATTATCCATCCCTTTTACAGTGAAGATATGTAAGAAATATATAGTGTGTTACTATCATTTGCTTTTCAGATTAAGATTTTTCATAGGAAACGTGATATGCTTATAAAAAAAACACATTATACCTATATTAGTTATGCATTTAGAGATTATTCTCATATACATTTTGATTCACTCCCTCTGTCAAGGCCATTCTGCATAATGAGATACTTTTCCACCACTGCTCTCTGGTTTGCTTCATTACTTAAATTTCCAAGCTGGGGCGTCGATACTGTTGTCATTTTACTTTCTGGTCACACCCTGCTTATCTTTCTACACCTTGTTGCTGTTTACATCTCTCTTTATATTGTTCATATCTCAGTTAATATTAAACGTTTATTAGCACTGTTTATACCTGCATTTTATCACAACTGGCTCAACAGTATTACATCTCTATTTGTATCTCTTTCTTCATTTGTTATATCTTACACTTACATTTTGATCAAATTTTTATGTGTAGTATTTAATTTTACAGACAGTGATATATTCCCATTTTTTAAAAACGTCTGCAGGATTTGATTCTTGAAGTTCTTCTTTACCTGTGTGATTTGATTATAATTAACTTTGTTGAAGGGAGCCTGAAATGCGAGAGTGTTCAGTTCAATTCAGTGATGTTCTTTTCTTCATATTTCAAATCTATTTTATGTGTATACAAAACCAAAATTAAACTAAACTAATCTATTTTAGAGTGAAATATTCCATTATATATTTCATTGTAGTCCCATATTTTAAACTTTCGCATGCATTTGATATCATCTGCTACATGTTGTCTTTTACTTTCCCTTCACTGTTTATTCTAGCATTGTTGGAGGGAGTCTGAGATTTAAGAATTTCATTGCCAACTACTACTTTAATGATTGTGCATATGAAAATGAACATCTTGAATCAATAAAATAATTTTCTTGTGATATTTCAAATCACTTCAATGAATGCAAACATGAAATTAAAGTAAAATGAACACAGTTCTTGCATCACAGGCACCAAGGAATTTAAATAAACGGTATTTAAGGTGAAAAATGCCTTTATATTGCAGTGGAATAAAAACCAAAACAATCCCAGCATGGCTCACTGGGCGTCTGCCTACGTCACAGCCTCACCCGGAAGTGCAGTGACAGCTCCTGCTAAAAAAAATCCTTCATCCCTGTGGTCAAACAGCGACACAATGGTGAGTTTTATACATGTGTTACCCACCACCTTTCCTTTCTATGTCGTGATAAATTATGTGTGTGTGTACTTGTGGAGTTTGGGCTCGATTTGACGCCGGAAACACTTTTTAAGGGCTTCATTTCGAGCCGCTAGCTGGCTAAAGTTAGCGCTTCAGTGAGGGCTTATCTGGTTTTTGTTAATTGTGGGGTCGAGCTGCCTCTTTTCTCTAGTTATATCCCTCACAACGAGGTGTTGCTTGATGCGTGTGCGTATCACAACTCAAAACAAAAAAAATATTGGTCTGAAAATTTTCTGCCGAGACTTGCAAAATAATGAGCCCACTGTGAGGAAATGGGTGATGCTGCTGAGCCCGAAGATCCTGCCAAATAGTGACCCCCTCCCTCCTCCAGACGCAGTGCAGGACAGATGCTGCAGGTTGCAACCAAATAGACTTTACATTAAGATATACTGCAATGCAGGCAGAAGTCCAAACGCTACAGCATTCATGCATGGCCGAAAAAATAAAATGGCAATAATTAAAAGTGGGTTCAAGTCACTGAGAAAGTGAATAATTGCATTTTTATTGAAGCAGAACTGTGAGTTTTTATAAGTAACCTCTTTATATTAACTCAGATTTAATTTTTAAAACTTGATTTAATCAATTTTTGTGTTCTCTACATATCTGAAGTACTTTTTTCTAAGGGCATGAAGGGAAAAGCTCTAACAAAACTTATTAATAGGGATGCACCAATCTAACCTTTCCTCCCCTGATACCTGAGTGCTGATCCAATTACAGTGCTCCCTTTTCCCTGAATTTGAAATCTGCATGTACACTTCACTGCAGTGGTGGAGAAAGTGTGTAGGACTTTTTACTTAAGTTATAGTACTAATACCATACTCTGAAAATACTCTGCCAAAGCCTAACCCATTTAAAATCGTACTTAATAAAAAGTATATAAGTATAATCAAGTAAGTTTAAATATTAAAAGCAAAAGTACACCAGTTGCAGTTTTACTATTTTTTTTTTACTTTTAAGTTATTTGTACTCTATTAACATGAGAGCAGGGTTTTACTGTTGTAGTTGGTCAAGGTGGTGAAACTTTACATTACTTTACATAATATTATGCAGTTTAGTCTAGTGGAACAGCAGATAATTGCAGGATAAGACTTTAAGTACCTTGAATTTGTACTGAATTTGTAGACCACTTCAGTATATTAACTTATTTACACTCTACCGCAACTTCACCATGACCGCATTAATTTTTCAGGGATTACAGTGACAAAAAAGATCATTTTAGCCACAAGATACTAAATAAATGCTAAAGATGTAGTATAATAGGTGGAGCAGTTGAATGATTGCTTATAAAGTTGTGTTTGGCAGTAAGTTCTGCTCTCTGTTTAGTAAGTGCATGTTAAAAATTCAGACGGTTTGTTCCACAGCGTTTTCTGCTCAGCTTTGCTGGAGTTGTATGCATGTGCAGGGAGGCGTGTGGGAGTTCAGAAACACTCTGAATGGAGGTCTTGTTTGATTCATAACAGTCTATGGGTGAAAATATTTGAATCTGAAAGATAGCTCGCTGTCTGGCTTCGTCCTTCGCATTGTACTGTTCCTCCCTTACTGTCACAGAGTCTTTACATAGCCGGTGGTATTAAGGCATCCCTGATGCATGAAGTTCGTGACTTATATTGGCAGAAAGTTTGTGAGAATATTTTGAGCAAGTTTTTTTTAAGCTCCAGAATATAGAAAGTGCTAAATAAAATCCCATCAGTCCATCTTTAAATTGTCCTGTGTGCTGCTTTCTCTCTATATGCTGCTGGAAATTTAAATTTCCCTGAGGAGGAAATGGGTCAATAAAGTCAAGTCTAAGTCTAAGTCTCTAAGTCTCAGGTCCCAAAACCACAAACACCCTGAATGAGATACATAAAATGATCTGATATCTCCTTCTATTATAAGAGATACTGACCATAGAGATCATAGACAGTGAATACTGTTATATTGTACAAAATAAGTGATGGTCACTATTAATTTCCGCTCAATACTCTTTACATTGACCCAGCAGCCACAGGGTGGAGCGTAGACATCAGGTGTGTTGCCTGTGAAGAGATACTGTGAGACACTGAGGGGTAAATATGCATAAATAATTTGGTTTACCTCTACACACAGCATTTATTAATCAAATTTAAAGATCTATAGATACTACTATTGAACAGCAGCAGAGATTAAAGACTACAGTGCAGAAAAATACAGTGGATCTCATTCATGTCAGGCATTTAAGAGAAAAACCACAGGAGTAATATTCAGTACCCCTGTGCTTTTCTTCTATGACATTTCAATATGTCTGCTGTGAAAAGGGACCATACAGAACAACATAAAAACAATAAAACAGATACTTTATTAAAAATGGTCATTTAAGTAGGGAATATTGTATGTGCCTCATGTGTATTTTTCTGTGTTTTTCTCTTTTTATAGTACAAAGTAACACTTAGCTGATTGTCTTTGTCATTGTGCGAGCCCCCCCGCCGCCGCTCTGTCTCTTTCAACAGACTGAGCTACAGTCCAGTGTTTTTATCTGTGCCAGCAAATGTTTTCTCAAAGCCATGAAAACAATTAATTCAGCTGCAGCATGTCAAGCTTTGCACTTTGATAATTGTTTCTAGGATTTATTAGTGTGTTTTGAGTCACTCTTGGGATATGTGGTTTGTGATGAGCAAGACTCGGCTTTAAAATAGTTCCAACCGTCTCTCGGAAATCGACAAATAAATTCTCAAACCGAGGGAGAAATTCATCCAGTGGACATCTGGCGGTTGAGTGTTACTCGAAAAAAAAAAAAAAAAAAAAAAACTGCTGCACATTCACGGGCCCAGATTGGTTGAATTAATAAACTCAAAATTATGTTTTTTGGTAGGGGAAAACCTATTTGGGTGAACCACCCAAATAAATTCCATATAAGAGGAACACAGATTCGCATGCTGTTAACAAGATCAGTTTGGAGGGGACAGGCCAGATGCTCAGTTTCATATTGCTGAGCTGTACGCATCAAAAACAGTTATTAGACAGGTGGCCTTTCCTTAGACTTCCACCTGGCAGCTGGCAGATAGACACACTTTTTCTTTGTTTATAGGAGTGTGTGTGTGTGTGTGTGTGTGGAGAGGAATGAGACCACTTGTCTTGATTTCGAAGTGCTTTTCTCACCTGGCTGCTTGTATTCTTCTTAAACACTAGTCAAATTTAAACTCTCGCGCTGATGTGTGTCGAGCTCTCCCTCAAGTCGACTGTGTCCATCCAGCTCGGCGCTGTATATTAAACTATTCAACCACTGTCAGATGTTCTTTACACACAAGCGGCCAGCTGCCCAGAGCCCCCCCCACCTCCCTTTCCTCTCTCTTCATACACTACAAGACGCAGCCATTTGGTTTATTTACGGGAGGTGCTTCAGGAACTGCTGGGAATAGGCCAAGAGCCAATCGAAACACACGGTGGAGGCCAAGCTAATAGAATCTGACAGGAATGGAGTCGTAGAGGCCGCTCAGGCATCGTAAAGCTGTCGCCGTTTAAGCCCCTAAATTTGTCGCTATTACCTGCTCGCTTCTCCCTTTACATGGCCGGAGAGTTGTGGGGGGGAAAGTGTTGCCAGGCTCTGGAGTCGGAGCAGGTGGTGTTACTCATCTCCAACATGAAATAAGTCTCCGAATGCTGGGGTGTATCTTCGGCATCTAACACACTTACAGTGAACTGGAGGACAGAAAGTAAAGATCGATAATATGCTGTCCGCCACAGTGGTATCAAGTCAATGGTGAGGATTACTTTTAGGGTAAATTTTCACAAACAAAATATTTCTGCACTGCACCACTCCTCAGTTGGACTCTGCTGCACCCAGCTAGCCTGCATTTGTGCTGTATTTGTTTACACTCATATTCTTATTTGGCTGTGTGCTTTTGGGGAATTGCTTTATTGATGGTGCTGCAGGGGAAGATGTCAAGACGCGTGAGTCTTTTCTAGGTTGTCACCGTGTAAAATGCTACATCAGATGCTAATTTGTGAAGAGAAAGTCATTGTAAGTGTTAGGGTTGGTCAGATATTCATTGTAGAGTCTGTAAATGAATGACGTTTGACTGAGGTTTTCCTCACTAATGAGCTTGATTAAGAGAATATATGTAAATTGTCCTAAAATTGGGCTTGTCACAGTGTCCAGTCTGTCTCCTGAGCTTCGTCAGTGGATCAGATCCAAAAAAGTGTTGGCCCGTGGCATCACAGCTTTGCTGTTTCTGGCTTTGTCAGTTACTTTCACAAGTTCACAAATCAGAGCTGATGAATGTAGAGAAATAATTTGTTTGACGCTGATTTCCCCTTTAAAGGTCAAATCAGGAATTATTCTATATCATATGTGAACTTCTCATTTGACTGACATCACACTGTTAGCTGAGTGCTTATTTAATTGGTCTGGAAACATGAGTAGTTAAGATTTTGACTTCAACGCTGACAGTGCATGATGTAAATTATGAGTTTTAAATGTAGTTGATGTGGGCTGAAAATATGGAGAAAAGTGATCTGCATTTTGGATTAGAGTGTGCTGAGAGTGTTGCAAAGCAACGATTTTCATTTCTCTTCGGCGGCTTCCAAGAATCTGCCTGTGCGCAGGCCTACTAAGACATAATTGATATAGGCAGAGGCCCACTCAAAAACATCTTTGATTGGGCCTTTTATAGATGCAGCATGAGAAGAAGCTCATTTCTCACATTGCCAATCGCTTGTGAGGGAAGGCAACAAGTATTGAATTAGTTTGCATGAGAGGAGGGAAATTGAAATATGGATTGGGGTCGCAAATGCCTGCCAGTGCTATTGGCTGTTTCGGATATGGAGGATGAAATGTATTTTCTGTGTGTATGTGTGTGTCAGTGTGTGACTGATGTAGACAGTGCCGGCATCGAATGGTTTTCCACCTTTCCTATTTTCCAATAACAAGTTGGGAGCAGGAGTGACACAGATGAAGTGAATGTTTTAAGAGGAAAAGTAATCTTAAAGACAAGCCAAGCCATTCCTCACCCTAATACACAGCCTCATCCTCTGCTTCTCCTACATCACTGCTTCTGTCTCAGAGCCAGACACGAGCCAGCTCTCTCGCCATCTGCCATTTAGATGTATTTAAATCATGCATGCATGCTGAGTTTGGACCTGTGATTTGAACTGGTCAGGTCCCCGGTCTCTGCCAGGCTGCTCTGTGCAACTCGTGACCCAGGAAAGCCATCTGAATATGAATTAATGACAGCGCAGTTGGTTAAAAGTGTCACTGCCCAAAAGTCAGATCCAATTTTGCTGATATTATCTGGCATTTAAGCCTTGAAAATGGTGACCCATCTTAATGGTATGATTGCCAGATCAGGCTCTTGTCATGGATGAAATATTGCCTGATTTGGTATTTGACCAGGATATCAATTTTAGGTAAAACACTGAAGACAAACGTCTGACAAAATCGTTGAGGGCGTTGATGAAAACTCTGGTGTGTCTAGAAAATAAAGCCATGAAGGCAGAAACTGGATTTTAGATGTTTCGTCACAATATCAACATCTGGATTTGGGTGTGAAAGGACACAGTTACTCGTATATAGTGCATAGATAGAAGATTGCATATTTACAAGTCACATTTGGTGACATTGTGACATCCCCATTATATTATAGATAATCTGTCACCTACATCAAACATGGATTAAACTACACATGTTTCCTTTCAATTTTTTGAGTAAGTACATTTTTCTGAATATATTATATACAATAACATAGTAATATGATATAAGAACATTTTCATGTTGTCTGTCCGGCGTCCTGTCCGGTCACACACAAAGACTTTTGAATCCATAACAGGTTCCTGTAAAACTGCCCAGCCTTGCACAAAGGAGCTAAAAAGATTGTACAATCTCTGGAGAACACCAAAGAAGGAGCTGGAGACTACTGAAGATTTGGCTCCATCTGCTACAACCAGATTAAGAGCGTGACCGCTGCACGGGACACAGTACCATCTCATTCAGCTTCAGTATTGTTGCTTGAAGACTTTATCTGTGCCCCATCACATTACACACACTAAATAACAGAATCCAGTTATTTACTGTGCCACTTCATCGTCGTCTTTTTATCTTGTTTATTTTTCGTTGGTCACTTCTAGGTAGCTGACCTTCATTTTCCTTTGAATTCAAACTATGTGGATGTTACGCGGATCATGCTTTGGGTTTGACAGAGGAGGTGGAGGGGGCGGTTGTGGTCGGTGCCGTATTTCGAGACACTGCTGTAGGGTGAAGCTTGTCACGCCTCCGGGGTCCACTAACAGCCCGGAGCCCCCTGACGGGCCGGAGCCCCGAGCATCGAGCTGCCTCGCCTGTTCACAAGCTGCACGTCTGGTCACGCTATCATGTGACGGGGTGGCATTGCAAAACGCTTCCTTAAATTTACATTTTATTTTTGCAGGCAGTGTGGCCTCCTGAGGAAGTAATGAACCATTAAATAGAATAAAAAAAAATAGAGCTAAAACAGGAAGTTGATTAGTTTACTTATTTTGCAAAGTAAAATGGCCCAAAGTTTGTGGTTCAAGCTTCTCACTTCCTAATAATTGATGCTTTTTGGAGTCTTTAATTAAAATTAACCTTTGGTGAGACAACCAGCACATTTTGTCGCCCTGAGCTGTTGAGGATTGTGAGGAGCATTGTCCCTATTTTACGTTATTTTGAACAAAATTAATAAATCAAGAGTAATCAAAAAATATTTAATCATAAAAAAATCTGTTTTAGTTGCATCTCTAGAAAATAATAAAACACTTTAAACTATATGTGGAGCGGTTTTATAAATATTCAGTGTGCCCTGAAAGTAATCATTGACAAACAAAAAAGTATAAAAAAGTAGTTTTTACCTGCAGTCTTCACTTTGAGCAGAGAACAAAAACTTTGAATATTTCACGGACATTTGAAGTTTGGTGTTAACAGAGGATCAAACTCTGAAGCACCTCGTCCCAAACCAATTGAAACGCAGCCACGGGAAGCCACTTGTAAGGGATTTGAATGGTCCAAAATTATGAAGTTCAGAGGTAAGGACCACTCCACCCTCGTCACCCCCCCTCCAACAGAAAACACTCCTGCTTCCTTTTTACAGAGATTGGGGAAAGGAGTCGCGTGTCAACAGTGGGGGACTAGAAAAGAGAGCGGACAGGAGGAGGCGGTGGGGGAGTCAGAATGGCTGTAAAATCAATAGTTCATACAGTTCTGAAATTGAAGGGTTTTTTTGTCAGAAAGCGTGTGTTGAAAGTGGAATATGAAATAGCTTTGGTGGAGGCCCCCGATGTAAGCAGCGGTATTGATTTCCAGAGGCCTGGTCCAATTATGGTGCTGCGGGTTTTGTCAGTGCCCTTTAAAGGACCAGCGCGACTCTGGTGGGGCAAAAATTTTGGGCATCGCCTGACTTCGCCTCGTCTCTTTCTCCCCGAGTGGGCCGGCAGTTTCTGTGACCAAAGCCTCAGAGGAAAAGTCAAGGAAATAGAGTCTGCTGCTTCTACAGTTTCCACAGCCTCTCTGAGGACGCGGCTGCAGGATGGGAGATTTCCCCTGTTGGCAGTTCCTGTTAAGAGATTCACTGGCATTACAACATAAAGAGAAAATAATCCTCTGTGTGTGTGTGGTCGTATCTGTCCGCATGTGTGTCTGCTGGCGAGTGGCTCAGAGAGTCTGACTGAGCGGACTGACAGAAACAGTGTCTGCGTATGAGACAGCTCGGCTTTGTGCGTCTGCGGGTGTTTTTGTTACCGAACAAGGATGCTGGTGGTGGTGGTGGTGGTGGGGGGGTGTTGTTGAGGTGTTTTCACACGCTTCCTCTACAGTTTAGCGGTTATTGTGAACAACCAGACTTCAGCAGAGAAAGTGCAGCTGTTATAAAGCTTTTATTGCTGGAGGATTTGCAGGGTAAAATGGTCCGCAATTCCCATCCTGCGCCCCCCCGCTGTGCTGTCCTCGCTGCTGACGCTGCTTTCATACTGCCCTAGTCTGGCTTCATAAGGAAAAACCGACACGGGAGTATCAGCTCCCGGAGCAATATAGGACATTTTTTCCCTCCACTCCTCTCTTGGGATTCAAAAAAAGTTTGCTGGCAGTGAAAAGAAGCCTTCGCCTCTTACTCCCTCTCTTTTCCCCTTTGCCTCCTCCGCAGTCGCCATGTGTCCCATCTCTTCCTCCCCTTTCCTTTACCTCTCTTTTTCTCTCCAAGTAACGGGAGTCTCATGCAATATGCTGTGTTTCCCCACTTGAGTGTTAATGAGGCGGATGAATATTCATGGAGAGGAGGCTGACATCGCTGTATGGCGACTGTGGAGAGGATGTTTGTGCTGACAGACACCGCGGTGGCCACATTTCTGAGGGATCTGCTGTGCTGCGGGTCGACATCAGGGGGCTCCTCTGCTAATGATGCAGATGTGCGTCCCTGAGTTTTGTTTTGGTCTGTGATTGTGGGTGACCCCTTCCCGAGGCCTCCCTCCTCTCTCCCCGGAGCCTGCTGGCGGAGCTCGAGTTTAGCCTCCAGCTGCCGATGGGGGACGTCCAGGGAGCGCGAGACTGGGAAGAGGAGCCTCCTTTCCTACACTCCTCCTCCTCCTCCTCCTGCTCTTCCTCCCTCTGTTTCTGGCATGTGACAAACAGATGCCATGGGCCGCCTCTCTGGGGAGCATCTCCATCCTTTTTTTTTTTTATCGTACTTCTTCCTCTTTCCTATCACTCTTTGTCTTTTCATTTTCCGTGTCTCTCGCATTTTCTTTCTTCTTCTGCTGTGATGTCTACAGCCGCCAGCGTTACGTCGTGAAGGGCGTACGAGAAAGCGCTCGGCCCATTTTAGCAGAAAAGGGCGGTGTGACGCGGGCTCGTCATGTCTCATGCGTTGCCCCCCCCCCCCACCGCCACACTTTTTTTTTTTTTTCTCATACCGTCAGCTTTGTTCTGCTCTTTGGATTCTCTTCCAGCGGTCCCAGTAGTAATTTCTCACGTTCTGTCTCCTCTCTTTCCTCTTTTGCTCGGCAGCCTCTCATTTGCATTTTCTCACTCTCTCGTCATTCCAGCCTCCCCCTTCTTCTCTCCACACCGTGTTTCAGCCCGGAGCCTTCGCTGCTCCCCTTTCCCTCTCGTATTTGCTGTTACCCCCCCTTTACTCTTCAGCCTCCCTCGCTCCTCTGAGAGATATCCGACCCCTTCAGTCTACGTCTTAAACATCTGTAAAATCTTTGATCTCCCACCATCCATTCTCGGCACGAGGTGATGTGTGTTTGTGTCTCCGTCTGTCTCATGCTGTTTGTCCTCCACCTTTAATTTGGAAGAGGCGAGTCCGTTGGTGCCGGCTCCTTTTTTCTTTTAGTCGAGCACTCTGTGACATAACAGAGTTCTTCCTGCTCCGCGGTGCTCTCGGCTCTCCCGCGTTCACGAAAACGGTCGCCGCGCCACTTAATGTTGTCAGTTCCCGTCTACCGGGCATCCATGCTGATTCTCATGAACACACATATCCTTCCTGCTGTCGGGGAAAGGGTGGAGGTTGGCCGATTTATCAGCGGCCTGACTGTAAGGCTATAGGGAGCCCTCCGTCTTCATCAGTTCACTCAGCAGATAGGCACACCCCAGTCACCGCCACTAGACGTACCTCATGTGTCTCCATTACACGTTAATAACAAAGCTGTGAGGGTGACGAGGATTGTCGCTCCATGTTACGCCATGTTAAGAAGCAGAGGTCTGTTCAGATCGCAGGTGGAGCAGGTTAAAAGTCTCTTTATTTACTCTAAAAAAAAAACGAGAAGGCAATCAGATTTATTTCAGGTAGACCTTAAAGTGTTTTCCGCGGGGTGCCAGTTTGTTACAATAAACGGCTGGCAGATTATCGTAGTCATTTTATTACAAGCTAATGAGAATAACATTAGCTAAGGTGCAACCGCAATATTAGGTGACTGCTCTGCTCCATTTTGATTACTGCAAGTGAGAAGTTAATAACAAATAGATTAACTTCTGAACACTTTCT
>JAOXYL010000045.1:4454098-4470642 GCA_028564955.1 Terapon puta
GTGTGTGTGTGTGTGTGTGTGTGTGTGTGTGTGTGTGTGTGTGGATTATTGCCACTGCAACAGACAGGGCAGTGAGGCGGCTTGTTAAAAACCCCCTCTCAGCTGCAAGGTCACGGCTCTGGCTTTTCCACCTTTGTGCGTGTCAATGCTCTGTCACAGACAAATGTTCACACCCTCTCTAGAGTCTTTAAATATCACAGAGCTGTAAATTTAGGTTACAACACTTTCCATGCGCGCACATCCACATCAACGACGCGCTCGCCAACTACTGTTGTCTTTTCACGTAAATAAACATCAGATGCAGCATCATGCTCCACGCTTCATTTATATTTCTCACGTACACACAAGTGCTAAAGCAGTCAGCGTGGCTTGGATCTGGTTCTGGATCTTTCTCGCCAAATTACCAGATTTGCTGAGCTCTGATGAGTCTTTCACCGAATCCCTTTTCTCTCCTCGCCCTTCTTAAGCCTGTCATTTTCAGCCACTTGCTCTACCTGTTTAAATGTGCAGATTATATTAGATTTAGCTATCTAACATTAATCCTGTTCTGAGTCTTCATATGATATTTATATGGACCTAAACGCCGAATGAAAACGTGGCCTGTCTGACACATTTAAATAACGGTTTAACAAGTTTAAACTGTGGCTATGATCTGAATTAAGGTTTTACTGGGAGACTCTTGCATCTGGCATAGAGAAAAAAACGAACGCTCAGGGAGTTTTTTTAGCTCACAAATCATCGTAGTTTGAATGCAAATACAGAGAGAGAGAGAGAGAGAGACAGAGAGAGAGAGAGCTTTAAACAAACAGCAGGCAAGTTTAATTTTGTGTTCTTTCTTCAAGTAACACCCAGGATTAACCTTTAAGGTGCTGCTACCCGAACAGATCAGCTCAGGATATCTTTAAACTTCCCCCCTTGATTATTTTTGCTGTCTGAAATGAAACTTCATTATTAAACACGAGTCTTGCATCACAAAAAAGCAACATAAATCAAGAGTTTTGTAGCACAACAGGACCAACAGAGCGGCGGTCTGGTTAAACTAGACCACAGAGACCACCAGAGGACCGATTCCTCTGCAGAGATCGGATCCAGCTGGTTGCATTACATCAATTTAAACCGTAAGAAGCCGAACCGGTGTTACATGGAGCATGCAGCCTGTGAAAATGAAGGAGCGCTGTACCTGTTATTTCAACGTGTCAGACGCATTAAACCGACAGCCTGAGCGGTATAGACGTGAGCATCAATTAGGCTCTCGTGATTAAAAATAGGTCTTCTGCCTCCTCAGCCAACAAAAGGTGAACACGTGTTGAGCTGCAGTTTTGTTACAGATAAAAGTTCAGTCAGAATAGCTCGTTTTTTTTGGGACATTTGACAAATCAATAGATGAATTGATGATGAAAAATTGATGATAACGACAGATGACCTCCCGTCCTTCCACCAAAGCCAGCTGTTTTCAGCGGATGAAAGCTCACGTCTTTCCATCAGCGGAGGAAATAAATCAAGGGTCAGGTTTGGAGTTGCCAGTTAGGATTAGAGTTTTTAAATTCAGCCGCTGCGCTTCTTTACCCGACAAGCCCACGCCGCTGACGGTGGTTTGAGGCTTTTAAGATCTAATGTGTCCGCCCGCCATCCGAGATTGTTTCTTTGACGCGCTCTCGACCCTCCCTGCCTCTCCGCCTGCCCATCCTCTCCTCCTACATGTTACCCGGCGTTGAGTGGGGGTAAGGAGAGATAGTAATCTGCTGTAGCCTTGGCACTCCCTCGCACTCTGGTCTCATTGAAGAAGATTGATGGCCCTCGTTCTGGAATGGCTGTTGTTTTGGATGGAGGGAGAAAAAGATGGAGGCAGAGAAGTGGATTTAGAATGAAAAACTGAGCGAGGGGAAGGCGAGGAGAGGAAAGGGAGGGAAGGGGGGGGGCAGGCGGGAAGACAGGCGGTAGTGGAGAAAAAAGAGAAATGGAGGTAGGGTGAGTGATAGTTGTAAAATACGGAGGAATGGGAGAGGAAATGTCACTGTGGAGGAGCTTGAGAGCTCATTAAATTTAGTTTGCATTTTATTGAGCGAGCGCATGCATCCACCTGTGATTGGTTTCAGACTCACACATCTTTCTTCTTCTTTTTTTTTTTTTTTTCTTTCCTGATGCACATGTTGGGTTATGGAATTGCCTGTACTCTGTTTGCATGTCAGCAGGATTACATTTAAATGTCAGCTTTTCTCTTAGGATGCAAAAGAGGCGGCGAGGTGCGGTGACGGAACGATTTCGTGCGCGCGTCTCAGAGCTTCTGTTGCATTTCGCCGTAGCCTTTAAGCCCTTAAGGTACCCGGCATTCGTCCATTAGCAGTCCGCGCTGTGTTTGCCGGGGAGGGGGAATTAGCAGGCCTCCGTCCCTTCTTCAGGATGGGTCTATTGCTCGGTGCCCGCGTGTGGGCGGCGCCGGGATGATTGGCTGTGATGACAGTTATGCTCTTAATTGTGTCAGTTATTCTTCCTCTGTGGCTCTTTTTGAATGCAGCGAAGCGCTTGATGTAACCCCCCCGGCGTTTTGTTCCTTTCTGCATATTGGTCTTTTTAAGTCTGTGCAGGTTTTGGGAGCGGTGAGACAGCGAGGGGCAAGCCTTTATTCTTCCTCCTTAATTCTTTCCTCTTTTGAGAGAAGAATTAGGTCTGACGTTTTCTTTTCTCTTTTTTTTTCCACAGTCTTTGGGCTACCCCCATCTCTTTGTATCGCTCTCTGCCCTCTGCTTAATTTGTCTTCTATCCCTTTACTGTGTCTCCTTTTTTGTTCCTCTGTTTCTTGACAATTGTTTGAACTGCTGTTCCACTCCTTTCTCTCTCTGTCTTTCTCGCTCTATTTCATCAGCCTGTTGTACATCGACCTATCTTTCATCTTACCTCTCCCTCCTCTGTGTCTTGTCGGCTCTTCGTTTTTCTGCTTTCTATTTTTTGTTGTTTTTGTTTGCCACCTCCCTGTCTGGCAGCTTCTTCCTTTCTTTTTTTTTTTTTTTTTTTTTTTCTGGTCTCCAGGCGGACCACGTTCACTCGTGGTTCGCAGACGCCGGGGTCAACCAGTCAGGCCTCGGTGGCATGACTGGTGGGATTGTCTGTTGTCATCCGGCCTTGTCTTAACTGACCACTTGAGACTAGCCAGAGTCGCAGAGGGGCAAGCGACACAGGAGAAAGAAGAGAGGGAGGCTGTGAAGGGCTGGTCCCATCCTGCTTATCCAAACCGTTGATGGGCTTGTTGTGAGCTTCGGGTCATACCTCATTTCCTGCGGTCACAAACCAGTGTCACACCTCCGACCGGTGTGAATATTGGACACAAGTAGAGACAGCCAAAAAAAACAAAAAAAAAACAATGACCACTTTTATTCACAAAAGTAGAGAAATGAAGAATGGAAAGGATGTGATCGCTCTGTTGTGACACCAATGTTGGAAAAAGAAGTGAGTTGAGAAAATTATTCTTTAAACCTGCATTAACAAACACACTACTACATTATGGCCTTTAAAGTTGAGAGCTAATCAGTGATTTTGGACACCAACTTTTGATGCCAGTTATGCATTTTTACTCCTGCGGGTTGTAAGTAAATCTTTTTTGAGCTTAAGGGAAATATTTGTCTCATTGGCTACTGAATAATTTGCAATGCTTACCTGCTGATAGCGAACTTTATTGTTCCACCAGTGGTGGTGGACAGGTGGCTTGACTTTGGTTTTTGAAGTAGTTTTACTGAAAACAGTGAGGGAAGATGATGTTCTCAGTAAAGTTGTAGGTCTTTAAACCAAATCAATGAATTGAAAGTTAAAAGCTCAGCAGACCTCTGTTACCATTCACGCATAAATTGTCATGTAGAAAGAAATGCCAAAAAAAGTCATCCCCTTTGTACATATTGGTGCTTATGGAGAGGAATCTCTTCTTGATGTTCATGTTCCAAATGATCTGATATCTGGCAAGACATTGAGCTCTGACTGGGGCTGCAATTAATGAGTATCTATTTTCATTATCTGTCATAAGGGTGTCATGGGTAAATCCATTTTTTCCAATTTTCAATCCAATTTTGTCTCTGAAATTGAATTGAATTGTTAAAGAAAGTATGAAAAGTGGAAAAATAACCATCTCAAGTTGAGTTACTTTGAATCAGAAGTTATTGGCCAGGTATGTTTGCAAGGAATTTGACTTTTACAGTACCGTCTCGTAATGAAAATAACTAGATAAACATAACAAACACAACATAAACACAATTCAACTGAAAGTGTGAAGGAGACACCATCATGTTTTTTTCCAAACCCCAAAGATTTACTCCACTTTAAAACAGTATAAACCAGAGAAAATGACCATATACTCGCTTTGATGGCCTGGAACCAGTTTGGACTCTTTGCTTGATGAATACATTAAACATTAAAGCTTATTAAAAGGGCTGGCAATTAATTTTCTGAAGCTCGACTAATCAATCAGTCGCACTGTTGATGTGGTAGCCACCAGCTGAAACTTGCAGGTTGTCAGGTGTTGATATAGCGCAGCGATGAGGCGGCTGTGTCAAAGCTTTGCAGCAATTTTAAAACATCCAGTTGGTACAATAACCTGCACAGTGTATTGTGTAATGGTGAAAAGAAGAAGCAGTGCTGAATATAACAAATAAAAAGCAACATATATCCTGATTTATCATACAGAGTGGATTTTATCCAGCATGGTTTGTCCCCGTTTTGAAAAAGTTTTATCAAACTAGGCTGGTATTTGATGTTTCAAATGGGGCCTATTGATCCGGGTCGCGTCGATTTTGTTGTCAAGTTTGGAGCGCGCGTCAGCTTTGACGAGTCGGCGAGAGCGATCACATATTCATTTCAGGTGAGCTATTGATCAGAAAGTGCTGGGCTCAAACACACACACTCTCTCTCACACACACACTCACACACTCCACAGAACCAGGCTCCCTTTTTGACATTTCCTTCAGGGTTCAACGTCTGTATTTTGCATCTGATTGACATTTCTTTGGTATGTGTGTGTAAACATGTGGATCTTAAGATTTCATTCATTCATGTAGATCATCTCTTCTCGCTCTCTCTGAGGTAAAAAGCCCACAGGCAGTTTGGATGCTGGTCATGAATACAAACAACCGAAGTGTAAAGAGTAGCCCGTTCTTCGTTCACTACATCAGGGTAATGTAAGTTAGTGTTAAGCGTTTTAGTTTGTATAATTTATTTCACTTCTGAAGCAACTTGTGACTCACTTGCTTCTGCCACAGTTTTCAAGTCATGCCTTTTTTAAATCGCAGCTCTTTATGAGCCAGATATAAAAGAAAACTGACTCAAATCAGGCAGCTTTTTTTCTCGTTTAAACGTCTTAAATGTCAGCTATCTTTATGGATTGGCTGAATTACGAGCCCAAAGAGCATCGCTGCGCCTGTTTAGCTCCGTTGTGTTACAATCCACAGACCTTTCTGGAATGACGGTCGACCAATTCAGCCTCCCAGCTCTGAGAAATCCTGTTCGTCTGCAGTTGGCAGGCATGTGGAGCATGAGTAAGCGTCCTCGGTCATGTTTATTTAGGTAGAGGTGGTATTTGAAGAAGAATTAGATTTGGAGGATTTTAATGAGACTGCCAGAGCATACCTCTATGCTGGAGTTCAGCGCCACCGTGGATCTGTTCTGTTCGACAGTTGTAGTGTTATTGCGGTCTCTGCGCGGTCTTTATATATCACATTAACATGGAGTGTGCACATCTGAATCATATCCACAAAGATTTTTATCCATATTTATGGGTCAGTGTAAATATACCCCAAGAAGTATTAAGGAGGCATTAAGCCAGCTTTGAATCTTATTGCTATAAGCACCATCATTTGATTTGTGGAAATGAGATTGCATTTCTTCATGGCTCTGTTTACACCTGTGGCTTAGTTTGCTGTTTGGATACAGTCCAGATACAGTTTGCGTTTGGATTAGTGTTTTAATGCCGGTTGTAATTACGTAAGGAGTCCCTGTCCCACTTTGTTCCGCCTCGCTGTGTAAACCTCACCACAGCCTTCGTAAAACATGTGTCTTTGTAATGTCTTGTCACGCAGACACACAACGCGAGCGCGCGCACTCGCACTGTCTCAGAAAATGTTCTGCATTCAAGTCTCCTACATAACAGATGCACACGCAAACAGTCAACTTGACAGGGAGTCTCTTGCAAGAATATGATAAGGCACCGGCTCACACCCACGCTCGCTCTCACAACTACAGTCTTGTTGATTCTTTCCGCTGTTTGCGCTCGCAGCTTGCCAAGGAGCTCGGGCTGCGGACAGACATGCAGTACTGACACACCTACAGACAGAAGGACCTGACGGACAGAGTCCAGCTGGCTAGTCATGGCAGCAGCAAGCGGAACAGATGTGAGCGGGACTTTGATCTAGGTGAGTACCAAAAGGGGTGAGGGTCTGGGGGAGGGAAGCGCGGGGGTGTTGGTCTGTACCAATATCAGGAAATGGCAAGTACCTGCAGACGGGTGGGAGACACTTTCAATCCATGATATACTTTTTAAATTTTAGTGGCAAACATGAACACGTCTTACTTAAAAAACAGTCTTAACTTAAAAATAATGCTTTTATTTGATAAACATGTGCCATATGTTCTGCACTGATTTGTTAGGCCAAGCATACACACATTGTCAAAGATCTGCAGTTTACATGTTTATTAGTTTGACATGTTCTGTTCTTTCCACTTCTACATGGAAAGTTTCCTTTTTTTTGGGAAATGATGATCTACTAAGTCGTAGTTCAGTAGTTTCTCTAAAGCAAACTGTATTTTGTTTTCCTTTTTGAGAGCATATGTCTATTCTCAGATGGCTAGCGCCGAACCAAACCGCGGGTAAGAGGAAATTGATGGTCCAGAATGAGAAATAAGGAGGGTGGTTTGAATAGAAAACACAAACTTTCAAAAAGAGTGAAGGTGACAGAGGATCTAAAGGCTACCAGCGGAGGAATACCAAGTAGCAAGAGAACAGAGGATGCAGGAGACACTTGATCATATAAACGGCAGCTCGGTAAGAAGCTTCAGGTTGGATTCAGCCGTCATTTAAAAGTGGGAATTGCACCCACTTCTAATAAAAGACTAAAGAGTGAGAAAAGAGGAAGGAGATGAGGTTTTTAGAAGGGGAAATGAGTGTTGAGGCATGGAGGATGTGCTAACATGAGAGGCCAAGAGAGAAAAAAAAAAGAACAATAAAATTTATCCTTCAGGCGAAGTTATGTGGGCCCGTGAGTATCACGCCTCCCCCGAAAACGTTCCCTTGTTAATTAGGTAAACTAGCAAGAACAGCAAGAAAAGAAGAGCAAAGGCTAGATGAAAAGACGGAGTAAAATAACTCTCTGTTCAGTTAGAGGCCAGGAGACACATTTTTGTGTGTGCAAAGAGGAGAAAATAGTAAATGCATTATTGATGTGACATATTGGCCTGCTGGTGTTATGCACAGGTTTGTCTGCTGTTTCGTGCTTCCTACAACAAAGTGAATCCCTCTTTTTGGTTTGAAAGGTAAAGAGAGCAAACACGGTGAAGCGAAACATTTCCAGGATACAGTTCAAATCTATTTTCCATGTTCCCACATGTTCGGAGTCTAATTTACCTTCACACATTCAAAGTGAAACTAGCAGCTCACTTGGCAGTGTCTTCTAACATCAGCGCTGCTGCATACATCCATGAAAATTAAATCTGTGTGTAGGATTTGTTGAGAAATGCTGGGATATTTTAATCACCTCCTTTCTATATTATCACAGAGACGGAGCATCATGCAGAATCAACATGAATATAGTTTTGCAGATGTACGTGAGGCAGTGCCTGTGATATTGGATTTCCTGGCTCTGACTTAATTTCAGTTCTCTCCGGAAGCTGAAAATAGTTTCTGAATAGAAAAAGATGAAGACTATTGTGCGTGTTTTGTGTTTGCACAGGACTAGATGTGTGTATCCCGTGCGTACGCCCGTACACGCGAGTGAGAGACAGTCCTTGCTGACCCTGCAGTTACAGCCAATTTGCTGTGATCACAGTGACAAGTGTCTCCATATGGATACTTAGTAATTAGCTAAGAGGAGATGGAGAAAGGTTGGAGTTGGTGGGGCATTAGAGGACCTGTCAGGGGGCCCCACTCATCTTACCCCCCCTCCGCCTCCTCTGAAATCTGTCAGAAGGCTTGTCTGGGGCCCGCTCCCCCCACCAGTCCCCACCCTCACACTTGGCTGCTCTAGTTAATTGAAGCCACTTCAGATCAGTCAGAGGAGCTGGGTCCGTACGCCTGAGCAGACCACGGAGCTCACCTGACCTGTCAGTCACCGCTGCCAGCCGCCCGCCACACACAACCACATCCCGACACGTTTAAAACCTCACCGGGGGTCCCAGGGATCACCCAAACCCGGCTCATCATCCCAGTTGTAGTTTAAGCCAGAGTTTATTTGCATCAGTCAGATGGGGGGCGTAATTCACATAACTTTATACATTACATTAAAGAAACCTGGACCAGGCAGAAACAGCGCCTGCTTGAGTTCCCAGTCCTTCCTTTTCAGCTCCCCCTCACTTCCTTTCTCCTCACTCTCATTCAGCATACAAACAAGCAAACAACCAGATCTCTTTGTTTATGATTGGATGACATATTTTACATAGAGGTTGGCTATTTTAACATATATGTGTATAGAAGAAGTATTTTTCCGAAGAAATGAATGCAGAGTTGTAGAATTAGAGCAAATCTTGGGGTGTCTGTGTGTTTAATGAAGGTATAGGATTTGGTATCTTGGATGACACATAGACTGAATGGCAAATATGGAAATGAGAGTAAATTTAAAACTAAACAGTATTAATAAATATGTGTAAAAATCCTTAAAAGTATCTATTATAGTCGAGCAATGAGTGTGTAGTTCAAGCATTGTGGAAGAAAGGCACATTTAGACATGTTGAACTCCATGAGATTAGCTATTAGTGCATATTTGACCTAAATGGTTTCATGGTGCACTTTTTCTGATCAATCTTGATCAATTCAATCACTGTTTGCTGTATAAAATACCTTTCATTTCATAAAAGAACGTGTCTAAATTCTGAGCAAACATAGCTGTGTTTTGTTCTACCATGGGGTCTCTAAAAAAATGAAGCCCTTTTGTAGATTTGTACCAACTGTGAAACTTTGAAATCAAAATTTCACCCCAGAGTAGAAAGGGGTGGCTTTTAAACTTAAATAATAACTCCCCAGAGACATCTTAAAATTTGGACCTCAAGTGAATAGTGAGGCAGTTTTTTTAGGAGTCAGACCTTATTCTATAAGCAGCGACCCTGAATTGGAGTTTTACGACAATAAGGAGACTCGTGTTGTCATCTGATAGCCGGTACTTACTGGTGATTCAAAACCCAAACAAACAAATTGAACCAAGGGCAAACTTGCACTCGAGATGCAGTGAAATGCTTTTTCAGTACATTTCTAAACTCTCCGAAAGAGGAACACAAGAAGTGTTAAAGCTCAGTGCAAACAAAGAGCCGAAACCATAAGTCCACAAAGCTGAGCCGAAGTGACACAAACTGCAATTGGATTTGTTTTGACTAATTTGCCTCCCGCATGGCTTTTGTTGATAGATTACGGCTGAATTGAAAATTGCGCATGGTTATCATAAAAGCAGCCGGCGCATGAATGCAGCAGAGCAACTACTTGTCCCCCTGATTTGGACCAAAACAAGCGGACTGTGGTTTGCAGAGGCTGTAACACTGATACCGTCATTATCCCCACAGAGCTGTTCTCCTTTCTTTTCTTTTTTTTTTTTTTTTACCAGCGCACACACTCATATGCATGACAAGCAACCGTACCTAAAGGACTAAATGGTTTGTTTTTCAGTGCTTTACAAAGTGTCTCATATGACTTAAGTCTCAGAAAGGATTGTTTTCACAGGAGGCAGGTCTTCAGCATCGAACTCGCATGTTTTTACATCGTTCATGGGAGGGCGCTTCATCGGAAAATGCAAACATATCGAGCATGGCGTTAGTTCATGTGGGTCAAGAAGTCGCGGCTACATCAGCTGATTGCAGCCCAAAGCTGATGGTTCAGCTGGGATTGTGGCGGGGGAAATGTGAAAGGTCAAAGGGCAGGAAGGTCCCCGAAAAAGAGCTACGTCGACTATAACCTACTGCAGTTGGAAAAAAAAAAAAGTTCCTTGGCTAAAGTGACTGAAATATAGATTTTTGTAGGAATCACAGCTCTCCATGCCTTGCTCACGGAAACATCAGCACCTTAAGGTCGAACACTCGATGGGGCGTCGCTGCAGCACCTTGTCGGCTCACGAGGGGGGGAAACGCGCCCGTGTGACATCCTGCAGAAATTCTCCACACTTTAATACTTTTCCTCTTAAATACCGCTCCTCTGTTGGTTCTGCGGTGCTGCCTGAACACTGGGGATGTGTGAAGTAGACCCACAGGGAATAGATCTTTTTGAGACAACCCGCTCGGGAGTGAACGCCTAAAATGAGAAGTGGAGCTTGTGTATTGTTTTAAATGCCAGGCTTCTCCTCCATTCGACGCGCTTCCCCGTGCGAGCCTTTCGTTGTAGCTCAGTCAGCTGACATTTAATGCGCAGCCGTTACGTACTCCTCCGCCGCTGCTTTAGTATAGGCCTCGTTGTCACCGGCATGAATATGAACAGACAGATGTGACAGCTGGCCAGCCATATGTGACAAGCCTTTTAGATCTTTATGCCTTAATTATTCCCTCCCTTGGGACCAATATTGACATTTTAGGTCTTAACACTCAGACCTTACAAACTGCCAGCCTCCAGTTGGCATTAACTGTCTCTTGGCAACCTCCGAGCGGCCCGAAAAAAGGTGCTCGATAAACGCTCTCGGCTAAATTCATTTCTGTCAGCTGTGGTGGGATGGGTACTTTGAAATTCATCGCCGGGCTGTAAAAATTATTGTCCACGCATCATCTTGTTTACTGGTAAGTGGCTCCATCATAGGGTTTCTCCCGTTTTTTTTTTTTTCTTAATGAAGTTTTTGTGGGAGTTTTTCCTCATTTTCAGCGAGGGTCTGAGGTAGGGGGGCGTCTTTTTCATTTATTTTTAAAGCGTGGGCGTCGAAATCCGTCGAGACTCTCCGTGATTAGGGGCTATACAAATACCGTTGACTTAATTAATAACTGTAAGTGGAAGTTGAATATTTCGAACACTGCATCTATGAATATCTAATCTTGGCTGCGCACGGCGGCGAATAATCCTGCTGCAGTGTGCGAGTGTGCGTTTAGATTAAGTCACAGTACAGGGCGGCACGTGTGTCGTCTCTTCGCGTGTCACGTCGAATGAGCTTAAAAGAAAAACACACTTTTGGGCGTTTTATTCATCTCGTCGTCGTGTAAGTGGCGCTCAGAGGAATCGAGGCGGCTCTTTGAATCTTTCTGTCTCTCTCCCCGCCCCGTCTGTCTGTCTCACCTGGGTCGTCCCACACTTTCTCCTCGCTTCTCTTGTTATCCCAGGTTCTAATTTCAGTTGCCGCGGCAACCCCGTGGCTCCCTCCACTCATTCCTCCCTCCCTCGTCTCATCGAGCTCCTTGTTAAGCACGACAGAGCTGGTTAATAACGGCGTTTTATTTATATGTTTCTTCCTGCAGACGTCCCAGACATGTCTCGACTCTTGACCATGTCTGGCTTTCTTCCTGCTGCAGCTTCATTTCAGGTCCTTTTTGCTTGTTTGTTTTCTTGCTGTTGCCTTTGTGTTCCTTTCCTTTCTTGTTTTGCTACACCCTGTCTTTGTGTTTTCTCTCTCTCTTTTTTTTTTTACTTTCACTCTTGGCACTGCAGACGGCTACTGTTAGCTGTCAGTCGTGCAGTAAATTGTGGTCACTCAAGGACGCTAGGTGGACTGTCGCTGCTTATCCGACAGCATACTCGGATGCAAATTAGTTTGCTCAGTGTGCCTTGTCTGATTGTTTGCTTTTATGCAGATCAAGTTTAAATGGAGGTCAGACAAACTCTTGGTTCATCAGTAAAAGTGCGCACATGTAGCACATTCCTGCTGTAAGGGAATAGTGCTGAACTTTTCACAATTATCCGGTAACTTGGCTGTAATTTCCGTGGTAATTTCAGCCAGAACCATATTTTCTATTCAATTGCAACACCACCATATGCTCAGTCTCCACCAGTAGAGTCCCCTTATTATACTTAAACAGTGATGTTTCATGCAGATTTAGAAATTCACTAAAACATTGTTGTTTTAGTATCTAATTTATCACTAAGTACTGCATGTATTTTTTTCGTTTTCTGCGTTAGCTCAAAGCACAGGAGCACAAATTACCTTAACTCAAATGAAGATGATTCACTTTGTCATAACATTTTGTTCTTTTTTTCTGCAGCAGGTACATCCCTGAAAGCTTTTTCTGTGAGATGCAGGCTTTTCTCAGTTAGTGAAAACAAGTTACTGTACATATCACAACAGGGAAATCTTCTCCCATTGTTCATCATATTCAATTAAGAAATACACAGACAGATCCTTGTTCACATTTATCAGTTTAAAGTAGTCGAGTATTTGTAAAACAGTTTAAACACAGCCTGTTAGCGCTAAATCCAAGGGGAAATTCATTTTACTACACATTGCTGATCACACATTTTTTAACACAATCATAGTTGATACTGTTTAGTGTACCAATATATTGTGCAGGCTAAGTCTTTTGAGATAACAAAAGTGAAAAATAACCAGTTTATTGATGTACAATGGGACGTACAGCTTTAATGTTTATATATCCATGAAATTTCCATTTAACTATTTATATGTTGGTCTTTTATCAACATCACATTACATTTATTTAGCTGATTTTTGTATACAGTGTCTTACAGTAAGTGTATTTACCGATATGGTGTGTGTGTGTGTGTGTGTGTGTGTACTATACATGTATGTATGGCGTCCTTGTACACATAATTTTTGTTTGACTTTATCATTTTTTTCCTGACGTGCTTCTTTTATATGTTTTGTTGAAGCGTATTTTTTTTGTTTAATTAAAAATGATTTCAAAAGTATGTTTCATTTTATTTTATTTTTCATGTGTGTACTGTGGAGTGGGCACAGCTGCATTTAATCGTACAGTCCAGTATTATATATTGACAATAAAGCCGAACCTTTACTTTTCTTTCCACCATTGTCTCCTAATGTTCGTCCACATTTCCACATTTACCTCTTAATAATGTGTCTGAAACTTTTGTAGTGTAGATATTGCAAAGGCAACAAATGATCAACCCAGGAAGTCTAAATCTAAAGAACATGTGAAATACGGTGCAGCTTGCTAGGAGTGAATACCAACAGCAGGGAATTATTCTAAATCTAATCTTTATTGGCACAATCAAGCGGATGATGGCATCTCACCGTCAACACTTCATAGAAATATTTGCATTAGGAAATTCTTTGAGTGACTGGGAGGAAAACACCTCTTTTGGATACTTGTGTTTATTTCAAGACAAGTCCATCTCGCTTATCCGAAGTTACAGAGGCTGGAATCTGATTTGTTTTGACGTCTGTCTTCCTTGTTTGCTTTGCTTTCTCGGTTTCTGTCTGTCAGAACATTCCTACTCCTTTTTTTTTCTGTCCTTACTCTTTTTTTCTCCATTGGTCATATTGTTCTGTTTGTATCCAGATCCATCAGGGAAAGAAAAAATTCCTTCATCTGATGTTTACTTACATGCCTTACATACATCCTCCATCTGTTTCATACTTTCTATCACATTCTCTCATTATTTTATATGTTTATGATGCGTTAATGTATTCAACGTGATCCAAGATAAATACTGTTTGGCTCCCCACTGGTGTGTTTTTTTCACTTCATTTCATCTTGTTTCTGTTTTTCTGTGGCTCTGTCCGTCCGTCCATCCATCAGCGTCTGCTGTTGCCACCATCTTGGCATCTGCCGGAGCACAGAAAGTCTCTGTGGTGCTTTTGATTGGCCGTTCGGAGATTGGAATGCGCCTGCCCGACTCAAATGACTTCATTAGAGAGTGATAATCTCGGAGGGGGTCTCCACCAAAGGCAGCCTGATGTGGCTGATTTGTCGGGGCCGTTTAGACAAAAGCCGGAACGTGTAGAATCGTTAACGTGAGTCATTTCAAACGGCAGAGCAGGCGGAGAAGATGAGTTTTAGGGCGGAAAGTTTGGCAGTGGCAGGAGCGCTCTCAGAGATAGCGAAAGAGAGGGAGATGAATTAGGGAGGCTTGGATTCGGAGCATAACTGTTGGTTACGGTCCCAGATTCACTGCGGAGATCTGAAATGTCACCGTGCGTGTGTGTATGTGTGTTTGTGGTAGCCTAGCAGCTTTATCTGCCTGGCATTTCCTGCTTTCAGAACCGACTACAGCGCCAGGCTCCATCTGATGACCCTCCAAAAGGCTCGGCGCTGCTAAGAATATTGAGGGGAATGTGTGTAACCTTAACATGAATTAGGAAAGCTCGGATTTGGAGGGTGGCGCACAGGGTTTTGTCACCTTCACTAACACCAGCAGTTATTTTGCTGGCGTTATCTTAATAGTGTCGCGGGAGTGCAGATTTGATACCTTAGTGCTGGCTCTTCTTTTGAGCCCGTGTGTGCAGGTAATGAACTCATCTCAAATCAGACTGCCGGCCGATTAATACGGATGATATGACGCGCTCGCGGGTGTCCGCCGTCAGCTCGCGGCCGCAACTTTTGCAGCCTTTTCCACTTAAATACAGCAAGGATGGAGGTTGGCATTTAGGCACCAGCCACCAAACAGAGGCACTCAACACCCACCACTATCTCAACTAGGGTTCTTCAGGGAGTCAATATATAAAATGTCACCCGAAAATTATATGTAAATATGGAAACTGTCGAGATTTTAGCATTGTTAATGTCATATGTTTTCTAAAAAGGAAGGTGACATACAGCTATAGCATTAAAAATGTAAAGCAGTGTCATTGAAACCACATTAGTATACTGTACGCCACACAAATGGGGATATGCTGCTACTTTTTAATTATGCATAATGAGATAATAATGTGAGGAAACACTGAGCAACACGTGCAAGCTTATTTATCTGACTTATTTGTGATGGAAATGATAGTAAGTTCAATTTCAGTGAGTATTCCTTAAGACAGGGTTTGCTGATGACTCTATTTTAAAGTTTCCTCTTTTTTTTTCTGCAGCTGCACTCTTTAATACCTCATCTGACCAGCGAGATTTTTCTCTACTTAGCATTACTGGCATTTCCTCTTTTTTATTATGGCTCTGGTTTGACACTCCTCACAGTGAGATGGCTCATTTAAAGCCCTCACTGTATAATGTATGTGCTCTTTAATGTATAGATAACAATGTGTAAAAGGTGAGGAGATCACTTTTGGTTTTAAAAGACGATCCATCTTTTTTTAATGGAGAGCATTTAAATTCTCCCTGAATATAAATGTGTGTGTGTGTGTGAGTGTATGTGTGTGTGGGGGTGTAAATGTGGTAATTGGGAGGCAGAGTGACGTTGGGGCACACAAAGAAGTAACCCTTGTCGTACCAAGTGCAACCGATGGATAGAACTGAACTTATTAGCGCGGCTACCTTTCCACTCGCTTCCTCTCGCTGAAAAGAGCAACAGCGAAGCAATAAGACAGAGAGCACCATGTGCACCTATCTCCCGTCTCCTCTCAACGCTCTGTGAGACTCAGCCTGCGTTTTCCATGCACCGTGGGTGAATCCATGTGAATTTTGTATCTGTTGTGAATGAGAAAAAAACAAATATGAATTTAAATTTTTTCAGATTTTAGTTGACAGTGTGACAAATGATGAAGTTGATGCATTCACTCATTAAATTAGATAGAAAATACCTGCGGTTGTATGGCTATTAGATACATTAATATTTAGTTCATGCCTTTGTTTCCAGCTTTGGGTGTTGTAAAATACAGGAGACAGCAAAGGAGACAGCATCTTTCTTTGTATTTATGAGTTTCTGAAGACACCTTTGTTTTTGATGTGTACCCTGAGTACGCTTCAGTACAGCTGATGGAAGCACTTAATTGCATTTTGCAGCATTTCGAGCAGCGGCTAAGAATTCAGGGCTAAAACTGCATTACACACTGAGTTCTTGCATGTGTGATATATTGATGGTGGACGCCATGTTCATTTCAGACTGGCAGCTACAGTAGAAGTTACTCTTTATCTGGAGGACAACGCGACAAATCTCTGGTTTCTACATCTGTTAAAAATCACTGTCACAGATCTGTTGTTTGCTGTGACAGTGTTGCTCTTAAGGTTTGGTACAAAACAACTAACAAAAAGATTTAAGGGAATAAATGACTCCTTAGGTAAGAGCTCCTCACTCCCTTTGTTTCTCCATTTTTCTCCATGGTACCGTCACTTTCTCCTTCGCTTCTGATGGTCAACACTCATAACTCCCTCAGCTTCTCGAGGGCTTAGTCACTTGAACGTTAACATAATATTGTTTTTGGTGCACTTGCTGAAGCGACTGATTCTGTCATTTTCCTTGGGAGGACTGCCTCAGCAAAGGGTGACCCAGGACTGCTGTTCACGATGACCCTGAACAGTGGCTCCCTGCCTCAGCAGTTACTGCAGAA